>CM062819.1:1744092073-1744692073 GCA_031772625.1 Pinus tabuliformis | reverse complement strand
ATTCTATTTGATTTCTTGCACTAGATGAATTTATTTTAGTGTAACTGTTGATTTCTAATTATATTTTATTTCTTGCACTAGATGTATTGATTTCAGCGTAGATGTTGATTTTTTATCATATTTGGCTAATTGCACTACATGCATTGATTTTCATGTAGACGTTGATTTCTAATCCTGATCGCTTGCATTAGATGCATCAATTTCAATGTAGATGTTTTTTTTCTAATCATATTTGATTGCTTACATTAGATGCATTGATTTTAGTGTAGATGTTGATTTTTGATTTGATGTAACTGGATTTATGATGGTACATTAATTTTGAAGTGATTGGATTAATAGTGTGATTGATTTTAGCGTAAGCATAAAAAAATTATTGACAATGTGCATTGATTTTTGTGTTATAGTAATTCAACCTATTAATATTGGAGAGTAAGAGAGAAAAGATATGATGCTTACTACAATAGATTGCATTAAAGATTTGAATAGTTTATGATTTCAACTGCACTTTTCATATAATCGATATGAAAATATGGAAAAACTAACAGGGGTGAAAATAAGAATAGTAGAAGAAAATAGTTTGAGATTGATCACAATGAAGACTATTTTTAATTGACTACATTCTTATTATTCACATTTTTTGCCATTCAACACTATTACATTGTCATTTTGCATTCAAAATATTTATTTCATCATTTTTCATAGTTAAAGTTATTAACAATATCTATCATATCAACATATTGAGGTAATTGACAAAATATAAAATTAAAACTACTCTTCAAGATATATTTGGTAATACCTGGAGGGACACTATTAATAATTAATTATTTGTCAAAAAATATAATACCTAAAATTAAATGAAATAGATGTGTCGTATCAATCCTCCTGCAAGCTATTGACAATATTGTCTTCCTTCTTCATCACCAACTAATTACGAAAAGACAATTACAAACACATATATAAATATAACACAAAAATTGTAACATTCACAAACATTACCATCCAAATCCAAACACACAAACTATTCAAAGCATCCAAACAAAGACACACACAAACCACTTAAAACATGCAAACACAGATGTACAGGGTCATTCAAGCCAAGCAACATAGACTATCTTAAAGAACATAATTATATGGTCATGTCAGTCAAAGAAAACATAATATAAATTTCAAAGTATGAAGTTTATCTCAAATGTATACATAATAATGATAATATAAAAATATGACATTGCTCCCCTTAGCTAGAACCAACCTAGATCCATCTAACTCTAGATCTATCATGTGTTGAGAGGGATCAAATCCCTCGAGGTGCAAAGCTTTCCTCAAATTCTACACTCCAAAAATAAAGTTTACACCTCAAGGAATTTGATCCCTCTCGACACATGATAGATCCAGAGTTAAATGGATATTACTAATTTAGACTGAATCTGCATATGTGATTGTTATGCATGAATGACAATTGTTTAGGAGATTATGAGGTGAACATGTTAGCTAGTTACTGTTATGGATATCATGACATTATTTATGTTAAGTTTATGTGTTGTGAAGTTATACCATGCTAAGAGGAGGAAAAACGCGCAGAGCTAGGGTTTGTAGCAGGACATTAGTGTTGAGCACCATGGAGGGGCTAGAGGGGGGGGAGTTCCACTCCCTCCTACAGTTAGGCAGTCTCAAATCGCTTCAAGAAGCCACTAGAAGCTGAAACCGGGAGTTTAGAAAGAGGAAAACAGGAAAATAGTAGATCACAGGGGCAGGCAGATACGCAGGAAGAAGTCAGAAGAGAGAAGCAAATAGGTGGAGACAGTCATAAAGCTAACCCCAGAAATCCGATAGGACCATGTAAACCTAGGGCAACCATCACACCCCGAATGGTGTTAAGTGATCCAATGCTACAGGCACATAGGGAGCACATGGAAACTTATATAGTGATATGCAAATTCATGGGGTTATGGCCAACAGAGAAGGCTTTACATGCATGGATAAAGAACCATTGGAAACCTAGGGGAGAAATAGATCTGCACCTTGGTTCCAAGGGTTTCTTCACAGTAGTGTTTACAAACCTAGAGGATAAAGACAAGGTGTTTGAATGAGAACCATACTTCTATGCTATTGCAGGCCTCTATATGCAGCCATGGGTGATGAATTTTGTCTTGGAACGAGATACATTCACTTCGGTGCTAGTATGGATAAGACTCTATTCCCTACCTATAGATTATTGGCTACCAGAATCATTAAAAGCCATAGGCAATAAACTAGGGCATTTTTTAAAAATATTAGAGGCCACACTGTGAGGAAAATACACCTCCTTTGCCCAAATATGCGTAGAAATGGACCTTTCTAGAGCTCTACCAGATGAAATAATTATAGAAGTATATGATGAAGAATGGGTGCAGGCGGTGGACTATGAGCATGTCCCTTTCAGATGCCGCAAATGCCATGAACATGGGCACCTCTTTAGAGACTACCCTTTAAACAAAATGGAGAGCAGTATTAAGGCCACCTCGAGGAAAGAAACTGAAAAATTTACCAAAGTGGGAGGTAGAGGTAAAGGAGGGAGAAAGAACCAGAAGAAAATCAACAAGGAAAAGAATCTTAGTCATAGTAGTTTCAAGATATTAGAAGAAGAATATGGGAACGATAAAGCGAACCAGGTACGAGAGGACAATCATGTAGAGAAGGAAAAGGATGATAGCATGGAGGATAGACCTGAAAACAACCAACAAAAGGAGGATCTGCCAAGCACTATGGAACTTGATAGGGACCAAGATATGAACCCAAGCAAAGTGGGAATGGAGGATCATGAACTGCAGGATATTCTTGAAAGGGAGCATCTCGATCTGGAAAAGTTCTTGGAGCAAGGAACTACCAAAGGAATGGATTTTTTACCTCAAGAGGAGTTTAACAGAGTACAACATCTCTTCCTCTAGCGAACTCAGGAAAAATGTTTTGGGGGTCAAAATAAGCCATGATGGTCAGGACAACGAAGGGGTTAAAATGATGGAGGCAACATTGGGACAAGCTCCCAAGAACCTAGGTAGGAAAAGAGGAAGAAAAAGACAATATGAGCTGTTGATAGAGTGTGGAAAACCCATGATCAACTCAGGTAAGATGAAAGACCTAACTAGTTACTCATTTACAAATCTTTCTTAATGAAGCTTACAACAAGGAATATTAGGGGTCTAGGAAGTAAAAGGAAACAAAGAAATCTCAGCAACAGAATGAAAGAAGAAAAACCAAATATGGTATTTATCCAGGAAACAAAATGTTCAATAGACAAAATAAGAGAGATACATAGCAAATGGCTTATTAAGTATGAATATCTAGAAGTTAAAGCAGACAAAGCAGCAAGAGGAATTCTCACACTTTGGAACCCTCAAAAACTTGGAATCCTAGTTGATGAAGCATCTAGAAACTATCTATCAGTGGTAATCCAACCTTTGGGGGACAAGGAAGTTTATTTGATCACAAATGTATATGGTCCACAAAAGCTTGAAGATAAACTCAGGCTTCTAACCTCACTAGAGGAGTTAAGAGAAAGACATCCGGGTATCCCTTGGATTCTGGGAGGGGACTTTAATATGATCAGGACTCTATGAGAAAATAAAGGTGGGACCAAATCACTAGGCAGAGATTCCATAGCATTTCACAATTTCATAAACAACATGAGGCTAGTAGATATAGAGACAAGGAATGGTATCTTCACCTAGAATAATAAGAGGGGAGGATCGTCTCCAGTGGCCTCTAAACTAGATAGATTCATTATCTCGGACGACCTCATCATCACAGGCCTTGACTTATCAGCTATGATACTCCCTTTTGGAGGCTTGTATCACTGGCCTATTCAACTTGAGGCGTCCTTTATAGGAACTCCGAGAAATAGGCATTTCAGGTTTGAAAACATTTGGCTTACCCATCCTGACTTCATCAACAATATTGATAAATGGTGGATAAAAGATATGCACATTCAGGGTACTAAAATGTTCCTTCTGCATCAGAGATTGAAACACATCAAACTCAAGATTAAATATTGGAATAAGAAGGAGTTTGGAAATATTTTTGAAGCCAAAAAAGTAGTGGAACGGAAGCGACATGAAATTAACTAGGTCCTCATCATAGATGGCTTCACCGAGGAGAGTAAGAAACAAGTTGACTATCTTCAACGTGAATGGCAAGGCTTATGCAAGAAAGAGGAGATATTCTGGAAATAGAAATCGGGGTACAATGGTTGAAAGAAGGAGAAAGGAATACAAGGTTTTTTCAAAAATCTACCATGGATCATAGGTCTCATAACAGGATTTAAAAAATAAAAGATACTTAAGGAAAACAACTCAATGCCCACAAAGAAATAGAAGCTGCTATGGTTCAATATTTCCAAGGCATAACAGAGGAGCCTCTCATAGACATATCACAATTCATCAATGACTTCACAAAGCACATTCCTAAGCTTGTGACAAGAGAAGACAATTATAATCTTAACATACCTCCTTAAAGAGATGCAAAATGGGAAAGCTCCAGGTCTAGATCGTCTCAACGTTGACTTCTTCAAAGCATGTTGGGAATTAGTCAAGCAAGATATCGTCGATGTGGTGGAGGACTCAAGGAAAAACAAAACTGTTTTGAAGGTGCTCAAAACCTCTTTCATATCCTTGATTCCAAAGTAGGATAATGCTATGACACCAGATAGATTTAGACCCATAGCATTATGCAATGTGGTGTACAAATAATTTCCAAAATAATTGCAAACAGGTTTAAGCCCTTTCTTCCAACTCTCGTTTCTGAGGAGAAAATTGGATATGTGGAAGGCATGAAAATTCTTAATAAAATCATTCACGCTCATGAGGTGGTTCACTCACTTAAGAGCAATAAGCAGGCAGGTATGATCATACAACTTGACCCAGAGAAGGCTTATGATATGCTAAGTTGGGCATACACCAGGGAAGTACTAATAGCATATGACTTTGATCATAACTGGATACGATGGGTAATGGCCCTTGTAACCACCTCAAGTTTTTCAATCCTGCTAAATGGCTCACCATACAACACCTTTAAGCTTTCTAGAGGACTCACACAAGGAGATCTGCTCTTAGCCTTCCTCTTTATTCTCATGATGGAACGACTAGGACATGCGATCAAATATGCCAAAGTAGAAGGTAAAATCCAGGGTCTTAAACTCACCCTGAATGGGGATGCATTGATCCATCAACAATTTGTGGATGACACCATGCTACAGGGTACACCTACAGTCAAGGAAGCTCGAGCCTTCAAACAAATCCTGAATGACTTTGCTATGGCTATGGGCACAGAGGTAAGCCTTACCAAATCCAATATTTTCTTTTTTAATGCTGATATTGCTATTCAGAGAAATGTCACTAGAATTCTAGGCTTTCAAAGAGATATGCTACCCTCCAAATATTTGGGAGTACCTCTAATAGACAAACCTCTAAGCAAGGCAGTTTGGGAACCTCTTACTAATAAACTCTAGGAAAATATCTGTAAATGGACAAACAGGTCTTTGAAATTAGCGGGACGGCTAGTGCTTACAAAAGATATCCTACAAACTATCCCCATCTTCATGTTTTCAACCCTTCCAGCTCCTAAAGGAGTTGTGCAACACATCATAAATATCCAAAGAGATTTTCTTTGGAACAAAGGGGAAGAGAAAAAGAAATGGGCTTTGGTAGCCTGGGAAAATATCTATAAACCTAAGACACATGGAGGTTTGGGACTTGATGACCTTGAAACCCTAAACAAAGTTTTGGGGGCAAAACTATGGTGGAGATGGCTAAAAGAATTGGTTTCCCCTTGGGCCAAAGTATGGAAACAGAAATATGCAAACAATTGGCAAGAAAGGGATTACATAAGAATGTCTGTTCTCATCAAAGGCTCCCACATTTGGAACAAAGCTTGGGAGAATAGAGCCATTGTTCAGAAACATAGTTTCTGGGAAATCAGAGATGGAAACCTTGCTTGGTTTTGGTAAGATAATTGGAAACAGGAACCTAAACTGTTAAGATAAGAATTTGTCAATCTCAAGAATGATACTAACGACAAAGGGTTACTCAGGGTAAATGACTTCTGGGATCAGGATAGAAGTGATGGAAAATGGAGAATATGGAAGAACCTGGTATACAATGATGACTCCCCGTTGAAGGCCCAGGTAGAAGCTCTTACACTCATCTTGGAATAGAGAAAGATTCTAACATCAACATCTTTAGACCAGCTGAGATGGGGTAAAAACAATGAAGGCAACTTTAACCTCAAAGAGGCCAAGCGAATAACGCTTGGGCTTGACTTTTCAAACCCTGATAAGGTATGGAAGGACCTATGGCAGAACCAAAACTGGATGAAAATCAAACTGTTCATGTGGTTAGTGCAACATGAAAAAATTCTGACTTGGGAAAACCTTAGGAAAGGAAGGGTAGCCAGTCCATCTAGATGCTAGCTATGTGAATTACAATAAGAAACTATGGAACACCTTCTCAATCTCTTCCCATTCACATCCACCTTGTGGAATTGGGTGGCTTCAATCTTCAGAAAAACATACAGGGAAATTGGCAGCATCACAGGTACTTTGAGGAATTGGAGGAAAAATTTCTCTGAAAATGAAATAATCAACAAAGCTTGGGCTTTGGTTCCAGGCTTTCTAATCTAGGATGTCTGGAAAGAATGCAACAACAGAATCTTCAAGAACAAGATTGGTTCATCCTAGAACATCATGGCTCAGATTATAAGACAACTCAAAGAGACTGTATGAACCCTCATAAAAAACCCCCCTGAGAACCAACCTCAAGATCAGGATGTGCAGATACTTCTTCATTTGGGAATATAGCGGCTTTTCCCCCAGGGGATAAATATGACTGTACATCACATAACATCTGATAAGGACCTTTGGCAACCTTCCCTTCATGGTTTTATGAAATGCAATATAGATGGAGCCTCAAAAGGAAACCCTAGTATGGCTGGTTATGGAGGAGTCATAAGAGATGATAAGGGTTTCATAAAAACCATATTTCACAGTCATTTGGGAAGGCCACTAATAATATGGCAGAGCTCATGGCCCTTGAGCAATGCCTAGAAATCTTGAGGGACTCAAATTTACATAATACCATAATTGAAGCTGATTCCGAATTGCTAATTAATTCGGTCAAGAAAACTTGCAATGGCTCAGTACTAGACAAAGTGTCGAGACACTGGCAGTTACTACATCTCTATCAATGTATTCAATCCCACCTGCAAACCATTAGAACCCTTAGTTTTATTCATGTGCGCCGAAGAACCAACAGATTAGTAGATATTTTGGCAAATGAAGGCGTACTCTATTCCAAAAGAAATAAAAGATATGACTAGATAGGGACTCCCCAAGGACAATTGTGGGAAGAATGTCACAAATAGGTGACCTTATATAGGGAGTTCTATCAGAGCAAGGGAAAAAATCAAAATGAAGATTGATGGAAACAGAAGAATTTGGTCTACACAGGGAAGCAACTGAGCAGGATGTCAGGTACCCAACAAAAGTCTGCCTTTGGTTTTCGGGCGAGAAAATGCACCCGGAACTCTATAAACCTATGGTTATCAGGTGGGAAGCTACATACAAGACAAGTTTCCATATGGACCCAAAATACATTAATATGGCCTTTTAATAAGTTGTGTCATGGGCTTAGTTAAAGCGGTGGCAGGATGGTGAAATTGAAGTAATCCTATGAATTTCGTACGGCAAAAAGCAAGACTCTTAACATTCAAAACAGACCCTAAATTTACTTAGGCGGTGTCTTTATTAGGTTTTGGGTTTGAAAGAGTAGTTAAGTTCTATGCTAGTTACACAGTCCTTTCGGGATCGCTCGCATCCGGTGGATTTCGGGAAGTTAATTTGCTTGTGGGTTATCTCCCCAGGCAGACCCGAAATAGATTATAGAGTTGGTTCATTCTTCTTATTAGGTCCAATTAAAAGGTTAAAGGGTAAGCATGAAGGCTACCCAAAATAGCCTCTTGACCGTTAGATCTTTGGAGGCAGATTGCACGGTCTTGGAGAGTGCTTGTTCTACAAAGGTTACTTTGTAATGTTTTGTAGGCCCTTGGCCTGGTTTGTGAGCCTTCAGCTCGGTAACAAAGGTTTTGTGTGGCTCAACAATTTTGTGGGCCAAAGCTCCTTTGGTTATTATGTACATTATGTAATATTTTTTTTTATATATATAGCTGAATAGGACCTACTCTCACTTGATAAAAAAAAGAAGTTATATCATGCTAAACTAGATTAATTTTGCAAAAACGATAGCCTCCCCTTAGATACATTAAGGTATGAGTTTGATTATGTCGTCTATTTGGTGTTTGAGAGTTTGGTGTCTATTATGTCGTCTATCCATTGTTTGAATGTTTGATTAATTGCATGATATGAGTATGTGTCTATGATATTTCATGAATAAATGATATTATTTTAAGATGGTTATACTAATACATATGTGTTGAGACAACTGATATGTACTTGAGTGTAAGTAGGTGATAGTTGTAGCATTAGGTATTATGACTGATGAATGTGAGTTGATTATGAGATGGCTGTTAGGTTTGGTAAAGGTTGATTTCAAATTAATGGATACATTGTCTGGATATTTGGAACATGTGGCTGACATGTGTGTTCAGTTATAAGGCAACGTGATTGGCACAATAAGGTAAGATAATTGTTATATTGGTTTATACACTGACAGTTATGTGTTAATTGTAGTATGATGCAGGGATTGCATGGAAAAGGAGATTGCAAAGAAATCTTGAAGAAGGATCAAGTTGAATTTCCCTTAGAGGAATTGGGAACCCACGGGGTTGAGTCATGGTGTTGTTGTTTGTTTGTGCTTTTGGTATTTTGTGATTTTCTTTTGCTTGTTTTGCAGTTTCATTTATGTCTAGTGTATGGCCATACCACTTTGTTTGTGATTTCGTATTTCTATTGATTTTAATGGTTTTATTCTTTTTAGCTTTCTTGTTGTTTCCTTGTATGTTTTGAATATCTTTGGAATTGGTTTGGGAAAGAGGAAAGTTGATGGAGCTCGAGGAGAGTTGAATGAAACCCAACAAGTAATGTAAGACCCAGATGAAGTCTGGTGCATGTATAAGGACAGCTGAAGGCAAGAGTATGACAGGCAGTTGGATTGGTTAGGTCCATTGGTGTAAATGGAATATGGCAGGAAAATCATGAGAAAGGTAATAAGGTAAGGTAAAGTAAATGGACTTGAGGTGTCAGATTCCTTAACTATGTTGGGAGCTATTATTCTCAATGTTGTGCATGGTGTGCATAGGTAAAAGAAGTTCTCTTAACCTTGATCTTATTGTTGGGTTGTGTTATATTCTTTCCACGACTAGCCCACGTAGTTAATCGGGGGGTTAGAGGGGGGGCGGAGCCTCCCTTCATTGCGGTGATTGTGTAGTGGGGGGGGGGTGGTCACAAGGGGTTTGAGGTGTACCCATAACCCTGGAAAATTTTGGTTTTGGACCCTATGTTAGGTTGGGCAGACCCACCTATGGTTTTGTGCATGATTTTCACACATGTTTTTTGGACGCGATGGTTTTCGGTCCATGGTATTGGACGCGATGGTTTTCAGTCCATGGTATTGGATGCTTCGGCATGTATAAATATGTATTATAACATTGAAAGGAACATAATGAAAAATCAAGTTGGTAGTCCTAGTTTTGGGATCTAGTGGGAAAATCTCTGTGTATATGTGTTTTATGTGTTATGCTCTCGCATTGTTTATTTTTCTGTGTTTTAGTATTCGTATGTAGGTAATTTTTGTATAGGGTTAAAACCTACATTTGGTATCCGAGTAGTTTTGGCTTTAAGGGGACGCCTTTGTTGTTGAGGGGTTTTGCTCTGGCCTGTGGTAGACCCTGTTCAGTGGGAGATCTGCAAGATCGATTCTGGTGGTGAAAGAAGATGGCGACAGTGGAAAGATAGAGATCGATAAATTTAATGGTCAGAGTTTTGAGTTGTGGAAAATCAAGATGGAGGATCTATTGGTGGATAAAGATTAGTGGTTCGCGGTAGATTCGGGTACTAAACCAACAGGAGTGTCTGATGAAGAATGGAAGAGGTTGGATCGGAAGGCAAAGAGCACAATACGATTGTGTGTCTAAGATTCAGTATTGTTGACTGTATCAGGGGAAGCTACAACGAAGGCTTTGTGGGACAAGTTAGGGACTTTGTACCAATCTAAGTATCTGGTGAATAAACTGTTCCTGCGGAAAAAGCTGTATAACCTGAGGATGAAAGATGGAGACTCAGTGACAGAGAATCTGAACACATTAATACTGTGGTAAGTCAATTAGAATTTGTTGCTATTAAAATTTCAGATGAAGATAAGTGCATCAGTTTGTTGTGTTATCTACCATATTTATGGGACAGTCTGGTTATTGCAATAGGTAGCAATGCAACTGCCTTGCAGTTTGATGAATTAATCTCATCCTTGTTGACGGAGGGGATGAGACGGAAAAATATGGAGAGACAGAATGGTGATGCCTTGTCTGTATGAGGACAGTCCCAGAACAGAAACAAAAATAAGTCATCGAGTGGGAGATCTAAATCTAGAGGGAGATCTAAATATCCAGGAAAACTTGTAAAGGTGGTGTGCTGGAAATGCGGAAAGGAAGGGCACTACAAAAGGGACTATAAATTTAAAGCTCCTGATAAAGGAAAGGGATCTGATGATTCTCCTTCTGTAGAGGCGAAAACCACCTCAGATGAAGGTGGGGATGTGCACTTGGCTTCTTCAAGTACACATGTAGATCATGAGGCATGGTTGATTAACTCAGGTGCATCCTTTCACTTCACTCCCCACAGAGAGTGGTTCTGCGAGTATGAGAAATAAGATGGTAGTGATGTCTTCTTAGGGGATGATAGGAAGGTTAGAATCATTGGTCATTGAAAAGTAAAGTTGAAGTTGCAAGGTGGAAGGGTTAGAACACTTACGGGTGTTCTACATATTCCTGCATTGGCTAGAAATATGATTTCTGTAAGCAAGCTGGATGATGCAGGTGTAAAAATAGTGTTCGAGAAGGATACCTGCAAGATGGTTTGGGGAGCACTGGTATTGATGCAGGGAGTTCAGACTAAAACTCTGTACAAGCTGCAAGGTAGCTCTGTTGTTGATGGGTGCAATAGTTCTGTGGTTCCTGAAAGTGGAGCAGAAAATCTAGTTGTCTCTGGAGAGAGGACCATGTTGTGGCATCAAAGGCTTGGAGATATTGGAGAGAGGGGCCTTCAAATACTGCATGGTAAAGGTATGGTAGAAGGTATGAGTAATAGCTCTCTATATTTTGATTTCTGTGAAAATTGTGTATTTGGGAAGCAGAATTGGGTGATTTTCCCCTCTGGAAGTAAGAGGGTGAAACAAATATTAGAGCTTGTGCACAGTGATGTGTTTGGGCCTGTGAAGGTTCCATTACTGGGTAAGTCTGTGTACTATGTATCATTTATAGACGACTTCTCAAGGAATACATGGATATATTTCCTTAAGAAGAAATCTAAAGTCTTTGACAGGTTTAAAGAATTCAAGGCTCTGGTGGAAAACCAGATAGAGAAGAAGATAAAGGTGCTGAGGACAGATAATGGTGGAGAGTTTTGCAGTAGGGAATTTGAAGAATTCTGTAAGAAGTGTGGTATAGCACGGGAGAAGAGTACTCCATATACACCTCAGCAAAATGGAGTTGCAGAAAGAATGAACAAGACGTTGATGGAAAGGGCAAGAAGCATGCTCAGTCGTGCTGGGTTAGGATAGGAATTCTAGGTGGAGGTGGTGGAGACAGCATGTTACCTGGTCAATAGATCACCTTCATCAACGTTGGAGGATAAAACTCCACAAGAGGTATGGACTGGTAAGAAACCCTCTCTTTCACATTTGAGGGTATTTGGATGTGATGCATATGTACATGTTCCAAAGGAAAAACGAACCAAGTTGGATAGTAAATCTGAAAAATGCATCTTTATTGGGTATAAGGATGGTTTGAAGGGTTATAAGATTTGGAACCCAGTAACATGGAAGGTCGTGTATAGTCAAGATGTGGTGTTCAGAGAGGTAAAAGATGTTATTAAACATGAAGTCCAACCAAAGGAACCTGAGAAGATAGAGTTTGAGCTTAAGGAGGAAGAATCAGACTCTATAGCAGAGGAGGAATCAGAAAATGAAGAGCCACAAACTCCGGGTTTGAGAAGATCATTTCAAGGAAGAAGGCAGCCAGAAAGGTATAGTCCATGTGCGTTCTATTCAAATTTTCTTTATCTATTACTGACAATGATCCCAAAACTGTGAAGGAAGAAATAGATTCAGAGGATGGCAAACTCTAGAAAGAGGCCATGGTTGATGAAATGGCATATTTGCACAAAAATGAGTCTTGGGATCTGGTGGAGTTACTGGATGGAAGGAAACCCATCGACAACAAATGGGTATTCAAGAAGAAGACAAATGCAGAAGGAAAGGTGGAGAACTACAAAGCTCGGTTGGTAGCAAAAGGTTATTCCCAGGTGTAGGGAATTGATTTTGGTGATATTTTTTCTCCTATTGCCAATGTAACTTCTATTAGATTACTTTTATCTGTTGCTATTGCTTTTTATTTTGAGGTAGAGCAGATGGATGTGAAGACATCATTTCTTCACGAGGATCTAGAAGAGGAAATATACATGAAGCAACCTGAAGGCTTTGCGGTGAACGGTAAGAAAGAACTGGTATGCAAATTAAAGAAGTCTCTGTATGGGTTAAAACAGTCACCAAGGATGTGGTATCAGAAATTTGATACATTTATACAGGGACTTGGCTTAACCAAAAGTAAAGTAGATCACTGTGTGTATTTTAAATTAATTGGTGACTGTGTTATTTATCTGGTCTTGTATGTGGATGATATGTTGCTGGTTGGAAATGACAAAGAAATTACCAAGGATTTGAAGACCCAATTGTCCTCCAAATTTGACATGAAAGATCTTGGTGGTGCAAACTATATTTTGGGCATGGAAATTAAAAGAGATCGGGCAAAGAGGAAGCTCTGGTTAAACCAGAGGAAGTATGTCGAGACAATACTGCAGAGGTTTAATATGCATGATAGTAAACCGGTGAAGGTTCCTATTCTTGTAGGTGTGAGGTTATCTACTGAACAGTGTCCCAAGACACAAGAAGAGGAAGAGGACATGTCCCGTGTTCCATATGCAAGTGCAGTCGGTAGCTTGATGTATGCAATGGTTTGTACTAGACCAGACATTGCACATGCAGTGGGAGTATTGAGCAGGTTTATGTCAAAACCAAGGAAGGAGCATTGGATAGTAGTGAAGCGGGTTTTTAGGTATTTGCATGGTGTTATCACTCAGGTTGTCCTTCTAGTCAGCTTAAAAGGATACGGCCGAGGTAACCACATACCAATCTTTGGACTGCAGGTTCTAGCCCACCTGCAATCAGAGAGGGCTCTCTCTTTCTGATTTAGCTTTGTTGATAAGGTTTTTAGGCTAGTTATTGAGTTCAAGGGGTTTTGTTTTGATTTTGGTGGGAAGGATGATGCTTTCAAGTAAAGAGGCAGAGATAGCATGAAAGTTTTAGAACCATTGGGCGTGGAGTCAAGGAGTAAGACTGCTGGTGCATTTTCTTGGTCACAAGAGGGAAGTATGGAGCAAGACAGCCGCATATGAAACAATCATTCAAGGTAAAAGAGATGGATTAAAGGCTAAGGAATGAGGGGCAATTAAGAATCTCCCATTCAGGTTAGCAGAAGGAAGATAAATGAACCCTATCTAGGAGAAGCTAAGAATTCCTAGATAACAGTCATTCATATGCGAAATAGATCAAACATGAGCCATAACAAAATTCATATTTATGCCTAAATCAAGAGGAAAACATTAAGAAACCACAGAAACTGAGCATAGAGTGCAGCTAAGAAAATTCTAAACCAATCCTTTTTTCAGTGACTTGAGCATATGTGAAATTGAAATAACAGAGGTAAGGAACACTTATTGATTCATACTGCAGCACAAGAATTCCTCATTTAATTCTTCAAACCATTAGACACAGAGCAAACAGTCTTTCCTCCAAAGCTTTTCAGCAATCTTTGATTAAGTAAAACATCTCAGATATCCAACGTGAGTCTCTAATGAAGATTATCAACCAACCAACCCTTTAAACAATACAGAGGGTCAGTATAAATAGGGATAATTATCCAAAAATTAATCTATTACAGCCGACCTAAACAGGTCTAAAAGAAAATGATTACTTTAACCTAACCTTATCTAGAAATAAATGCATGAAAATATCTTTGAGCTGCGCTGAGGGCAGCTGTATCAAACTGAGTTAATGTCTGTCCTGGGTGGCTTGGTGCAGTCTTTCTGTAATAATTGTGATCTGTCATTTATCTCCACCTCTAACTTGGTTCTACTGCTGTTTGGTGGCATTAATGTGCACTAATCCCGACCAGATAAGCTTTTAAATGGCCTTAACTGCTTTGCTGACTTCGATGAAGGTTTTTAATTTTCACCTGCTTTGATGTTGCTGAACTGATACTCTTTGCCGCTTCCTGATACTCTTTGGCGTTGAACCTGGCCTCTTTAATGTCTTTTGAGTGGATTAGGATGTCCCATCAACCTTTGTGGCAGCTATTCGGCCCTCTGTTGCTTTAAAAATTGTGTTCGCCCCTTTCTGTATGCCTCGCGAAGAAATTCTGGTCATTTTGCGCCTTTTGGGCCTGCTGGAGGCCGAGCGGTGAGGGGCTTTCCATTTCGGCCTATTTCCCGTAGCCATGCGCTAATCACGCATGAAAAAATGCCTCAGATTCTGATTCCAGGCTTCCTAGGCTGCGATTTGCGCCTTTCACACATTTTGACGGTGACGTCAGCATGACGTCAGCAGTGGGTCCCAGTACGGGTGACGCGGTAGGATGATGTCAGCGGGGTGACGTTAGCAGTACGGCCGACTGACGTGGTGGTACAATGGAGGAGGTGACGTGGTAGTACAGTGGCAACTACGTGGCAAGGACACGGTGGCAGGAGGCCGACGCGTGATGGTGACGTGGTGCTGACGCAGGAGGGGGGAAGGCGGTTTACGGTTTCAGGCGCACCGCCTTAGAGCAGAAGTGGTTTCGGAGGAGGGGGCTCTACCACAGGCGAGGAGGTGACACGTGGCGGGAGTACGACGGCAAAACCGCCCATCTCCCAGGTGCTAACCATTGGCAGATCGGCGGATGGAAAGACCTTCCCACCGTTGATCTGCGGCGCGGGCAATCGGACGGTTGGCGGAACAAACAAGGCGGCGGAGGAACAAGGGACCGGGCCCGCGGCGAATATTCAAATTTTTATACAGCGCTACGGGGGGTTCAAAACTTAGGAAATGTGGGTTTTATGGATTTATGAGCGAGCGGGTTAAATATTTACATTTGATACTTTGGAATAAGGGTGAAACATGGGTTTTGTAGGGCTAGGGTTAGGGGAAAAGGTTGTTAGTCTGACCAGATATTAGACTAACTCCAGCTAGGACACGGTTGGGTTAAAAACAACCCCAGATGGACTGTTATTTCCCGGACTTAGGAAAATATGGCTATAATTCCGGGAAGGGGTTATTATTATTATTTTTTTGGGGGATTTTTTATATATTTTTACATATTAGGGGATAGGGAAATGAGTTAGGGAGCTAAATAATAGAGTTAGGAGTTAATGTGAAAATGACAAGAAAGTGCTAAGGTGACAGACCTTAGGCTATTTGAAGGGGAACAGGACTCACAGAGCGAAACAACAGTCCTCCTAAGCCAAGAGGACCTTTACTTAGGAAAATATAATGGGAGATGATGAACTCAAGAGTTATCAAGCAGATCTTGACCTCTTTAGGGAAGTTAGTAAGTGATTTGGGGGAAGAGGAAGAAGGGGAGGTTAGAGATGTCCAGTTTGAGCTCCTCCAAATGGAAAATCGCCTCCAACTTGTGATCTGAAGTACAATATCACTTTGAAACACAAAAATCGATCACATATCAACATTCTGCAACCTCAAAAACTACCTACCCATCCTACTTACCTAGCATTTTTTCTTCTTTTTGGTTTGGGTGCACTTAGACTTGTAGAACCTACTTTACAATTTTTCTTTTGATTTCCCTCCTATCTAAATCTACACTTATTTCTTCCAAGGGCCCAGATTAAGCAATTGGGCTCCTTTGTTTCTCTACCTATCTACAAGTCTACCAAGGTTAAGCTGTTTGGACAAATAATGATTCTCTATATTCTAAAACAAGAAATTGAAACCTAGGGAAGCCAAGATTAAGCTGTTTGGACTTTCCCTTAACAAAACATTCTTCAAAAATGGTTAAGTAATCAAAATTGGAATACAGCAGTGGCATTTAGATTGGCACACTTTCATGGCTTCTTCTTTGGCCCTTTTATGGAAATATGGAGCATTGCAGCATGCAAAGTATGACATATTTGGCATGTAAAACTGTCAATCATGAAAGATGAACACCTATTGCAATAGGAGGCTAACAGTGGCTCCACTTGGGGATGGATTTTCCTTGTGAAAAGCCAAGAGCTGCAGGTCAGACTGCCTTGATTTTCTATTGTTGCTGTGGATTGAAAAACTTCTTTGTGCTGGCTGCTTAGAGTGTGAAACATTGAAATATGAACAACCCTCTACTCAACTGAATTGTTATGAAAAATGAAGCACTACCTGCTTTCTTCTGCGTGCTTGATATTATATACAATGTTTCTTGAGCATTATCTTTGAAAATAGATCCAAAATATGGATCAAAACTGATGTATTTCTCTTAGCCTCTGATCTGGAAACAGTTGTTGATGTGAAACCAAAAAATTGCTCCTCTCTTATTGATACTGTTTGACTGAAGACTACAAGCTGCAAACAGTTTCTTTTTACCATAAATTGCTATGATATGACAACGCTACTCTTGCTGTTTTGCTGAGATTAATGCAGAGACAGAGCTTTAAAAATGGAAGACTGGCATTGGCTGTGTCTTTACAAACTTTGCTGCTGCTTCTCTAACAATCAGACTGCTTACACAGAAAATAAAAACAAAGTGTTGATATATACAAATATCAATATACAACAAGATATATACAGAGCTGCATTGTATCCCTTAAAAGGGATCATGGTAGTGTTTTAACATTCGGCCATTAACAAGGCCTTCTTCAGTAGTGCTGCCCTGTAGAGATTTGAGAAAATATGTGTTATTCCCCTGAACAACAGAAATAACGAATGGCCCTTTCCATAAAAAATCAAATTTTGCATGTTTTCCCTTGTCTTCTCTTCGTGAGTCCCACCTTAGAACTTTGTCCCCAATATATAAATCCTCAGCCTTAGCTCTCTTATCAAACATCTTTTTGAGCTTTTCTTGCAATATTTGAGCTCTATCATAGACTTGCTCTCTGGTTTGCTAAAGATGAATGGTCTGATTGATTCTTCGTTGAATGTCATTTGGTTCAGCCTGAATCTCCTGTAATAGTCTGATAGTAGGGATGCCCAAAGATGAAGGAAATCTGGTCTCCATGCCATATACTAGCTCATAAGGGCTCATCCCAATGGATTTCTTGGTTGAAAGTCTGTCTGCCCATAGGGCATTAGTGAGCTTTTTATGCCAGTTCTTCTTGTTTTCTTCTAAGATCTTCTTGATAATATTAATGAGACTTTTATTTGAGGATTCGGCCAAGCCATTACCATGAGGGTAATAGGCTGTAGAGTGGCCCAAAGTAATGTGAAATTTATGGCAAAAGTTGATCATCCTTTTGGATTTGAAGGCAGCGGCATTGTCGGTAATGATCTTCTTAGGGCAACCAAATCTAGGAAGGATATTGCACTCAAGGAATTAGATAATGATGGTGTCATTGGCTTGCCTACATGGGATGGCTTCAACCCACTTAGTGAAATAGTCAATGGTTGTTAGGATCCACTTGTGCTGGCCTGAGGAAGAGGGATGGATTTCTCCAATGAAGTCAAGACCCCACTGTTGAAAAGGATTTTCAGTTGAGATGGGTTTAAGAGGTAGGGGCAACAACTTTCTTTTGCCCTCAAAGATTTGGCATTTGTGACATGACATGGCAAGCTTCTTTACATCTACAAAAAGAGAGGGCCAATAGAAACCAGCTCTCAGAATTTTATCAGCAGTGGACTTCCAATATAGATGTCCTCCACAGTCACCTGCATGGAATTCTTTCATGACATTGTTAGTTTCACTCGTGGTTAAACAATTAAGCAATATACCTTCATGATTTTTCCAAAATAAAGCACCATCTATGACACAAAACTTTGAAGCCTTCATTCTTAAAAATATTTTCTTAGTTCTGGACAATCCTGGGGGAGCAAACATGTTTAACAATACAAAGCATATATCAGCATACCATGGGGATTGCAAAAAGGTTTCACTGATCTGTGGAGTCACCAGCTCCTGTTCATTATCCAATTGGTTAATGTCTAAGGCTTGAAAGTTTGTTTCGGACATCAGTTTGGCTAAACCTTGTCCCTTTATCAGTTTGGTTGGTTTTATTTCTATGCCATACTCAAGGATGTTAGCAATCCACTTGCCTCTTTTGCCCTCTAACCCCTCTTGGGTTAATATGTCTTTTACAACAGCGTTTGGTACATAAGCAATCACATGTGAATATAAAATGTAGACTCGGAAATCTTTGATTGCTTTAACCAGGGCATAGGCCTGCTTTTCCATGATTTGGTAGTTCAAAGGAGCATCTCTTAAGGCTTGGCTGAAAAATGCAATTGGCTTTTCATTTTCCTGATCATCTTTTTGCAAAAGGACAGCAGCTATGGTGTGATCAGATGCAAAAGAAAATATGATAAAGTCCCTATCAAATTGTGGACTTGTTAGGACAGGGGCTTGGGTTAAGGCAGATTTTATGCCCTCAAAGGCTTGTTTGGTTTCAAGAGACCATCTTACCTTGGCATCCTTTTTTAACATGTTGCTTAACAGTCTTATTAGCTCGGCTAGATTTGGAATAAATCTTCTCAGGAAGTTGATTTTCCCAAGGAATGCTTGCAACTCTTTTAATTTTCTTGGATATGGGATTTGGAGGATGGCTTGGATTCTTTCAGGATCAATTCTAATCCCATCTTTTGATATGATATGTCCAAGAAGTTTGCCTTCTTCTAGGCCGAAGAGGGACTTTTTGGGGTTCAAGGAAATGCCATATTTCCTACATGTCATGAGTATTTGCCTCAAATGTTTTAGGTGCTCTTGATCAGATTTGGAGAAGGGGGTTAAGTCATCAAGGTAGACAACTAGGAAATCATGTATTTCCTTGGAAAATGCAATATCAATTGCCCTTTGAAAGGTAGCACCAACGTTTTTAAGTTCGAAAGGCATCTTCACATACTTAAATGTTCCCCACGGTGTGGTAAAGGCTGTCTTGTCTTGGTCATCCGGGTGAACCAGTATTTGATTGAAACCTGAAAAGCCATTTAGCAAAGAAATTTTAGATGACCCCACTACTCTCTGTAGAATATGATCCATTTTGGGCAAGGGGTAGTGGTGTTTTAGGGAGACTTGATTTAAATTTCTTAGATCTACACACAACCTAATCTCACCTGTCTTTTTTCTTGTGGGAACAAGATTGGATACCCATTCAGAAAATTTGATGGGTGCTATGATACCTGCTTCAAACATTCTTTTCACTTCCTTTTCAATCAAAGGGAGAAGCATAAGATTGATTATCCTCAGTTTTTGTTTGAAGGGCTTTTGGTTTGGTTTTAAGGAAATGGTGTGCTGGATCACTGAGGTGTCATAGGACTTCAAGTCCTCGTAACTCCAAGCAAATATATCTTGGAATTCTTTGAACAATCAACATATTTGGGCTTCTGATCAGGTGGCAGATTTTTGGATAATTTGATCATTTTGGGCTTCTCTGCTGTTTCGATGTTATGTTCCTCTACAATAGCGTTTAGGGGTTGCATTTTTGGTTTTTCGGGAACATCATTAGCATCAAACATGTCTTCCAATGGAGTGAGGCCGGCAGGGAGAAAGTTATCTTTCAGATCAACAATTTCGGCCTCTGTTTCGGCTATTTCCTCCCAATGCATCCGTTTCAGCTTTTCTATGTTTGTATTATCAAAGACAGTTGGGTTCCGCATTCGTTTGGGTGTTATAGGTATTATAGCCTGCTGAATTTCATTTGTTTTCTGTTGTTCATCCGTCATAGCATCCATGTCAATGTTAATATTTGAAAACTCATGCTCAAGAGTGAGGAAATTGTTAATCTGGGCATCATTTTTGAACACTTGCCAATCTTTAACATTATTTGGGACAACAGGCCTATGTTTTATCTCATCAGTAAAATGGTGATTTCGCTCAAAGGGAAGCTTGCATGTACTAGCAAACGTGGCTAGGCTGTGTGCATGAATGTTATGCTCTCTTGAAATATTGGCAAGCTTGGATTCAGTGAATGTATTGAGTATACTAGTGGCAGCAGTCCTATAAGCCCTCATTCTATTGTTTTTGGTAACAAAATTACCTTTCATCTGTTGTATGATTAAATCGAAGTCACCTAAAATGGACACTTTTGCAGCTCCCAGAGCTTTGAGCAGTTTAAGGCCTAGGAGGAGAGCCTCATACTCTACCATGTTATTGGTGCATTTAAAGTTCAGTCTGTAGGCATGGCCTTCTGCATGATTGTTATGTGTATTGTGAATCCAAACACCTGCCCCTGCTCCTAGCTTGTTAACAGAGCCATCAAACTCTAAATACCATGTGATTTCTTGCTTGTGGTTAATATCAAGGGTTTCAGTCATTCTTGCAGTGGACAAATTTGAACTTACTGTTTGGGGAGGTTCTTCTTGTATGCTTGTTGCATCTGTTGTTTTGACAGTTTCATTAGTATGAGCAATCGATTCTTCATTGGTGTGCGTGTTCAGTTCTAAAGCCAACGGCTTATCATCCATAAGAGGATTTGTTTCATCATTTAATAAAATAAAAGAATCCATATCAGAATGGATTGAGTAAATGGGAAAATTTTCAGGCTGGCTCTCACTAGTTACCACATACTTCATCAGTGTTTCTCTATATAGTCTCTTTAGTTGCCCAAAGATAGATATAGTGGCATAAGAGAGGTCTAATTGGAGGGACCCTTGTAGTTTTGCTCCCCAAGATCTTGACAATAACATGCCGTACTTTGGTGGAATGTCAGCAACCACCACATCCATGAGGATTGTCTTGTTAGGAAATTGGACTAAGGAGACACACAGGTCTTTGATGAAACCTAAACACTTGACTTGACTTGAGTCAAAGGAGAATAGATCTTTGTAGGGTCTTGTAACATCAAGGTTCAGTTTTTCCATTACAGCTTTGGGCATAAGATTGTGTGAGGCACCTGAGTCAAACACAACATTGTGCAGGACTTTGTCATGTATATGTAAACTGACATAAAAGGGTAAGACAGATCCATATGTTGATTTTCCATTAACTTCTGGACCGAACAACAGTTCAGGTTGATCATCAAGAACATTCACATCATCCTTGACTTCTGGCATTTGAAGTGATCTTTGAATTTGTTGCCTATACACATCATGTTTAGCAAGTTAAGACAAGGGGATGGATATCTTCAATTTACCTATTTCTGCCTCTAAGTCAAATGATTTTTCATATTGGGTTTTGGTATTGTGAGAGGTAGGTTTCCCTTTTTCCATTGGAGTATCAACAATTTGGTCTTGTTTATCAGCGTTAAGGGAAGTAATTGCTTGCAGTTTTTCAGTTTTAGGAGGGCTTTTTGGAACACTGTTCGAGTTCTTTTCCGAGGAAAGAGGTGGCAGAGGCTGATCAATAGAAGACTGCACTTCTGTTATGTCCTCTACAGTCACTTGATGCGGGTTTGGGACAGGTATATCAGCTGGCTCTATTATGACAGCCTTGCCTTTAATCTTGTTAGGCTGTTTGCCATCCTTTGGTTTGCTAGGTTCAGAAATATCAATGGTTCTAGTTCTCAGTTTATACTGTTTGTGGACCTCATACACAACAGTATCATAACCTTGTTTAAAATCAAAAGACTCACCAGATTTAGTCTGAAATTGATTAAAGTCATGCTCATCTTGGTCTTGTTGAGTTAGGAAAAAAAATTTCTCAGCCCTTGAATCCACCAAGTCTATGTGAGTGTCCTCTGGGGGTTCACTAGATGTAGAGGCTTCCGCATAATTTTCATGAAAAGGGGACCTTACGTCATGGTCTGGGCTAGACCTGCCAGCATTTTCGTTTTGAGTTTTCCTGAAATTTGGGTTCCTTATGGTATTGGGCTGTCGTGCTTCCCATGAAGACTTCCTCTCAACACTTTCTAATCTATCTCCCAGCCTTTGCATGCCACTGATAATAGCATCAAGTTTCTGATCTAAGGCTAAGGGTTCTTCCTTAAAGGTGGTTCTTCTCTCCATTCTAGCTCTGTTTCTTTTGGAAATTAGGTTGGCCTCTACGCTAACAGCAACATTTTGCATGTCTGCAAGGGTTTGAGGGGCTCTTTATTTTAACTGGTACGCCATATCTGGGTCGAATCCATCAGGGAATTTATACAAGGCAAGGTCAGGTGGAGGTCTTAGGTTCTGTGGTATTGCATTATAGACATTGCTGAATCTTACACAGTAATCTAGGACAAACTCTTGAGGGCCTCTTTTTATTGTATCATATTTAGCTAGTATGTGCAAGGGGTCTTTCTTTTTCTCCCATCTGTTGGTAAAGGATTGATAAAGCTCATCCGGAGTGGTTATAGAATTTGCAGCAAGTGATTTGAACCAAGTTCTTACATCACTTGTTAAACTTTGAACAAATATTTTCATTCTCACACTATCATCATCTATTTCGTAGTTCTCAAAATAGTCTTGCATCTTTTTGGTATGCTGAAGGGTTGTGCAAGTACCAGTTCCATCAAAATATGTGATTTTAGTTTGATAATCCTGAGGCATAGCCCCAAGATTTGCAGGTAATTGCAGGGGTGCATATCTATTAGCCATATTCACAGGGATAAGTGGAACAACAGGAACAACAGGGACAACTGGAACAGTTGTAACAACAGTAGTGGTAATGGGAGTATGTGCAGTGAATGGAGGTGTGGAAGGAGTGCTTTGGGAAGTAGATGATGAACAAGGGGAAGCAGGGGTTGAACGGAATAAAACTTTGACAGGGGTTGGAACACTGCTTGGGTGAACTGCTTCAGGACTATTATCAGCAAAATCTTCTCTTTGTTCTTGCTTCCTAAGGATCTTTGGGATTAAGTTCAGATTTTCAAAATCATCCGAGGGATTTGGGTCTGGATTTGACCTAGTATAACGAGAAATCTTTTTGGGAGCCAGATTTGAATTTGTTTTGGTATCTTCTGTGAATGTTTTTAGAATTAGCAAGGAACTGATCAAATTTCTGGAACAGCTATCTGTAGTTTAAAACTAGCATGAAGATTGACTGAAGCAACAGTTATTTACTCCTGTAAATGCAAAGCAAGAACAGTTTCAAAGGCTTCATGGCCGACATTCAGACTTCATCTGTAGTTTTAAGGAATAGACAACACTGATTTCTGTTTCTATGGAGTTTTCCAACTTGATTTGTGAAATTAACTAAGGATCTCCCCAGTGGAGTCGCCATTATGTTATCACTCAGGTTGTCCTTCTGGTCAGCTCAAAAGGATACGGCCAAGGTAACCACAGACCAATCTTTGGATTGCAGGTTCTAGCCCACCTGCAATCAGAGAGGGCTCTCTCATTCTGATTTAGCTTTGTCGATAAGGTTTTTAGGCTAGTTATTGAGTTCAAGCGGTTTTGTTTTGATTTTGGTGGGAAGGATGATTCTTTCAAGTAAAGAGGCAGAGATAGCATGAAAGTTTTAGAACCATTGGGCGTGGAGTCAAGGAGTAGGACTGTTGGTGCGTTTTCTTGGTCACAAGAGGGAAGTATGGAGAAAGATAGCCGCATATGAAACAATCATTCAAGGTAAAAGAGATGGATTAAAGGCTAAGGAAGGAGGGGCAATTAAGAATCTCTCATTCAGGTTAGCAGAAGGAAGATAAATGAACCCTATCTAGGAGCAGCTAAGAATTCCTAGATAACAGTCATTCATATGTGAAATAGATCAAACATGAGCCATAACAGAATTCATATTTATGCCTAAATCAAGAGGAAAACATTAAGAAGCCACAGAAACTGAGCATAGAGTGCAGCTAAGAAAATTCTAAACCAATCCTTTTTCAGTGACTTGAGCATATGTGAAATTGAAATAACAGAGGTAAGGAACACTTATTGATTCATACAACAGCACAAGAATTCGATATTTAATTCTTCAAACCATTAGACACAGAGCAGACAATCTTTCCTCCAAATCTTTTTAGAAATCTTTGATTAAGTAAAACATCTCAGATATCCAATGCGAGTCTCTAACGAAAATTATCAACCAACCAACCCTTTAAACAATACAGAGGGTCAGTATAAATAGGGAAAATTATCCAAGAATTAATCTATTACAGCCGACCTAAACAGGTCTAAACGAAAATGATTACTTTAACCTAATCTTATCCAGAAATAAATGCATGAAAATATCTTCGAGCTGCGCTGAGGGCAGTTGTATCAAACTGAGTTAATGTCTGTCCTGGGTGGCTTGGTGCAGTCTTTCTGTAATAACTGTGATTTGTCTTTTATCTCCACCTCTAACTTGGTTCTGCTGCTGTTTGGTGGCATTAATGTGCACTAATCCCGACCAGATAAGCTTTTAAATGGCCTTAACTGCTTTGCTGACTTCAATGAAGGTTTTTAATTTTCACTTGCTTTGATGTTGCTGAACTGATACTCTTTGTCGCTTCTTGATACTCTTTGGCACTGAACCTGGCCTCTTTATTGTCTTCTGAGTGGCTTAGGCTGTCCCATCGACCTTTATGGCAGCTATTCGGCACTCTGTTGCTTTAAAAACTGTGTTTTCCCCTTTCTGTATGCCTCGCGAAGAAATTCTGGTCATTTTGCGCCTTTTGGGCCTGCTGGAGGCCGAGCGGTGAGGGGCTTTCCATTTCGGCCTTATTCACGTAGCCATGCGCTAATTGCGCATGAAAAACTGCCTCAGATTTTGATTCCGGGCTTCCTAGGCTACGATTTGTGCCTTTCGCACTTTTTTACGGTGACGTCAGCATGACGTCAGTGGTGGGTCCCAGTACGAGTGACGTGGTAGGGTGACATCAGCAGTACGGCCGAGTGACATGGTGGTACGGCGGAGGAGGTGACGTGGTAGTACGGTGGCAGCTACGTGGCAAGGACACGGTGGCAGGAGGCCGACGCGGGATGGTGACGTCAGCGGTGACGTGGTGCTGACGTAGGAGGGGGGAAGGCGGTTTACGGTTTTAGGCGCACCGCCTTAGAGCAGAAGTGGTTTCAGAGGAGGGGGCTCCGCCACAGCCGAGGAGGTGATGCGTGGCGGGAGTACAATGGCAAAACCGCCCATCTCTCAGGTGCTAACCATCGGCAGATCGGCGGATGGAAAGACCCGCCCACCGTTGATCTGTGGCGCGGGCAATCGGACGGCTGGCGGAACAAACAAGGCGGCGGAGGAATAAGGGACCGGGCCCGCGGTGAATATTCGAATTTTTATACAACAATGTGGGGGGTTTAAAACTTAGGAAATGTGGGTTTTATGGATTTATGAGCGAGCGGGTTAAATATTTACATTTGAGACTTTGGAATAAGGGCGAAAATGGGTTTTGTAGGGCTAGGGTTAGGGGAAAAGGTTGTTAGTCTGACCAGATATCAGACTAACTCCAGCTAGGACACGGTTGGGCTAAAAATAACCCCAGATGGACTGTTATTTCCCGGACTTAGAAAAATATGGCTATAATGCCGGGAAGGGGGTATTATTATTATTATTATTTTTGGGATTTTTTATATATTTTTACATATTAGGGGATAGGGAAATGATTTAGGGAGCTAAATAATAGAGTTAGGAGTTAATGTGAAAATGACAAGAAAGCGCTAAGGTGAGGGATCTTAGGCTATTTGAAGGGGAATAGGACTCACAGAGTGAAACAACAGTCCTCCTAAGCCAAGAGGACCTTTCCTTAGGAAAATATAATGGGAGATGATGAACTCAAGAGTTATCAAGCAGATCTTGACCTCTTTAGGGAAGTTAGTAAGTGATTTGGGGGAAGAGGAAGAAGGGGAGGTTAGAGATGTCCAGTTTGAGCTCCTCCAAATGGAAAGCTGCCTCCAACTTGTGATCTGAAGTACAATATCACCTTGAAACACAAAAATTGATCACATATCAACATTCTACAACCTCAGAAACTACCTACCCAACCCACTTACCTAGCATTTTTTCTTCTTTTTGGTTTGGGTGCACTTAGACTTGCAGACCCTGCTTTACAAATTTTCTTTTGACTGCGCTCCTATCTAAATCTACACTTATTTCTTCCAAGGGCCCAGATTAAGCAGTTGGGCTCCTTTGTTTCTCTACCTATCTACAAGTCTGCCAAGGTTAAGCTGTTTGGACAGATAATGATTCTCTATATTCTAAAACAAGAAATTGAAACCTAGGGAAGCCAAGATTAAGCTGTTTGGACTTCCCTTAACAGAACATTCTTCAAAAATGGTTAAGTAATCAAAATTGGAATACAACAGTGGCATTTAGACTGGCACACTTTCATGGCTTCTTCTTTGGCCCTTTTCTGGAAATATGGAGCATTGCAGCATGCAAAGTATGACATATTTGGCATGTAAATTGTCAATCATGAAAGATGAACACCTGTTGCAATAGGAGGCTAACACATGGCACTAGTGATTATGGTTTGTGCTACTAAGGAAGATCAGGATTGGACAAAATGTTGGGTATTCGTGGCTTTGTTGATGCAGACTGGGCTGGAGATCTGGATTAGAGAAGATCTACAAGTGGGTATGTGGTTAACCTATTTGGAGGTGCAGTCAGTTGGATGAGTAAGAAACAATTTGTAGTGGCACTATCAACTACAAAGGCAGAATACATGGAAGCCACTCATGCAAGCAAGGAAGCAGTTTGGTTGCAGAGATTGTGTTCAAGTATGGGGTTAGTATAGGGAGCTATAAGGATAGACTATGACAACCAAAGTGCAATTTTCTTGGCAAAGAACCCTGCATATCATTCAAAGACAAAGCACATTGATGTTCAGTATCACTTTGTGAGGGATATGATAGAAGAAAAAAAGGTGTTGTTGGTAAAGGTTCATATTTCTATTGATTTTAACGATTTTATTCTTGTTAGCTTTCTTGTTGTTTCCTTTTATGTTTTGAATGTCTTGGGAATTGGTTTGGGAAAGAGGAAAGTTGATGGAGCTCGAGGAGAGCTGAATGAAACCCAACAAGTAATGTAAGACCCAGATGAAGTCTGGTGCATGTATAAGGACAGCTGAAGGCAAGAGTATGATAGGCAGTTAGATTGGTTGGGTCCATTGGTGTAAATGGAATATGGCAGAAAAATCATGAGAAAGGTAATAAGGTAAGGTAAAGTAAATGGACTTGAGGCGTCAGATTCCTTAACTATGTTGGGAGCTGTTATTTTCAATGTTGTGCATGGTGTGCACAGGTAAAGGAAGTTCTCTTAACCTTGATCTTATGGTATATGGTAATTATGTTGTGATCATGATTATGATGATGTCTATATATGTATATATGTATGTACACCATTGTCTGAGAGGGTGGTCATAAATCATGATTGTTTAATGCTAATGTTTATATGTATATGTGTATGTATGTATGTCATTGTCCGACATGATTATGATTGCTTTATACTAATGTTTATATCTATGTATGTGTCTATGTATCTATGTCACTATCTGATAGAGTTGTTAGGGATCATTCTTGTGGAGGAATGATTGCTTATGCAGGTGAATTGTATGAAATATGTTCCTCGTCTTGTGGGGAATCAAGTGGGAAGAGTAGCCTCGACAAATTTATGAGGTCAATATCATGTGGATATGAGTTGATATTGTGTGTTTATACTATGCCTATGTTTTCATTATGGATAGGTAATGCTGAGGGATACATCAGTGGAATGAAAAAAACGTAATCTGTGGCATGCTAGGATAAGCATGGATGGCTGAGAGACATTGGAAGCAAGGTTGCTTGGTAGAGTAAATGTGTTTTTGGATGTGCAGTGCTACTATTACGTATATTTTGTGCATACTGCACATTCAGTGTTTGTAGCTATGGTGTTGTGTGCCTGCTGTATATATGGTGTGGTGTGCATATTTCCTATGTAGTGTTGGTATAGGTGGTGTTATGTACATGTTAGATATGCAGTGTTGTGTATATATTATACTACGTACATGATGGATATGCGGCGTTGTGTGCATATGGTGTTGTGCGCGTGTTGGATATGTGGTGATGTATACATATGGTGTTATGTGCATGTTGTATATGCAATGCTATGCACATATGGTGTTGTGTGTATATTGTGCATGTGGTGTTATATACATATGGTGTCGTGTGCATGATTGTACATGTGGTATTGTGTGCATGTAGTGTTGTGTACATGTTGTATATGTAGTGTTGTGTGTAGGTGGTGTTGTGTGCATGTGGTGTTGTGTACATGTTGTACATGTCGTGTTGTGTGCAGGTGGTGTTGTGTACATGTCATGCATGTGACCCTGTGTACATGTGGTGTTGTGTACATGTTATGCATGTGGTGCTATGTACATGTGGTATGGTGTACACATTGTACAAGTGGTGCAATGTACATGTAGTGTTGTGTACACATTGTACAGGTGGTACTGTGTACATGTTGTACATACAGTACTAGTTTACAAGTGGTATTGTGTGCATGTCGTACACACTGTGTGCGGGCATGCGGTATTATGTATGTGTATTGCGTAGTTGTGGTATAGTGAGATGTGTATTCATTGTGTTGTACTCTATGTAGTACATGTATGGTGTTGTATCGTATGCCAGGTGTAGGTACATGCATTGTGTGGTGTTGTACATAGGGTATATATGTATGTGTTGTGTTGTACACTGAGTGTAGGTGTATGTGTTGTGTTGTACACCAAGTGTACGTGTATGTATTGTGATGTACATTGTGTATGTGTACGTGATTGAGGAAAAGAAAGAGGCACTCAGTGTGGCAACCAATCTAGTGTGCATACGGAAAGGACAAAGGATAAAGGTAGAAGCCAAGGATTGATTAAAGGATAAGTATAAGTATTTTATTCAAGTTTTATTATGCATGTGATCTATGATTATGGTTTATGATGATTGCTCATGATTCATGATTTTGATCTATGATGGTTGTGTTTCTAGCTAACTGGATGTGATATGTTTATACATAATGATTTGATCAAAGATGTTAGTCTGACTTGTTGTGATATGAATTAAACAGGATTGCAATGAGCTACCCATGAGGTATGATGTAAATGTAATTCAATTTATTTTAAATCTAATGGAAGTTATGTGGTTGGTACAGGAAGCATGAAAATTCCGGTTGGTTTGTTGAAATTGACTGCAAGGATTAGCAATGACAACAAAAGGAATTCTAATAGGTAGCAGTATGCTGGTAAAGCACTTCAGGTGTAGGGCCATTGTGGGACACTAGTGCCCAATAGCTTCCATTGATTTCCATGAGCATGCTATGACTGGTATTATGGTTTTGAGGTAGGTATATGCCTTGGTTGTTGACCTTCCAATGTGAGGAATCCTTGCCAAGGGATGGATCGCCCAGGATAAGGGATGTCAGGTAAATTGGAAGGTGAGTGACTACATGGAAGGGGGTGGCCGGATTGCCTGAGGGATTGTGTAGCAGAGAAGGGAAGGCCATGGATGGATTTATATTGGTCATTAACATTTCTATATGGAACCAGATGCACATTGGGGGTTTTCCTTGGAACAATGAGCCGGTAACTATTCACTGAAGGGACATGTAACACAGGATTGTAGTGCTGGATATTGGGTGCAACTTTGACTTTGGAAGTGGATTCTGGACTTCTTGGGAAGGAAGTGAATCCTGGTACTACTTTTGAGGGTGGAGGTGTAAGCCTATGGATTCCCTTGTTGTGGATGCAAACATCATATCCTTTTATTAACTGGTTGAGAAAATGTGCATATGTGTACATTATTGTAAATAATATATCGAGTTTGATTTATAAAGCTCCATAAACAGTATGATTATTTGTTGGTTCAAGCAAATGTGTATAAGTGTATATGGTAAATACCGTAATGAGATATGTTATAAAGCTCCAATAAATGGTATTCTTGTCATGTTTCAGTAGATGGTCATTGTAAATACTATAATGAGTAGTGTTATAAAGCTCCATAGGAAGTATGTTTTGTTTTTAGCAGTTTGCTAGTTTATAGGTGTCATTGAACACCGAGGATGATGTTCCCCCGAGGGGCAGGGTTATGTAAAAACCTTGGCTATAATTCCATGTAAACTTTAATAAAGGAAAAGATAAGACCAAGGTCATGGGACACACATTCCAGGCTTAATGTTGGGTAAAACATCCTAGTATCGATGTTCACTTCAGTTATTATGGTTAAGGAAATTCACAAAAGCTTTGGAAAGGCATGAGGCATTAATTGGAATTTTATTTATGGAAATAATACAAAATAGGAGAAAAGGAAGGTGAAAGGTCATAGGTTACATGTGAGGAGGAAAATGAAGGGAAAATAATGGAAATTGAAGAAAATAGAGACCTCATTGATGAAAAGGCTTTTGAGGATCAATCGGTAACCTTTTATTAGTTAAGTTTTGGAGTTATCATTTTCTACTCTCTCTCTCATACTCTTGGTCGCTTAGAGTTTTCTTGGATCACTCTTGGAGGAGTGTGGCATACCCCGAGTTTTGGAAGAAGAAGGAAAAGGAAGAGTAGGAAAGCACAAGAGGACATTGGGATTAGAAACTATATTGGGTTTTTCTTGAAGGCACTGAGTTGAATATATGATTTCCTTGCTAGTTTTGGCATGCATGGCATATGCATGTTGTTATTTTGTTATGGTCTATCATTCTCATGGAGGATTGTCTATATTGATAGTGGTTTTTCCTAGCCTTGCCATTTCCTAGATAACCATTGTGTTGTGGGTTGTACTTTTTTTATGTTCTTGTTGGTTCTCATGTTCCTTTGGCTGTGTGTTGAGTTATTAGTTGTTGGAAGCATTGTAACAACTTGGGCTGAGTTCATAGTCTTAAAAGCCTTGGTTGGACAAATGCTCTGGAAGCCCTTGGTGGGTTGAGTTACTAAACTTGGAAGAACTGGTTGGACAAATGCTCTGGAAGCTTGACGACAACTGTGGGTTGCATTACTAGTTTTATAAGCGTTGGTTGGAACAAATGCTCTAGAGCCCTAGAAAACTTGGGTAGAGACCAATCTGGTGATGGTTAGTGATGTCCGACCATGTGGTGGCTAGTTGAGGGTTAAGGTGGTTTGGCCTTTGGAATCCCTAGTTTGGTTTTGATTGAGATATTTTATGATATCACACATTCATGCTTGGAATATGGCACGTGGGTGTCTGGATGAAAGAAATATTTGGTTCATCCTAGTCTATGGTCAGGTGGTTCGTGGAAATCGCATACCTCGTTGGCTTATGAAATCATCAATAAGAGCTCTTACTCCTTGCCATTTTATGGGTAAATATACTTGTTTATATGTGGCTTATATGGCTATTATATCCTTGATATTTATGTTGGCTATATGCTAGTTATGAGTGAGTTTTATGACAATGAAAATGTATGACTCTCATCATGTTTTGGTTAATCATTAAATGTACAATGAATATATGGCTTAATAGCTAGTAATGTAGTTATTGTGATGAGGAAACAATGCTTTGTAGTGATTCTTAGATAAGTGTGAGACCTTTATGCTTAGATATGTTATTTAAACCTATAGAATGCACACATTTGTGACATGTTTGATAAAATGACTGTTATGGATAGTAGGGGTCCAGTGAAGTCCTTGTTCAAGTATTTCCATTCATATCATTGTTTTGATGTTAAATTTCATTTCTAGAAGTTTCATGGAGTTTTGTGAAGTGGCCTGAGTCCTAGCCCTGAAAACGTGTCACAAAATCCAGAGTCATTGGCACATAACTACCCAGAAAAATCCCCAGTTGTAGGCATGCCTTGCTATGGGAGGGATTGGAGGTTCCTAGTTGCATACATTCCCATTCCAATTGAGTGACTGAGGCTTAAATGCAGAAAAATGTCAGTTTGTCTTAGGGGTTGGTCGCTTAGATGGGTTGGATGACTCGTGGGTGTTCTGTTGCATGTGTAGAAGGTCAAGCTGGTTGTGTTCCACTGGTTCCACTTCCTTAACTGATACATAGTGAGTTGAATTATATCATTGTAACTCTTCATCAGATGTTTACCCCGGTTGGTCGGTTACTTAGGTAGATGTGGGAGGAGGGTGTTACAACAACTATCAATGTCTTCTGATATCCCAGGTGACCTGAATATGGATTTAAATGAAACTCCCTCGAGATAAGATTATTGAACTCATTTTCATCTGGTACATAAATCCTATTCTTAATTTTGACCAAGCCATCTACTTTGACATGATATTTCTCATCCTTATCACCTACATCTTGCTATTATAACCTGTGTCTCAACTGTTGGTACCTGTCATAATGTTTTCCTTCCTACAATATGTGATCATGTAAATTTGTCCCATAAGAACTCACTGTTGCAATGTGATTCACCTGAGCTCTTCTGCTAAGAACATCTGCAACCCAGTTCTCATTTCCCTTAATGTACCTGATCTCAAAGTAAAAATCAGTGAGAGTAGCAAACCACCTAGCTTACATGGAATTAAAATTAGGTTGGTAAAACAAGTACATCAACCCACTGTGATCACTCATCAAGATGAACCTCCTTCCAAGAAGATAATGTCTGCACATCTTCAAGGCATGAATAATAACTACCAACTCAAGATCACGAGTCACATAGTTATACTCATGCTCTTTTAGTTTCCTTGACTCATAGGACACCACCAGTCCTTCTTGCATTAGAACTCCACCAAGTCCTCTCTTGCAAGCATCTATACATACCACAAACTCTTTGTCTAGATCTTCAATTTTCAATACCAGAGCATTTGTAAGAAAATGCTTCAACTACTCAAAACTAGTTGCACACTCCTCAGTCCATTCAAAATTCTTTCCTTTTTGTTGCAAAGATGTAATAAGATAAGAAATCCATGAGAATTTCCTGATGAACCATCTATAGTAACCTGCTAATCCCATGAATGACCTGATCTCATCCACATTCCTAGGATTTTCCCACTCCATGATAGCTCTAATATTTTCCCAGTCAACTATTATAGCTTCCTTGGAAACAACACATCCCAAGTAATGAACTTATGTATAAAAGAAACAACACTTTATAATATTGGCATACAACTAATACTCTATTAGCAATCTTAATACTGTTTCCAAATGTTCTTCATGTTCTTCCACATTCTTAGAATATATAAATATGTCATCAATGAATACTATCACAAATTGGTCTAGATAAGGACGCAACACACTATTCATCAAACACATGAAAGTAGATAGAGAATTATTAAGACCAAACAAAACCACTACATAGTCATAATACCCAAACCTGGTATGGAATGTTGTCTTGTAGATGTCCTCTTCTTTGACATGTACTTGATGATATCCTGATCTCAAGTCAATATTTGAAAACATTGTTGCTCCCTTCAACTGATCAAACAAGTCATCAATCTATGGCAAAGGTTACCTGTTCTTGATCGTCACCTTGTTCAACTACATGTAATCAATGCATAACCCGAGAGTGCCATCCTTATTATTCAAAAAAGTATTGGTGCACCCCAAGGTGACATTGCTGGCCTCAAAATCACATAGATTCAAATACTAATAAAGGAATTTAAGATAATATATGGCATTGTATCATATAAACAATTCACTTGACACAACAATAATTAAAACGTAGGCAAGAAAACCAGGATGCTAAGCAGTTATCAACTAACATATCCAAGCCTACTTTAATTCGTGAATCAATTTTTATCTCAATCCAACCCACCATGAAAAGGTGACTTTCCACTAGTTTAAACAAGTATAAATTGAAATGAAATTAACATCACTGTTAAAATCATATCATAAACACTTATTAGGTAGAAATATTGAATCAAAACTAGATATAAATGAAGGCCATCAACCAACCATCAACTCAGACAACAATGCACATAGATCAAAGTTCATGAGCTTCTTATAGTATAAAATATGAGAATAAGTTCATGGTAGCATGAACTTCTTCAAGGTATAACATATCTCCTTTGACTTGGTCCAACATAATGCCAATTTTCTCTAAGAGACATACCTACAATATTGCAAATCCCTTCTCTTTTTAGAGATTGGAACCCACATCTATTTTATAGAACCCTATTATATAATCATACAATTTAATTGAAAAATAATAATCTATTTCATGATAGCTTCATGACTATTTTTGTTCTCATTTTTATGATTTGGAAGATCCAATTTTAGCATTGGAATTTCAACTCACTAATCTTGAGATTCCAACTAGTGATTTCCTTCAAATCCTTGCAAAAATATCAATAAAATTATCGTTAAAATAAATTTAAAGCTGAAAGAAAAAATCAAACCTAAAAGCATTTGAAACTAATAATTCTAACAAAACCAAATTCAATTGAAAATAGATTCCTAAATCTGAGCCCAAATCATTTTATTTTGTTGCATTATTGACCAATAGACAACATTGTAATATGGTACATTCAAAAACTCTTTGGTAATCATAATTTCCCTAAACATTCACACAGGTTTCTCAATTTGTTATGGCTTCATAGCCTTTTTCCATTGAATATTTGGAGCATTTATATGTTATTTTTCCAAAAATACATTGTTTGAAATTGTTATTCTTGAATTAAACTTTCCAACAAGGGATCACGGGCATGATTTGTGCCTTGTAGCCCTAGATATGACCTTCGAAAGACATGGTCCTATAATAGTTCAGGTGCATTTTGGCGAATGGTTGGTGCATTTTGTTGAATGGTTAAAATTAAGAAATAGTTATCTGACATCTAAAGGTAAAATGAAATTAAAAGTATTTATATTATTTGTTGGTAAAGGATTCATGAACTATTATTAAGAATGATATATAGATATATATATATATATAACATGTTTTCTCCAAGGTTTCTTGGACTTGCAGTAGTTGCTCACCATAATCCTAACGAATTAGGTGTCTGAAATTCTCTCCCTTAATCCGAAGGGGTGTATATGAGTCCAAGAAGAGAGCTAAAATGAAAACATGCATGGAATCCAATGGTTTAATGTATTTATAGAAATCTAAAAAAGGTTGTTTAAGGAAGACACAAACCAAATGAGGTAGAAGAACACAAGGTCTTTATTGGTGGTGGTCTAAGGCTGACCACCAACTATGGAACTAAATATTGAAGAAGTTATTGTATCAATTCCAAATATGGCTATAAGATGAAGTCTTATGCTGGTGGAAGTGCTCCTTGATAATGGTTTACAGATGACCACAAAATAATGTCAGTTTGAAGACAAACACAAAAGTTTCTCGATTTGAAGATGACCACATATTGATGTAGCAGAAACCAAAGTATTCTATAAGTGGTGGTTTAAGGTAGGCCTATAACAAAAAATCATGCTAATGGAGCATGACTCTATCTGTAGCTACAACTTTGAGACTAGCTATTGTTGACTCTAGCTTTAGGCTCTGGTAGTTGGATCTCATTTAGGCTGTGGTTCAAGCTCACTTGATAAATTTTCAAAGCAAGTAGTTAACAATAAATTCCCTCCCTATTAGATACAAGGTGAGAAGATAATGAAATATTCACTATAGGACTAGTCAATACCTAAGAACAAATGTTGTGATATGACCGTATATCTTCTTGGTTGTTGAAGACCATTGCTAACAAGTGATTCATCCAAGGTGAATATTCGTTCTTGCAAGAGTTGTTTTTGGATCATCTATTTTAATGGTGAGTGTGCTTAACAAAATGATCACAAGGGTGAAGATAAAATCATTGATCTTTCATATGCCAACATTATCAAAATGTTGGCATTTGCAAATCTGTTGTGGATGAGGAATATGTGAAGATGAATCATCCTAAAGAAACCCAATACTATGGAATTGGATGGGCTTGGAATAGTCAAAAATATGAAAGGACACATCCTTGTCATATCCATGACCAGTTATATTCTTATTGTTAACAAATTCTTCATAAGAACTAATGATGGGTTTAGGAAGTGTAGGTTGAATCTCTCACTGTTGCTACGAGTCAAACTCGAAAATGATTTTGTTCTAAACAAGAAACAGTTCAAAATCATGATTCTTTTTCTGTAGTTCATCTCTCTAGAACTAAGATTCGAGTTGTTGAAACTCAATTTTGTCTTGTGCATTTTGCAAAGAGGTTCAAATGTCAAAGATAGTGTCCTTGATGAATTTGACTATGTTATTAGAAATGGATATTATCAAGGTATTTATTAACTCTAATAATATATTAATGATGACCATTTTACAATAACACAAGCTCATAAAATTAAGGGTGTTAGCTTCAATAAAAAATACACATATTTACAACACACCTCATTACATCATCTTGAAATGAGATATAAGAGCATGCAAAATGATTCTTTAATTCAAAGTGTGACCATTTCTTCATGATAATTCTTAAATTTCATGACCTTACATACCCTTTCCGCTTACACTTCAGATACTTTTAAATCTTCCTCTTACATTTGAAGTGAATAATCTTTAACTCATGCACATTAAATATGCAAAACTGCAAAATAATTGATCATTACCTTGGAATTTTACCATCACTTTTAACTCCAAGTTTAATTAATTTGGAAATTAGCCACTTTTACTTTTACTTTCTCATTTCACTTTTCTTTTTCTTTAATTTAATTAATAAAATAACATTTCACTTTGTTTTTTTAATTATTTTTTATTTTTTATTTTTTATTTTTTATTTTTTATTTTTTATTTTTTAAGAAAAGAGATATAATTTCTTACCAATACCAATATATTTCTTTAAATATCTTTCCACCAAAATTTGACACAACTGCCATTCACTTGATCTTACCAACTTCTTGCACCTTCTTCCTTGTGAAATTTTTTGTGATAAAGCTCTTCCTCCTATTAACTTTCACATTTCTCTTTGTTTATTTTTATTTGCATATTACCACACAAAAAGCTTAAGTAACATTAAAAAATTAAAAAAAATGTATTTTGTGATCTCATATTCTTGAAAATATCTTTATTATTCACCCTCTTATACAATTTAAAAACTCCATGAATCTTTTTACTACTTTCACTCTTTGATAAATCTTTGCCACATATTTCATTTTAATTAACCCATTTCCATACTAATTCCTTCATGCCAAATATCTTTAAAACCATTTCCATACTAATTCCTTCATGAAAAATATCTTTAAAACCATTTCCATACTAATTCCTTCATACCAAATATCTTTAAAATATCATTTTAATCTCCAATGTCGATGATATTTTATTTATTTATTTTATTGAAAGATATTTCCCACTCTTCGACTTGGACATAGCATGAAAGTCTCATAATAAATTATTAAAAACTCACACACATATTATTTGGTTTTTAGAATGATTTTCACTTTATTAAAGAATTTTGTACCCATGTTTTTTCTCTTGCAGTCATCTATATTCCACTAGTGGGTGGTGGAGGTGCTTGTTGGCATTATGATACAGGTGTTGTCCTTGATGGCAACTCACTCAAATGACAGATCATAGTGCAGCAGGTCGAGAGAAAAGAATTAATGATTAGAGAGAGGTATATGCAGGTTCACCTTGACAAAGGAGCATATACACGCGGGTTAATAGACCAAAAGGAGCTTATAACGTACACACACACTTTCACATAAGGAAAGGCACATATATCTTGGAAAACTAAGTTTTGGTCCAAGGTATTTGGTCCATGGTATTTTGATCCATGGTATTGGTCCAAGGTATCTGGTCTGAGGTGTTGACCCCATGTAATTGGTCCAAGGTATTGATCCTAAGTGGTTTTGGTCCATGGTATTGAGAAAGGCCTAAAACTATAAAAGGAGGAGAATATCACTAGGCCAGGTGTGCAAGGATTGAATATTTGATGAAGTGAGAGATCCAGTATGCACGTTATGGGTTTGTGATGCTTTGCTTGATCTGAACTAAGGATGCACCTATGTGGATGATGATGAATTATGGATCGAGTTCTTAAGGGTTGGAATGTATTAGCATTATGTGGTTTGATCATTAATATAATAGATCTGAATTACTAATGCTTGTATGTTCTATAAATGTTATGATCTGGGTATGATTGATGTCTGGAATAGCTGCAAAGTTATGAGTTAATATTTGCAGATTTGTACGCAGGTTCTCTTTGGTAAAAGCGCGTATACACACTGGTTCGGTTCATCAGAGTAGCGTATACATTATGAAATATAATATCTGAATTTGTAGATGGTTCTAGTGGTTGTTGCAGAGTTCTGGTTTGTGCTCTGTGTTTTGGTAACTTTGTTTTGATGACAGGTCTTCAGTGATTCAGTTGTGGGTGATTCAGAGATTGATTGGTTAATGCAATAGTTGTGTTGTAGTGGTGATTGATTTTTGAGCTTCAATGTTGTTAATGGGTCCAATATGAAAATTGGATGAAACGTGGCCTTCATATTATGGTGTTGTGATCCAGGAGTATCCAATTTGAAAATTTATGAAACCTGGTCCCTGGAGGAAAAGAGAAGGTTGTAGCCTTCTGTAGGTTGGCACCTATGTAATAGTAAATATATCAGCTAGTACAAGAGCCAGAGGGTTGTAGCTCCCTTCCAGTAAAAGCTGGAGAACGAGAGAAGGTTGTAGCCTTCTACAGGTTGGTGCCTGCATACTGGTATGAGTCTGCACGAGTATAAGATTGTAAACAGGTTTTTCTTGTGTTAAAGGAAGACAACAGCAGGTGGTTTTTGTACCACATTAGGTTTCCACTTATATCTTGGTGTTCATGTGTGTGATTATTTGTTCTATTTTTACTGCACTTGGTTACTGTTTATATGGTTAATCAAGTTCTGATACACTAATTAAAGATCAACATATGATGAATTAACTGAATCATAAGTTTGCTAGATATACACTAGTTGCATTAAACACAGTTGTGTGTACACACGAGTTCCCTTAACTGAAGTAGCGTATATGAATTTGATTATGGAAATGAAAAAGTTATTGATTTTATAACACTGATTCAGCCCCCCCTCTCAATATTATTTCCAACAATTGGTATCAGAGCAGGTCCTTTAGAAGAAGCTTGATCGCTTGAAGGGAGATCCATCAAAATGAATAATCAAGAGAGCATCGAATCCATCAGACCGCTAATCTTCGATGGGAGATTTTTTTTTTACTGGAAAATAAGAACCACAACATATCTACAGTCACTTAGAACGAAGGTTTGGGAAATTGTGGAAAAAGGATATACATTTCAAACAACAATTCCTACACATATACAGTAGGTAGAAAGGAGTATGAAACCAATGCTAAAGCTATCACTATTTTATTGGGAAGTTTGTCAAAATCAAAGTTTGTCAAGGTAATGCAGCTTAAATCAGCCAATTAAATATGGGACAAAATCATTCTAAGCTACGAACGAGACTCTCAAGTAAAACGTGGTAAGCTTCAAACTCTCATAATTTAGTATGCAACTCTTAAGATGCATAGTGATGAAAGCATACCTAGTTACTTCCTACGTATAGATGAGGTTGTCAATTGTATGAATAATCTGGGTGAAGAAATTAAGGAAGTTGTCTTAGTTGAGAAAGTTTTGAGATCCTTTTCTGCTAAATTTGAACCCAAAGTGTCTGCCATAGAAGAAAAACAGGATATGCAGAATATCACTATGATATAGCTTCACGGAGTCTTGAGATGAGAAAAGAAGGACCATCAGATAAGAGAGAAGCAGCATTTAAAGCATCAACAAAAGGAAAAGAAAAACTCTATGAATCAGGACACATCTCAAAAGAAGAAGATTAGGTAAATTTTGTCAAGCAGCTTCAATGGGGTTCTGGAAGGTTCAAAGGTAAGCTACCTTTCAAATGTTTTTCTTGTGGAAGAGTTGGTCATTATGCTGCTAGATGCCATCATAACAAAGGGAAGATGTATAAAGAAGGTAATAGAAGTTATTATACTCATGATGATAGTGATGGCTTGTCCAATAGTGATGAAGATGATCAAGAAATTAGACAACTAATGGGGTATGAAAATAATGAATCAGAAAAGGAATATTTCCTTAAAGAAATCAGTCAACTTAAAATCAGTTTGGCAGAAAAGGAAACAGTCATAAACATAGTGACACATCAACTCAATGAAAGGGACAAACACAATGAAGTGTTAGAATGTGAAGTGGTAATTATAAGAAAAGAACTTGAAAAGACAAAGACTCTGAATCTTAGATTTGCTAAAGGATAAAAAACGTTAGATGAAATCCTCAAAGTTCAGTGTTCGCCCATTATAAAGACTGGTCTTGGTTTTCATGAAGGTGAATCTAGTTCACAAGGTAAGGTAAGAAACTCCAATGAAAAATCTAAGATGCCCAACAAGGAGATAGAAATTCAACCACATCAACAACCAAGGAAAGAGATTCTTCAAAGAAAATCTGTTACTCCTAACTGTGGAAGTAATAGTTGGTTATTTCCTTCAAAGAATGATGTTGAATGTTTTATATGTCATAATTTTGGACATGTTGTAGCCAAATGTAGAAGAAGAATGGTTCAAGATCATCACACAGAAAAATCATCAAGTTCCAGGTACTTTAAGGGATATTGTTTTGCTTGCAATATGTTTGGTCACAAAGCTATTGATTGCAATAAAAGGAATATGAAACATGTAAGATGTTATGCGTGTAACAAGTTTGGACATAAAGTAAAGGAGTGCAGGAGCAAAATTCAGACACCAAACCAAAAGAAGCATACATCATCTCAATCCCAGGTATTGAAGAAGACAGAATTATTGTCAGAAAAATGTGCCATAGCTCAGTTTGCAGACATGATAGACCCAGGGAAAGCTGAAAGTATAAAACTTCAGTATTCCAATTTTCATATGCACTTATTATGAATAGAAGCACACATATACGTGAGTTAGACACTGTAAAGTCATGTATATGGTGTTCTGAAGAAAATGCAGCAGTATAGACTACGGAAAAGGAGTTTGATATGTTCTTAGTCACTTATTTGCTCTAGTTGATGATGGTTGGGCACAGGTTCAGGGGGAGCATATGCTTCGAATAATGCATTGTTGGCATTATGGTTAGAAGTCTTTGGTGATGATTATTATATGGCTAAATGATACATCTTGCTACTTATTGTTGGTTGGTCAAGAGAATGGTATTGCAGGTTACAGATGCTGTTCACAGTTGCTTATGGCGCAGATCATATATGGTGTATGATAGTTTTTGATGACTATCATGGTCTTTTTTAGATTTATGGTCGTTATTATAAAGGTCATGTATATCATTTGATGTAAAGATCATGAAAAGACCTAATTTGTAACCCCACTATGCATGGGAAGGATGATGTAATAATTTCTATTTCAGTAATGTATAAACATTTGGTATATCCCCAATTGGTTGGGTGGATGAGTAAAAAATGGTGTATCCCCACTTTGTTGGCAGATTGATGTATGTATGAGTCGTTGGTAATAGGAAGGTCATACTCACTTAGTTGAGTTGTAGAGTCATGTTATTCTTTTGAGAAATATTTTTGCAGACTCTGCATATGCTTAGGAGGAGCATGGACAATTTAGTGCATATTAGCATGTACAAAGAAGGGGAGCTCAATTAGAGATTTCAGCATGTACTCAAGGGGAGTATGGAAAACATAAAGTATATCACGGGAGAGAATATCTTGGTCTGCCCTTTGCACTTGATGTCAAAGGGGGAGAGTGACTTGGTGTTGTTGTTGCTATCAAGTCCAAAGGGGGAGATTCTTGGCATTATGATACAGGTGTTGTCCTTGATGACAACTCACTCAGATGACAAATCATAGTGCAGTAGGTCGAGAGCAAAGAAGTAATGATCAGAGAGAGGTATACGCAGGTTCACCTTGACAAAGGAGCGTATACACGCGGGTTAACAAACCAAAAGGAGCGTATAGTGTACACACGCACTTTCACAGAAGGAAAGGCGTGTATATCTTGGAAAACTAAGTTTTGGTCCAAGGTATTTGGTCCATGGTATTTTGATCCATGGTATTGTTCCAAGGTATCTGGTCTGAGGTGTTGACCCCATGTAATTGGTCCAAGGTATTGATCCTAAGTGGTTTTGGTCCATGGTATTGAGAAAGGCCTAAAACTATAAAAGGAGGAGAATATCATTAGGCCAGGTGTGCAAGGATTGAATATTTGATGAAGTGAGAGATCCAGTATGCACGTTATGGGTTTGTGATGCTTTGCTTGATCTGAACTAAGGATGCACCTATGTGGATGATGATGAATGATGGATCGAGTTCTTAAGGGTTGGAATGTATTATCATTATGTGGTTTGATCATTAATATAATAGATCTGAATTACTGACGCATGTTTGTTCTATACATGTTATGATCTGGGTATGATTGATGTCTAGAATAGCTATAAAGTTATGAGTTAATATTTGCAGATTTGTATGCGGGTTTGCTTTGGTAAATGCATGCATACATGCTAGTTCGGTTCATCAGAGTAGTGTATACATTATGAAATATAATGTCTGAATTTGCAGATGGTTCTAGTGGTTGTTGCAGAGTTATGGGTTCTGCTCTGTGTTCTGGTAACTATGTTTTGATGACAGGTCTTTAGTGATTTAATTGTGGGTGATTCAGAGATTGGTTGGTTAATGCAATAGTTGTGTTGCAGTGTGATTGATTTTTGAGCTTCAATGTTGTTGATGGGTCTAGTATGAAAATTGGATGAAACGTGGCCTTCATATTATGGTGTTGTGATCCAGGAGTATCCAGTCTGAAAATTTATGAAACATGGTCCCTGGAGGAAAAGAGAAGGTCGTAGCCTTCTGTAGGCCGGTGCCTACGTACTAGTAAATATATCGGCTAGTACAAGAGCCAAGGGGTTGTAGGTCCCTTCAAGTAGAAGCTGGAGAATGAGAGAAGGTTGTAGCCTTCTGTAGGTCGGTGCTTGCGTACTAGTATGAGTCTGTGCAAGTACAAGATTGTAAGCAGGTTTTTCTTATATTAAAGGAAGACAACAACAGGTGGTTTTTGTCCCACATTGGGTTTCAACCTTATATCTTGGTGTTCATGTGTGTGATGATTTGTTCTATTTTACTGCACCTGATTACTGTTTATATGGTTAATGAAGTTTTGATGCACTAATTAAAGATCAACATATGATGAATTAACTGAATCATAAGTTTGATGGATATACGCTAGTTGCATTAAACACAGTTGCGTGTACACGTGAGTTCCCTTAACTGAAGTAGCATATATGAATCTTATTATGGAAATGAAAATGTTATTGATTTGCTAATACTAATTCACCCGCCCCCCTCTCAGTATTATTTCCAATAATGTACTCTAAGTGGTTGTGTGCAATGGTGTTAAGGCATGTGTGGCACTCCTGTGGTAATATTGTAGGATGGTTCGTAGGAATCTCTCAACCAAAAATTACTAAGAATAGACAGAGCACATCTTTCGTGGAAACGCACCTTGCTGCAAAAACAACAATGGTTTGAATGACCTCCACACACTTTTTCTGGGAATTTGAATCCAATCACACTTGTGTAAAGTTTTTAACTAAAAGCTCACATGCCAAATTCACTGCCTTAATTGATTAATCTTGTGGTAAGAATAATTCAAGTGTGTCGTAGGAATCTTGAAGAAATATCAACCATTCAATCATAAATCACTTACATTGGTTTGAATACCAGTACGCAATCTCATCCATAAGAGTATTGATATCCATAAAAGCAGTCTACTATAGGATTGTACGTTGCTTTTGATTATAATGAACTAAGATTTTATAATTTCAATTGTTTCAAGTTCTCACCTTCTTTGGAGTCCACGTTCTCCAAGTAGGATGACCGTGTCTATTCCATCACACACACCCAAAAAAATCCAATGGGACAAAAAATAACCTATATCGAAATAGGAATCCTAACCTGGAAAATCGATACATTGATCAATTGGTGCACACAAATTTGGCTTTACATCTTGCTAAAATGAGCGAGCTGGAATCCACTACATCCACTAGCCATCTTTTTTCCGCCCATTTTTTTAGTTTTCCATGAAGAACATGATTCTTTAATTTAAAACGTAAAATCTATTTCTCAAAATGGTGCAACCGGGTTGGTCATGGAACCCAAACTGTTGTTAATTTCCAAGTCACATAGATCAAACTAGAAACCATTCGAACAAATAGAAGATGGACCTTAACAAGATTCAGTCGACATAGTGTACCAAAAGAAAATTATACTTGAAAATACGACACCTAAGGCGGTTCAGTTAGGGTTTGAAATACTCGAGAGGTGATCAATCACCATGATGGTTAGGATTACCCGCACATACTACTATTTTTTTGGTAATGTCGTTGCCTCTACAGAAGATGTTGAGTAGCAGAACATGGCTAGGGCACTGGTGAATGGATCAGTATCATTGAATGAGATAAAACCTATTGTTCCTATCATATTTGAAATGTTCCCAACATATTTGAAATCACTTATAGAATTATACCAAAGTGTGAGAAAGGAGTGCCTAGGAAGGCCACAACTATTATTAAGAATGATGTATATAAAAATATAACATAGAAACAAATTAATTTATCTTCCAAGATTTATTATACTTGTAGTAACTGCTCACCATAACCCTAATAGATTATGTGTCCAACATTGTTTAATGCTCACCATATTATTTGTGAGTTTTGAGGGAACCATAGTGGAGAGGCATGTCGGTAGTATTTTGACTCTAAACGAATAGGCAATAAAATATAATAAAAACTAACCCTTGGTGAGATTAATTCATGAAAGACTTAGCTAGAACTCACGTGAAATATTATGTGGCACTTAGGTGGCATGCTTAGATGGAGATCACATGGAGTCTTAGATGGATATAAAATGAATATAAAAATAAATTGCATTTAAACTATGTATCATATAACCTATAAACCATATGTAAACCATGTAACATATAACCTATGCGTGGAGCCCTTCAGCGCCTTCCTTGACCGCGTCATTGTGTCAAGATTTCGAAGAAACAAAAGGTGGCATTATGAGAAATAAAGGACACCAACGTGAAAAAAATCATTGACCATTCTCGTCTCCCACTTCCGCACCCTCTGTCTAATGGAATATTGTATTCATGCCTTCCATCGAATGTTGAATTATGTTTGCACTTCATCACATCATTGTACCAATAATTGGAAAATGAAAAATATGAATATGATGCAAACTCGATGGTGAGACGACATGGAATATTTATGATATAGCGTGTCTGCTAATGTGGCATGCTCATAGAGGTGCTATGTGGTAGTTTCCTAAAAAATAATGTTGTTGTGTTACCTATGTGGAGGTGCCATGTGGCATCCGAAATTGTGCTTGGATTCCGATTTGGCGAGGAAACAATGACATGTGGCGATGTGTAATTTTTTTTCCACGTGACATTTCAAGTGAATATTTACACATCAACATGCCACATAGGCTACCACATGTCATGTAACCTCGATAAACTAGTAGAAAAATGCAAAACTTCAAACAACCATAACTGTTGATCTCAGAGTCAAGATGAAGAAAAATTTATATCACTAGAAAGGTCTCATTGAGACAAAGATGATGGAATTACAAAAAAGGAAAAAATACAAGGTCCAAAAATTAATAAAAATAGGAAATGAAAAGAAATCTAAGGTTATATATATCTAAAATTTTATATCAGCCCCCTTTGATTTTTGAGAAAAATTAAGGGGAGTTGTTGAGACCTCAACAATTAATGAGACAATGGGATGAAGTAGTTATCTCTCGTTATTAACATAATGGGGTTTAAATTTATTAAAAACCAAATGATAAGTTTCATAAAATTTTCAAACATTGCACTAGATCTCATGGGTCCCACATTAGAAAAGTCAAATAATATCAATTCATAAAGATTTGAGTACTGTATATATACTTAGTCTTAAATGATGAATGCAATTAAGGTGAAATTTATTTTATACTTTCTTCATAATACCAGATAGAAGAGGTACAACTATGAAGTTTTATAATGAGTACACATCTATTAAATGTATAATTTGTCTCTCTTTCCCAACATTGCTTTATTTCCCATGAGCGTCCATAGCCTAGACAAAGATGTCTTGGTACCATATAAGAATAGCACCACTACTGGAAAACATTCATAGACTTGATGAAGATGTCTCGCTACCATACAAGTGTAGCCCCATTTCCAGTGAACATCCATAGCCCTGACAGGTTTACTTGTACTTCCCACACTTTGTAGTCCTTTCAACTCTCTTGTATTTACTCCTACTCTTTAAATTTGATTGGTTGAGAATTTCATTGTGAAATTGGGCAAAAAGAGTGGGGTCGTACGATATATGCTTTTATTTTTTCATATATATGTGTGATACTTTAAAATTTTTCTTCAAAATCCTCCCCTTAAGTAAAAAATGTAGAAGATTTAGTGTGGCGGGATAAGGGTGGGATTCAAAGAAAAATACTGAGATATATTCTTTCCTTTATTTGAAAGATAATCATATTGTTTGTGTAAGGACCAACCCTATAATTTTTCTTTTTCTAAATACTAAAATAAAACCATAAGAAAATAGCATTGGGAACTCAAAATCATTAAGCATTATATAAAAATTTCTTGAATTTCACTTTATTGATCATATCATCTAATTTACATGTTATTAACTAAAACCATAATGAAGTCATACAAAAGAATACTATAACAACATAGGTATCGTTCACTAGGAGACGAGATTCAAACTTGACTTGCCGCTATTTTCCCTCCTTCATTGTCGGTCACCTCCAAGTGTGAATGTCGATGTGCTTAATTTGAATGTAATGACCCAGCGGTTGACCTCGTAGCCTACTCCTTGGGTACTCTTCTTCCCCACCTTCGAGCTGAAATGGGGTTGTACAATGAAGGTATTTATTAGCTGGTAGAGGAGAGAACTCTTTGGCTCAAGAGTCCCCTCTCTAAAGTCCTCTACCTCACCAAACTCATTATAGCTCGTAGTCACTACTATGACAAAGCCTCATCCATCCAACAATAGGGTAAAGAAGAAGTCCTTTCTCTCATGATCTACCCCTTCTTTTATAGGAGTCCTCATAGGTGACACTTGGCCTTTAATGCATACTTATTTATTTTTTGATAATCCAATAGTTTGATTATTCACCCACCCATGTGTCACTCTCTCATCAAGGATCTCCAAAATTATTTATTTAAATTTTAATTTAAAGATAATATTTTTCCTCACCTCAACAAGATTCCTATTTCTTCTCCTAGTTGTCTCTTGATCCCCCTTTTTACTCCTTCATTTGTGTTCATTACTAAAGTCAATTGATAAGTCAAGATTTGATCCCCTATCTACTCCCTAATTTAACTCAAGTTATTTCTTAGATGGATATTCTTATGTTGGTTGTCATCACATGGAGGTTCTCTAAATTTCTCTAAAATTTAATTTATTAATCTTATTTTAATTCACCATCCTCTTCTCTTAATTAAGTTTAACTATTTTAGGATTAGTATTATCCTTACATTTATGTCCCTCTTCCCCTTTTACCTAATTAAATTACATTATCTATCTAAAATTTTCCAACATGGGAAGGGTAGAGTTTTTAAGGTAAAATATTTTATTTCTTCATATGATCCCCTTAACCCAAGTTTTATTCTTGATTTAATTACCTCGGGTCTAATCATCATTTACCGCTTGATGTGAGTTTACATGGTTTTCATATCTTGATTATATTTATTAATTTATTCATTTTTAATGATTCCAAGGGTGCCAAGTTTGGTCGTGCCCTTCAAGAACTTCCCTTGAAGTTCCAAGGGTGTTACACCTAATAGTTTATTTTTGACAAGGGTGCCATGTTGGTCATGCCCTTCAAGAAATTCCCTTGAAGTTCCAAGGGTGCTACGCCACTTTCCCTTCAAGCATTCAATGGCTATGAGGGGAAAGTATAGGTGCAATGACAGAGATTACTATCATCTCTTATGTTGCCTACTATAGTTAGACTAATGGTGTCGGGGATCAAGGAATCCGCCTTGATGCGCACCCCGGTAAAATCCTCATGAGCGACCCAACTTTGGGACCTACCCTCATGACATCATGATCTTCAAGGCGAAGGTGTTTCAACCTTTCCAGCCCAAGTCATAGTGGGAGTGCTAGTGTGTGAGATTAGGGACATTGTCCCAACCCTCCCATGTAGTTCCATCCAATTGTACAACTTCATCACCCATATGTGAGTCATTCGGCCAAGAAACTAATCTGTGCCTGCAACCACTAACATATCATCAGAATATAGATAAACATATATAATAGGTTTTCAAAATTGACTTAGAATTTCAAAGACAAAATATAAATTTTCATCAAACCAGGTGTCGTCAACTCATCATATGCAAGTGCCTCTTGTGGTTTCCTGCCATACCCAATAATCATTAAGAACACAGTTTCCTAGTGTTAGTCATTGTCATAACAACATCATCAATATCACCTAGTCATTCGCATCATTGTTAATTGTGAACTAGAACTAATGCAAGTAGGTAACATAGGTGACCCATCCATCATGGCTATCGTCATCATTACATCAAACGGAAACATACATATCCATCAAAGCTATCAACATCGTAACATAAATAGAAAACATGCCTATCCATCAAAGCTATCATCATCATGATATCAATAGAGAGCATATGTATCCTTTACTAATATCATCATCATAATTTCAATAGAGACCAAACATAACCATTTATGCTACCATCATCATAATATCAATAGAGAACATGCATAACCATTAACACTACGATCATCATAATACCAATAGATAACATATATAACCATTAATGCTATCTTCATCATAATATCAATGGAGAAAATACATAAACATCACAACCACTAATAATAGAGTCATGTGTCTGGATCCTCAACCTAAGGTACTCAAAAAATAAAGTGTGGGCATTAGGGCTAAGTAAATGTTAAAGTCATATCACTATCATTCAACTAGAGCGTGACACTACAATTTGAAATATGTCCAGTGTTTCTCCATAGACACTAATTAATGTAGTATAAAGGAGAGTTGATAAAGATGTTCTTAAATAAAAAAAATCCCATTCATAATGATAGAGTATAGATTCCCCGAGCCACAAATTTGTGTTCTCTTGAAGAAATTCCCTCCATATAAAGCTTTGAAAACATTATGACATCAAAATCAGAAATGAAAGTAGGAGTAAAGTGAAAATGAAACCATAAGTAAAAAAATAAATTGTACAAGATTATTGACATAAGCTTAAAATAAATAAAAAATATGGAATGAAGAGGAAAGTTCAAGACAACAGGCCATGAATTAAACCAAACTCCAATAAAAAAAGATACCTGAAAAATGCCTTAACATAAAAGGAAAAGTTCATTATTTAGTGATTGGTATGTATTTTGATTTATGTTAAGCCCAAGATTATTTTTTTCTTGAATGGTAGTTATTAATCATGCTTTTATTTTAATAAATAAACACAATGAAAATTTCAAAAGAAAACCCAAAACTAAATATATAGTTATGACTAAAATATGAGAGCCTCAAAATATTATTGCTTCAAGATCAAACTAATAGTATTAAGTATTTACTAACCAAGTCTTGGTAATTTTTAAATGATAATAAAAAGTTAAAGGTAGGAATTTAAATAGAAATATTTAAAAAATATAATCATGAGTAAGATGATAAATAACGAGGAGAGAAGAAAAGTAAAGTAAACCTCCCTGAGAGAATCTTGGTGATGGTTCATCGTTAGCTTGATATATCACTTCATGCAACCAAATTTCCTTTGTTTCTGAATAAGGAATTGACACAACACCAATGTTCCTTCTTATTTTGCAATTGATACTACAAATGATTGGGAATTGAAATGATTTTAAAACCACCATTTCATCATCATTCTTATTTCCACATTGCATATTATTGATAGTTAGCTTCTCACAAGAACCTGGGGTATAATTATTTACACATGAGAGGCATACAACACATCAAGATATAAATGATGATAGAAATCATGCAATTCCATGAGCTTTTCTACTAGGAGTCTTTTTGAAGGAAATATCATTTCCTAGACCATTAACTTAATTAAACTTAACAATACTTTCTTTGAAACAAGATATTACATGTTTGATATCATGTATGTATGGAAAAGATTCTTCCATTTAGCTAAAATGTGTTGGAATTATGCTCATTTAATCCATTAGAACTCAAATATCATCTATGTCAAGATTCTTTTCCATAAGTAGTTTAAGAGCATAATGGTGTATCATCAAAATTTCCAAAGAAATAAGGCTCAAGAAACACATTGAAGAGGCACTCATCAGAGAGGCCCCTGAGTGCAACTTCATAATTTCTTCTTCCCTTGCTTTAGTTAAAACAAAACGAGATTTATCTAAATAACAATGTTGACTATGAACGAATGGATTCCCCTTAAAATTTTCTCAAGTAATTGTGAAAATTTCAAAAGGTTGATATATTACATGGTTTTTTAGGTAGAGAGACCTCCTCCTAATATTTTCCCTCTAATCCTATGGGTAAATGTGAACTAAAGTGATTCATCATTAGTATAGTTTAGTTTTACAAATTATTCTTCGTAGAGGGATCTAAACGAACAAGTCACCTAAGATTTTTTGTGTGAAAGGTCTCCTATTCATTAATATGAAATGTAGGCGGTGAAATAAAATAAGAATTATTTTGTGAATCACATCAAATATCGTCATCAAAATATGATATCAATATCTAACTGATCTTGAATAATATAAGTATAATTTTGATGTAGAAAATGTTCAACAAGTTGAATCAAAGAACATTAAAGGAAATTTATGACTAGTCACTTCATATTCTCCTTTTCATACATCCTAAATGTATCCTAAAGACTTAACATATTAGTTGATGCATGCATAAAAAAATATTGAAATATAAACATATTGAAGTATTAAAAACATACTAATTAATCTACTCCTAAACCTATTCTAACCTATGGAGACAACCAAAACTAGGTAAAATCAAACTTCAATTGGAGCCACTCAAGTTGTTTGAATCGTGGAAACACATGTACATAAAAATTTAGTACTAGAAGCAGAATTAATCTAGTAAGAGGGAATAAAATAATTGGGATATTTACAATTCCATACATTTGTATAATATAACAACATTTTTATTTACATGGAACTTTGCTTGAAAGGATTCCTCTAACCATGTTCCAATTCTATCATGGAAATCATTATGTAACAAGTATTCCCTTAACAATAGTTCTTCCATCAAAAATTTAGTTAATTGCTAAAGTTAGGTTGAAAATGTCAGGCCATGAGAGTAACTTCATGAACGAATTATGTTTTTTCATTAAGAGAGAACATGGCTATATATTAGGAGAGATAGAGACTATTGGGATTCATCTTCCAATTTCCTTTATTTTCTATTTACAATATTTACATGATTTTTCCTAATCCCAAAGATTAGGTGTCAAAATTCCCCCCTTAATATGAAAGGATGTTGGTGAGTCCAAGCATCATTGTGAATCTTTCAAACTTTTCTCTTCCAAGTGCTTTAGGGAAGATCTTTGCAATCTGCTCATTTATGGAACAATGTCATAGGTGGATTGTCTTGGCCTCAACATGATGTTGAATAAGATGATACTCTGTATTGATGTGATTGATTTGATCATGGAACTTTGGGTTCTTGGCTAACTTTATTGCAAAAGTGTTGTCAATCAAAAGAGGAGTTGAATGCACTTGTTTCTCCTAGAAATCTTCCAAAAATTTCCTCAACCACACAATTTTCTTTGTTGATTCAATTGCTACCACATATTCTACCCCAGTTGTGGAATTTGCTGGAATTGATTTTTTGTGTGACCTCGAGGATACAACTATTGATCCAAAACTCATAACATAACCTGAAGTAGATACTCCAATGTATTTATCTCCATCAAATTCTGAATCAGAGTATCCAATCAAGATGAAGTCATCGTCCTGTGTATACTTGAGTCCAAGGTCTTGATTTACCTTCAAGTACTCTAGAATGCTTTTTTTAGCATACCAATTACCCTCATAAGGATTTTGCATAAACCTGGAGAGCATTCCAACAAAAAATTAAATGTATGGTTTGGTGGTAGTTAGGTAGTTGAGACTTCCTACGAGATATCTATACTTCATTGCATCCGCAAATTATTTTCCCTTAGTGGATGTGAGCTTTAAATTTTTTTCCACTGGAGTAGTCAAAGGATTGCACTCAACCATGCAAAATTTGTTCAAAAAATCTCCAATGTACTTCTTTTGAGAGAGAAATATAAACTTTGAATGTTGGGTTATTTCAATACCAAGATAATAGTAAACATAGCCCAATTCTGCCATTTCAAAACCTTTCCTTAGTTATTTCTTTATGGATGCAATGTAGTTATCATTGTTCCTCGTCATCATAAGATCATTGAAATACACCACAAGATATACAATAATTTTTTCCAACTTTCTTGATAAATAAATTTTCATCATCATGATCATAATGTTTGAAATCGAGCTTCAGAAGATTCTCAGTCAATTTCTCGTATTAGGCTCGTGGTGCTTATTTGAGGCCATACAAGGATCTTACAAGCTTGCATACTTTTTGTTCCTCGACCTTCACAAAAAATTATTCTAATTGGGACATAAAATAATTCTCTTTTAGATCTCCATTCAAGAAAGAAGTTCTTACATCCATTTGATAGAATTTCCAACCATTCTTAGATGCCAAGGCAAAGAGTGTCCAGATGGTAGCCCATTTTGCTGTGGGGGAAAAGGTTTCCTCATAATTGACCCTTTCTGTGCAAAACATTGTGCTACAAGCCTAGATTTATGCTTGTCAAGTGAGCCATCTGATTTGTACTTGTTTTTGAAGACCCACTTATAACCTATCTGTTTGGTTCCCAATGGAGGATCAACCAGTTGGTGCCATTCTTTATAAAACAATAGTATTCTTTATGCATCACTTGTTTCCATTCATCATGAGAAGTGGCTTCTTTGAAGGAAGTTGTTTTAGAATCCGTAGACAAATTTAGTTGAAAATAATCAGAAACATCCATATCAATAGGAGAATCATGATCATATATATCACCTCCTATTGTGGAAAAATTCACATACAAGGAATTGTTGGTCTGTAACCTTATGGTTATAGAAAGGTTACTAGACAACAAAATAAATGAGCAATGCAATCACATATAATAAATCCTGATCTATATTCTCAAGCAGTCAATCATGGATGTAGCTCCTATACTAAGGGTTTGGGCTTACACATTTATCACTCACAAATTGGTCAAGGGTGTTGGGTTAGATGAAGAGAGTATTCACTATGACCAAGAGATATTTCCTCTTGCAATAGGTCTACTACCTACACACACGCATCACCAAACAAATACCACAAATAACCTTCTGTAGAAGACCATTAGCTCAAATAAACATTAACATGTATAATCAACCATAAGCATAGATTAACATGAAGGAACATGTAATTTCATCAATCATGAATCAAATGGTACAATTATACATTCAAAAAGTGAGATTCTATCCTCAATCTTGTAGCTTGGTCTCCTCTCCTAATAGAACAGAGCTCTCGTGTTATAGTTTGGGTATTAGATCAAACCCCCTTTCCTTTTCATGAGATTATATAGGCTCATTCTATCCTTTTGGAGAATGTATCTAGACACCTAGGGTATTGAGAAGTTAAGAAACTTCTACAATAATGGAACCCTAGCCAACTCATACACAAGTGGTGTAGAGCCTCATGAATGCTTCATCTTGACACTCTTCTTTACTCATTTTCCTTCTCCTTGACCATTATTTTTGACTTGATAGGCATCAAATTGTAGGTTTTTGAAATAGGTAAGGTACTAATTAACCTATTTTTCATATTTCAATTTTTTTTTCTTATTATTAAGTTAAATTTTACATTGGTTACCGGATTCATGTAATTTTATAGCTAACATCTATTTCTACAGCCAACTCCATTGTTGAATAGGGTTTGAGGTTCCATCCAAGGAAATAAAGATATGGTCAGAAAGAGGCTGATCCCCTTAACGATCTCCTCCTATTTATCTACAACAAATCATTAGAAGAAAACCTAAATCGCATGGTCAAAGGAAAAAGTCAACACGTTGCTGGAGCAAGTGAGCAAGAGTCCAAGATGAAAATGCCTCATGATTTTCTTTTTTGAATAGAAAATCGTGAGTGAATCGCTATCTGTTAGAAGCTAAAATTAGGAATCTCAGTTTGATAGTTTGAATTAGAACTCTGTTAGCCGAAAGTAGGCATGAAAGCCTCAAACATTTATTGAATGGATTTTATAAATATCGTAAGGCAGGACAAAAAAAACGATGAAGGTGAATAAATATTTTGTGACTATAATCATTTTGAAACTCTGTTTTTTTATTTAATGGAAGCACCTTTGAAGACTTGATGCATAGTTAATTGTTCGTTGAAGCTTGAGACCACCTGTTTATGGAGGGCCCTTGCAAATAGTGAGGGTTTTTAACTTGTATATTTTCATTTTTGTTATTATTTTCTTTATCATTTTCACATATTTAATCATCGAATAGAAATATTAATCCTATCCATTTATAGTTTTGATCTTCTTATGGTAGCTTTACAACTCTCTTTTATAGTTTCTGCAACTGATTTGAATCATCAAAATACCAGTGTTTTCCTTGTTATTTCACTAAAAAGCATTTCAACTTCATAGCATAATATGTTTCTCTCTATAGATTTGGGTGCATATATATTTCTTTAAGCTTTATGTTTAGAGGAATTTTATTCAAAAGTATTCTTATTTTAATTTAAGAGGAATATTGGTTTGATTGCAAATACTTTCTTGAACTTTCAAGTTTGAAGCAAGTGTGAGTTAATATAGTTTCATTCTACAAGTGTGAGTTTATTTTTGCAAGTGTAAATTCTCTATGGTTTCATTTTTCAAGTAATAAATATTGGTTTAAATTCATAATCATTTTATTTTCACTAGATAGAAATGTTAATTTCATTTTGAAATAGGAATACAAAACTTAAAGACACATTTCCAATAACTCAACCAATTAATAAGTCCAACTTAATAAAAAGACTTCTAGCATATATTGTGTGCTTGCACTTCACAAGTTTACCTGGTCGATAATTTATGTAATCAATTTAAGACAATTAAGTTGACAAACACTTAGACACCGTTGCCAAGGAAGCATAAATAGAAGCCTTTATTTATTTTGGATAATAATAATAATAATAAAACAAAAACCAAAACATGATATGCACAGGGAAAGAGAATCTAGGGGTAGATTTGTAGGTAGAGGAAAGAGTTTAATTCCAACAACATCACTTACCCCACCATGGCGTCATAGTGCCACAACACCCACAAAAACTCGAATTCCATTCATAGCAGGAAAAAAAAAGCTCCTTGAGGTATTAAGATCCAAAATCTAACCTAGATATTCACCAACTTCATCAACAAAAGCCATAATAGAAGAAGAAGATCCCATATCCCCAACAACAAGAGTAATTTTCCTATCTTCAACTGGAGAACAACTTCTAGCTCAAGAGATGGAAGCTCCTACTAAAGAAGAGGAAGAAGAAGCTTATTTTAACAAACCATTGATAGAAGAACCAGAGGAACTAGAGGAAGTTGAAAACCCAATCTTGGAACTAGAACCCTATAATAGTTCTCAAGAATATACAATGGCTGGAGAACGGGAAGAGGAGGCACATAATTTGAATGGTGAACAACCTAGGGTTGGAGGAGGAAGAGGAGGAAGTAGTGGAGGTGGAAGAGGAAGAGGAAGAGGAGAAGATATAAATCCAGAACCCTTTGGATTTCCTATCCTCAATGAAGATACAACCGTGACAATGAAAAATATCTCACCCTTTATCCTTCCAAATTTTCATGGACTAAGCAGTGAAGATCCTGAAACATTTCTCTTTGAAATTGAAGTCTTGTGTAGATTATATGATTATTTTCATACTCAAAAGTTGAAATTATTCCCTACAACCCTTAAAGATGCAACATTAATATGGCTTATGAGTTTAGGAATAAAATCCATAAGAACATGTGATTACATGAAAACTACATTGTTAGAGAAATATAAGGACTACTGTATGCCCCATAATATTAAGGATGAAGTTTTTAAAATGGTACAGAAAGAAGATGAAAATCTTGAAGACTTCGTTGAAATATTTTCTTATAATGTTAAAAGGGAAAAAATGAATAATCTAGATGAGGAAACTTTGAAAACTCTCTTATTGAAACCCATTAGAGATGAGTGGATTGATATTCTCAATATAATGGGTAAGGGAGACATTTCTTAGTTGTCACTAGTAGAAATTTGTGAGTTATGCATATACATTTCAAGAGGCAAAGCAAGAACTGGGAAAAATCCAAGAGATACTCTTTTATCAAGGATTAATAAATATGTAGATGTGACAATGAGTAGAGAAGAATTAGGAAATTTGCGTGATAATTTTAAAATAGATATTTTAGGGAGTCCGTTATGCCCCTATAATACTAATGATTCCCCCATTACTATTGTAATTGTAGCCCTTATTGTTATTGTTGTGCCCCTATTGTCCCCATATTGTTATTAGTGTACCCCATAGAAACCCATTATTGTTATGCTAGGATATTCCGACACAGAGGAAATAGTTAAGTATAACTTGGTCTAGTGTAGAGTTAGGTAAAGTGTGTTTCTTTACTATGTACTTTTGTAACTTACAATCCGACAGTCATGATATGTTCTAGACATGAAGTGATCTGACGGTTCATGCTCTCCTCAGTATTATCGACACATGATCCATGGCTTAGCACCTGATTGGTCCATGATCTCTATTTAAAGAGCATGGAGGGTCATTTGTAGGTTAACCATTCATGAGAGAAGCTTATGTAAACTTTCATTCTTTTATTAATAAATTGCCTGAAGTGGCCACATTGGCTCAGGCCATGGACTGTTTCCCTCTTTGAGGGTTTTAACCATGTCAAGAATACTGATGTATTGATATGTGATCTGTTTGTGAGCGGTATTCTTTGGTGTTCTATTTGAGGAACTTACCTTGTAAATTCGTACATGGTATCAGAACTATTTGAGGGTGGCATCCATTAGTGATCCAAATCTGAAGCTGGTAGAACTGCATCCGACTATTGTTTCCTAGATCTATTGTTTCTAACTGCTTTCGGGCCAAGGGGACTGCTCTATTGCGTTAGGACATCTGTTCCAGTGAGGAACCCCTTTCGTTTGATGCTAAAAGGTTTCCGGTAACCCCGGCTACATCATTTTTAAGATCTGGAGGTATATGGTGTTTATTTGCAGTTTTGAGTTATTTTCTCTCTGTTTATTTTAGTTTATTTAGCTTTTTGTTTTTTATTACTGGATCTATACCTTTAATTTTTTCTTATGTTCTTTTCCCTGCGACTCTATGCGATCTGGGCAAATCAGAAATAGAAAGGAAGGATTTTTGTCATGCGTATTCTCTTTTCCATCGCGCTTTGTTGTGATCTCGGAAAATCAGAAACATTGAGGAAAATATTTAGTTCCCGGCTAAAACTAACTTCAAGCTGTAAGGTTTGTTTTTTTTTGTATGTCCGTGTTGGGTTTTGAGTTTTTGTTTTGTAGGCAAAAAAAGAGATTTTTCAAGTAAGCACACACCCCAAAGCTTTAGTGACTAAGAAAAAGAAAAAACCCTTCCTTTTTTCCAAAAATTACTAACCTTTTAAACTAGCTCACTTTGGTCCAAAGTTACTTTATGAGAATATAGGTCTTGAGTTCAAGTCTTTCTTTTTGTTGAGTTACATTTTCAAAAAGCACATGTAGCTTATGTTTTAAAGTTATTTTATGTAAAAGTGTTCTCACCCATTATAAAAGGTGAGTCACTTATAATTCTAAAGTCTCTTTATCTTTTATTTAAGTTACAATTTAGTGGGTAGCTCATAAAGTACCATTGTAAAAGTGACTTTCACTTACTTATAAAAGTGAGTCACACAAAATTAGATTTATGTTTGGAAAGTGGGGAGATTTTTTTAAATATAACATTATCATTCATTTCCGCACATTCACGCACTTCGTTGGCATCTTCATCAACGTTTCTTAAAAAATCCATAACTTCTTCATCCCAAAGTCGTTTTCAGAGACATTTTTTTTAAATCAACCTAATTTTTCGAGATCTTTCCATTGGAATACTTAGTTTTAGCATATATAGCTTCAGTTTTTCTTAAAATGGAAAGTCAATGCCATGTTATTCTTGACAACACCAACTATTTCCAATGGTGGTCCTACATTGTGGATTTACTTAGAAATAAATGTCTTTACATAAAAGCCTCAGGCCAAGAAACCAAACCTCAAGATGAAGATAACGTAGCCAAATGGGAAAATGGGCAAGATCAAGCATGTGGGTTGATAGGGATGTCTATTTCTCCAGACCTTAGATTCCATATCGTAGAACTTGATAATCCTAATGAAGCAATGAAACAAATCACTAAATTTTTGGAATTAAAAATGAAATTAGAGCCCATGAACTTGAAAATGAGTTGCTTACATTGGACCCCAATAATTTTTCTGCCATTGAAGATTTTTTGTCCAAGTTCAAGACCCTTAGACTTCTCTTGGAAGGTGTTAAGGTTAAGAAGGAAGATGGTAGCCTTATCTATTCCATTCTTACTAAGTTAGGACCAGCCTACTTGGTGTTTGTTTCCACCTTCCAATTCTACAAGACAAGCCTTCACTTGTCAAGGACAAGACTACAAGTCCCATTCCTTTGATGCCTTTTGTGATTCTTTAATAAGAGAACAAGAAAAACTCTTACATATTTGTCTTCTTAATCTTGGAAACTCTTCTAAGAAAGCCTTAGTTGTTTAGTAGCAACCAAATTCAAAGAATCCTAAGAAGCCATATCCTAAAACGAATGGGCCTAAACCAAACAAGGGTCCTAACCAATTTGAGTATCAAAATGAAAAATCATTTCAACAAAATGATAAGGCAAATAAAAACAAAGGGAAGAAGACTGATAGACATTTCCACTTTTGTAATCGAGATAGTAACTTAGAATCCAAATGCTTTAAAAAGATGGAAGCCTTGGAAGCAACAATGAAGAAGAATAACATCCATTTGGAGCACTCTTCAACTTCAACTTCATCTTCAAGAATAGTACTTTCTGCATATGGTTTTCAAGCATCTCGGTCTAGTTATGCACTAAATGTATCTTCTTCTTCTCATTCTCATGAGTGTCTCATTGATTCTGGAGCTTCTTATCACATGGCCAAAAACAAAGCCATGTTTTCTTCTTTAAATGATTGTAACACCAAAAATATATATGTTGGTGATGACAGATCTCTTAGTGTTGTAGGGATTGGAACTGTTAATCTAGACAATGGTAAATTTAATGATGTATTATGTGTTCCAACCTTATCCTGCAACCTTCTATCTGTATATCAGATAACTCATTCAGGTGAAGATAAAATCATTGAATTTTCACCTCACCTTGTTGTAATTGAGGACTAAGAGATCCTAGACAGATTTTAGCTACTGGCATTGCTGATGATTCTACAAGGTTGTATAAGTTTAACAACTTTGGGTCATCAAATCTTCCCTCAGAATTTGTTGCTCATAATGATGAAGTGAGAAAACTTTGGCATGAGTGATTTGGTCACTTAAACTATCGCTCCCTTCAAAAATGTAAAGAAAATATGGTGACAGGTCTTCCAATGGTATCTTGGAAAGATGTTGTTTGTTCCAGATGTGTACTCAAAAAACATCATCGGGATAGTTTTTAAAATGTGCCTCTTGGCACACCTCAGCCCCCTTACAACTTGTGCATAGTGATTTATGTGGTCCACTTCAAGTTGTTTCATTCTCTAGCTACAAGTATTTCTTAACTTTCATTGATGATTTCTCCAAACGCACTTGGTTATACTTCTTAAAACTCAAGAGTGAAGTATTTAACATGTTCTTGGTCTTTAAGGCCATTGTTGAAAAACAATCTGGACATCAAATTCTTAAGCTAAGATTTGATAATGGAAGAGAATATGTTAACAACAAATTCATCAACTTTTTCACTGAGAATGGAATTCAAATGCAACATATTGTTCCATATACTCCACAACAAGATGTTGTAGCTGAAAGGAAGAATCATGCCTTAAAGGAAATGGTTAATTGCATGCTTCAATATAAAGGACTTAGTCTTAATTTTTGGGCAGAAGCAATTAACTGTGAAAATTACGTAATAAATCGCACTCCTACTAAGGTTTTAAAGAATATCACTCCAGAAGAAGCATGGAGCTCAATTAAACCAGATGTAAGTCACTTTCATGTTTTTGGAAGTGAAGCATGGTCCCATATTCCAGATGAAAAACATAAAGCTTTAGAACCTAAGAGTGAAAAATGTATTTTTGTTGGATATTATGAAGATGTCAAAGGATATAGACTTATTCCACTTAAGTCCAAAAATGTTATCATTAGAATAGATGTAAAGAATGCTAAAAATATATTGGCCTACAAGCCTAGTTCGGCGGATGTGACACCTCTCTCTATCCCTTCCACTTCTGAAAATATTTCTTCTTCAGATGATGACAGCGAGGATGGCAATCCTCCCCCACCTTCTCAGGATCCTCCTTCAGTTCCTTAGCTTCCAAAATGGGTCTGTGCTACTTGAGATGCACCAGGTGCTCTGCCTGTGATCCGACAGATTAGTGACGTACACGTTCTCACTTTGATAGAGCCTCTTCTTTACTCGCTCAAGCTTCAACGAATTTTGATCTTGACACCTTTGGAGAAGCTTCAAGCCATCCAGATTGGGACACAACTATGAATGAAGAATATTGTTCATTATTGGCAAATGATACATGGGATCTTGTTCCTCTACCAAAGGGATGAAAATTTGTTAGATGCAAATGGGTTTATAGGACCAAGCATGGACCAGATGGAAAAGTTGGCAAGCATAAAGCTCGTCTTGTTGCTAAGGGTTTTTTCACAAGTTGAAGGCAATGACTAGACTAAAACCCTCTCCCCTATTGCGAAAATGAACTCTATCCACCTTGTTCTTTCCCTTGCTGCCTCTTTCAAATGGGAAGTCCATCAGGTGGATGTTAAATATGCCTTCTTGCATGGGGCCTTGCATGAAGAAATTTATATGGAACAACCTACTCGCTTTATACAGACAAACTCCAGCCTTGTATGTCAACTTAAGGAATCACTTTATGGTCTCAAGCAAGCCCCTCAGGCTTGGTATGCCAAAATGGATAGCTTTCTTTTAGAAACTGGCTTCTCTAGGTGTCATTCTGACAATACTATCTACACCAAGAAAGTGGGGAAGTCTCTTATCATTCTTGTTCTTTATGTTGATGATAATATCCTTACTGGTAGTGATCCCAACCTTATAAACCATGTGAAGTTCAGACTTAAAAAGAAGTTTGAAATAACAGACTTAGGACACTTCCATTATTTTCTTGGTCTTCAAGTCTTGCAATCCAAGGAAGGTATTTCCCTTTCCCAGTCCAAGTATGCCTGTGGTCTTCTACGCCATTTTCACATGGAAGACTGTAATCCAACCCCTTCTCCCTTTCAGTTTGGAGCCAAAATTTTAGTCACTTGTACTTCCCCTGAAGTTGATGCTACCTTATGCCATCAGCTTGTAGGAAATCTTTTGTATCTGACCTATACTCATCCCGACCTTTCCTTTGCTATTGGCCTTATTACTCGGTTTATGCAAAATCCAAATGAAAGTCATTGGAAAGCAGCTAAAAGAATACTTTGTTATGTTCGAGGTAAAATTCAGATTGGGATTCATTACAGTGCAGAAGCATATACTCTGTTGCTTGGTTTCACTGATTCCGATTGGGCTGGTGACCCTGATGATTGGAAGTCTACTACAGGTTATGTGTTCACTCTTGGTTCAAGACCTATTACATGGGCTTCGAAGAAACAAAGTTCCATTTCTCTTTCCTCAGTAGAAGCATAGTATTGTGGTGTCGTAGAAGCTAGTAAGGAGGCCCTGTGGCTTCGTTAGATCCTATCAGAGTTTGGTTTTCAGCAACATCATCTGACTACACTTTGGTGTGATAATCAAAGTGTCATTCAACTATGCAAAGATCCAGTCCAACACTAGCGCAACAAACACATTGAACTACACATGCACTTCTTAAGAAAGCTCATTCATGACCATGTTCTTGAAGTGCAATGTTGTTCAACAGTTGATCAAGTTGCAGACATATTTACAAAGGCTCTCACAGAGGCGAAGTTTACTAAAATTCAATTTATGGTTGGAGTTCAAGAAGTTGTCACTAGGGGGGGATAGGCTCTAGTGCCTCCTTCCTTCTCCTATTGTGTCATATTTGTACATCCTTCAATCCTATCCCAAGTTATTCTTAAGGGGGATGTTAGGATATTCCGACATAAAGGAAATAGGTAAGTATAACTTGGTCTAGTGTAAAGTAAGGTAAAGTGTGTTTCTTTACTATGTAATTTTTTAACTTACAATTTGATGGTCACGATATGTTATAGACATGAAGTGATCTGATGGTTCATTCTCTCCTTGGTATTACCGACACTTGATCCATGGCTTAGCACCAGATTGGTCCATGATCTCTATTTAAAGAGCATGGAAGGTCATTTGTAGGTTAAACGTTCATGAGAGAATCTTATGTAAATTTTCATTATTTTATTAATAAATTTCCTGAAGTAGCCGTGTTGGCTCAGGCCATGGATTGTTTCCCTCTTTGAGGGTTTTAACGACGTCAAGAATACTAGTGTATTGATATGTGATCTATTTGTGAGCAGTGTCCTTTGGTGTTCTGTTTGAGGAACTTACCCTGTAAATTCATACATGTTATTTTTGTGCCCTTATATTATTATTGTTATGTCGACTTTGATTATATTGTAACCCTTTAGACTCCTATATATGGAAATGAGGTTTAGTCATTTGGATCATCCAAGAATTGTTCATTTGTGTAATGTAAAGGAGGTTCCCCCCTCGAAGAGGCTGATTTTGAAGTTGTTGATCTATGTTTTCTTTATTTTTTTGAGTTGGTTTCATAACATCTGGAATGAGAGCTTTGGATTCTAGGGTTTCGTTGCTCCAAACAGGTCATCATGGAATTTTCGCCATATCTTTTTTTCGGCGATGCTTCAGAAGCTAAAACCAAAACCCATTTGATCTGAAATCTTTATGATCCTCTGGTCTAAATTTCAGATCTTATTTCGATATATTTTCAGAGATATCATCTAAGGAATTTAGGGTGTTTGCAAGATCCCGATTTAAACCCCAAATAGGTGACCTTGGGACAATCTTCAAAACTTTCTCTTTGAGTATCAGATTAAATTTTGTAAGAAGTAACAAAAAGAGGATGGACTGTAGTTTTTTGTACATTATGTTTAGGTACAAAGGTTGAAACAATGACATGTGGAGCTTCGTACAAGTTCGCTCTACTGAAAAAGTGTATAATTAAGTCATATTGGGCGATTGGGAATAAATATTTCTTGGAGAATCCAATTTCGAACAGAATGGTGGCATTAGAAAGAGGACTTAGAAGGCTACCATAGTTCATAATTTTAGACCTTGGAGATCCGAAATTTCAGAGATACATCATATTCAATATCGAGCTCCTACAAAGTGAAAAAAGGTATGTAGTTTTTTAAAATTTTGCATAAATTTGGTTTGAAAAACTTAGTTTGAAGGAATTCAAAAGGCATAGTGAAGCATAATTATCATTAATTTATGCCCCAAAGAAAGAAAATGGAAACACCTAGTAAGCAAACTGAAAGCTCTAGCATGACTGATGAAGAAGAGGAAGAAATACAACATGATATATCAAAATTATGAGACCAAGTGCAACAAAATTCACTCTCACAAAAAGTAACAAAAGATAAGATGGATGGTTTAAATAAAGGCGTGGAAGCTAAGATGGATAGCATGGAAGATAAGATGGATGGTTTAAAGAAAGGCGTGGAAGCTAAGATGGATGGTTTAAAGAAAGGCGTGGAAGCTAATATGAATGAGGTGGAAGCTAAAATGGAAGATTTGAAGATAGATTTGACAAAGTTGCTACAAATTGGAGCTTCCTGCAGCTTCCCGAGTGCACCCAGTTTTCCATGTTTCATGTTTAACGAAGGTTATAGGTGACAAGCTCATCGTTCAAACAATATTTCCAGAACTTGACGAGGAAGGTAAAATCATATTGGAACTTGAAGCACTCATAGAAACGAGAACTCGACAACTACGAAATCGATAAATTTCAGAGTATCTTATCAAGTGGAAGAACTTACCCGCTAAATATTCCACATGGGAGGATGAGAATTTTATAGAGAAGCACCCATAACTACTCAAGCGTTGAGGACAACACTTTTTGAAGGAGAGGGGCATGCTAGGTCCCTATAATACAAGTGATTCCCCCATTACTATTGTCATTGTAGACCTTATTGTTATTATTGTGTCCCTATTGTCCCCATATTGTTATTAGGGTGCCTCATAGAAGCCCACTATTGTTATTGTTGTGCCCTTATATTATTATTGTTATGTCGGCTTTGATTATATTGTGACCCCTTAGACTCCTATATATAGAAAGGAGGTTTAGTCATTTTGATCATCCAAGAATTTTTCAATTGTTTAATGTAAAGGAGGTCCCCCCCTCGAAGAGGATGATTTTGAAGTCATTGATCTATCTTTTCTATCTTTTTGTGAGATGGTTTCATAACATTTGGAATCAGAGCTTTGGATTCTAGTGTTTCGCTGCTCTAAACAAGTCATTGTTGAATTTTTGCTATAACTTCTTTGCTGCGACGTATCAAAAGCTAAAAACAAAACCCATATGAACTGAAATCACGATGATCTTCAGGTCCGAACTTCCTATCTTATTGCGCTATAGGTTTGGAGATATCATCTAAGGAAGTTAGGGTTTTGCAGGCACTCGAATTACATCCCAAACAAGTGACCTTGGGACAATCGTGATAAATTTCTCTATAAGTATCAATTTGAAATTTTGTAAGACGTTATAGAAAGAGTATGGACTGTAATTTTGTACATCATTTTCAGGTCCGAAGGTTCAAACAGTGACACATTACACTTCGTATAAGTTAACTTTACTAAAAAGGTGTATAATCAGGTCATATTGGTTGATTGGGCATAACTCTTTCTTAGAGAATCCAATTTTGATTAGACTGGTGGCATTGGAAAGAGAACTCAGAAGGATACCATAGTTAGCAATTTTAGACCTTGGAGATCCAAAATTTTAGAGATACATCAGATTCAATATCAAGCTCCTAAAAAGTGAAAAAAGGTGTGTAGTTTTTTAAAATTTTGCATAATTTTTGTTTGAAAAATTAGTTTGAAGGAATTCAAAGGGCATCGTGAAGCATAATTATCATTAATTGATGCCTCAAAGAAAGAAAATGGAAACACCTAGTAAGAAAACTGAAAGCTCTAGCATGACTGATGAAGAAGAGGAAGAAATGAAACATGATATATCAAAATTATGAGACCAAGTGCAACAAAATTCAATCTCACAAAAACTAATAGAAGCTAAGATGGATGGCATGTAAGATAAGATGGGTGGTTTAAAGAAAGGCATGGAAGCTAACATGAATGATGTGGAAGATTATATGGATGGTGTTAGTGTCAGTCTTTGTAGCCTTCCTCCAGTGATCAAACATGCTCTTACAAAGTGATTTTAAGGTGTCAAGCTCAAATTTTGTCATTTCAGTGAGTCTTCAAGCAAAATTTGGTCACTAGGTATTAGGTCTAGGGTTTGCTTTTACTCCTGTCAAAGTTGTCCAAATGTTGATCCATGTCACCATCCAGCTGAGTATACCATTATTCAGAGGGTTTTCATCATCATGTCAAGTTCCACTGGGTCATTTTACACCTTGTTCATGCTTCAATTGTGCCTAGGTAAGGTTCATATCCCTCTCTTAGGGTTTTGAAGGTAATTTCTCTTGGATGGTCAAATCATAAGCAAAACTTGTATCCTGATGTTCATACACCTTCCCCTATCCTTAATGTACCTTATTAAACACTTCACATCACTGATATCCCTCAAATTCTTCATTTTCACACAAACCATCGTTTCTTGCTACAACTTGACAATTTTCTAGGCTAGGCTTGTGTTTTTCCCTTTTGGACCTCTTCCCCTCACTCAATCTTTGAAATTATACTTTCCCCTATTTCCTAACATCCCTCCCTACTTCTAAAAATTTTCTCAAGAATTTAGAAGCCCCTTATCCCCTTCGTTTCACTTCATTTCGACAAATCCCCTGTTCCACACATTGGGATAGGTTTTACTCCAATGATGTTTCTGAGTAATAAAAGATGAATTTTGGAAACCGGAGAGAGGTTTTTGTCAAAAATATTCCTAGAAAGAAAAACCTCCTTCAATTTTTACATCGGTTTCATGGTTTTAGAGAAATGTCAAAAATATAGTTTCCCCAAGAGAATTGATGCACCTCTAAAGTGACCTTGGGAAAATCAAGATTTCTCCTAGCTTGGTTGGCCTATTCTTGATGATTCAAATGATAACTAGACACAAAGAGATTTCCAATGAGCTATCATGAGCTCAATTTGGAGTTGAGGAAGACCTTCAAAAGTTGATTGCAACATCACTCTGCCTTGAGGCAGCCTCATTTTGCACATTTTGACCAGTCTTGGGAGATTTTATTTTTGAAAGGCAAAAGGAACTCAAAATTGAAAAATTCTAGTTGGGTTGGAAATTAGACTCAATAATATTTCGATCGAGCTATCCCACACCCAATTTTGACATTGGGAAGGTCTCCAAAAGTTAGCTGCAAAAAAGGCGCTACGCATAGGGAAATCAGCGCGGTGCATTGGAGGAATTTTGCTCATTTTTGGTCAAAAACTCTGTTTTTTTGCCTAGTTTTTTCTCAGTTTGACTTTTCTCTCTCTCATAGTCAAACTCATGATGTAATTTAAGGTGCCTTGATGGATTTTGATTTAATTTTTCTAAATTTTCACTCATAGAGGTAGATTCATCCATGAAAAGGTAGTTTGCAACTGAATGAATATTTTCCCTAGTTTTTAGAGGCAAGCTATTCCACTACCTACTTTTTAGTTCTCAGTTTATAATTTGTTGTAACGGCTCCTAAACTTATGAGCTAGACCCCTAGAGGCTAGGATGAGTTGTCAGTTGCCTATATCTTGTAATTTTCTGTCATTAGCATGGTTGGACTTTTGAGAAAACTTGGAGCTTCATTGTATACATTTTCTCAGCAATTTTGGCTAAGGAATAGACAAGGGTTTGCAGCACTCTATGGGATTCATGTGGCATGTTTCTTTGATATTGTGATTCCTTCTATAAATGTAAGTTTATATGTGTTTTATGTATGCCATTATCTCTCTTGTTTCTTCTTAACTAAAACAAACAAGGATAAAGGTAGAATCCATTGAAATTGTAGTGCTCTACCTAGGGTTTGCTTAGTTATTGATGTTTTCAGCTGTTTGAAGAGGATCCCTGAGGTTTTCTTGCCCTCTTCAACTCCTCACATGTCTAAATCTCTCCATTTCATTCAATGTTAGATGAAATGAAGAATGTTTTCATAAAGATTCCTTTGCTACAATCCATTAAGGAAATACCAATTTTGACAAAGACAATTAGGGAATTGAGCATAAAAAGACCATTAAGAAAAAGAACATAAATCAAAAGAATCCAACTAGTTGGAAAAATTGCAGATATCATGATGGGTAAGACAACAATTCAGAAATATATTGATCCAGGAAGTCCCATTGTGAAAACACAGATTAATGGTTTATAGATCCCAAATACATTCATTGATCTAGGAGAAACTATAAACATGATGAGTAAACAAACTATGAATTAATTACAACATTCGAATCTTCAATACACACCTACGTTGTTACAATTGGAAGATAGATCTGTAATCAAACCTGATGGTGTATTAGAGGATGTATATGTATCCTTAGATTCTTGGGAATAATATATCGATTTTATGATTTTAACACCCAAGAATAACTTAGGAGGACATCCATTGATTCTAGGAAGACCATGGCTAGCTACAGTTGATGCTTTTATAAGTTGTATATCTAGTGATATGTACATTTCTGATGGGAGCTCAACAAAGAAATTCACACTGTATCCACCTGGAAAAACAAAAATAGAGGCTAAAAATGAAGAATGGATAGGTGATGACATTGATATAAGACCAATATTTTCTACTTCACAAATAGATGAGGAAGATCAAATTTTGAATATAATAGAAAATAATGAATCTTGGTAGAGTTTTCAAGAACAATAAAATATTGAACATTTATCATCTTGTTAATTATCCTTGCATTCTATGGAAAAATTTGGCAATTCTACAATTGAAATATTTCAAGGAAAAACTTTGAATATCAAAAGCAATTTGGGAGAATTTCAAAATAAAGAATTAATAAAGATGTTACAAGAACATTCCTCTGCCTATGCATGGGAATATACTAACATGAATGAAATTGATCCTAATACTTGTATACATCATATCTACATTGAAGAAAATTCCAAACCAATTTGACAACCTCAAAGAAGAATGAATCCAAATATTAGGCAAATGTTAAGGAGGAACTACAAGCATTGTTGAACGTCAATTTCGTCTATCCAATATCAAGCAGTCAGTGGGTTTCACCCTTAGTAATTTTTCCTAAAAATAATGGAAAATGGAGAGTATGTATTGACTATAGGGAATTGAATAAATCCACTTTAAAAGATTACTTTCCACTTCCTTTCATATATGAGGTTTTAGATACATTGGTAGGAAATAAATATTTTTCATTCTTAGATGGTTTTAGTGGGTATAATCAAATCCAAGTAGCCCCATAAGATAAAGATAAAACTACCTTTACCTACCCATGAAGAACTTATCCTTACTGAGTACTTCCTTTTGGATTATGTAATTGATCTGACAATCAGCCTATGAGTGACCTCAGTTAAAGATTTATTGAATAAAGGTATTACAGACTCATGTACTGGTGTGTCTATGTTATTTAAGCAACAGATTGATCAGATTGCAAATACATAGACACTTGAAATGGAAAGACAATAGAGAAATACAGTAAGCAAATACAAGAACACAAGAAATTAATAAGGGGTTCACCCTATCCTCCAGGGCTACATCTTTGGTCCAGCTCTCAGTGGTGGCCTTGTTTTATTATGTCTTAAGCAAAGAATTACAATGCAGGGACTCGATGTGAGTCTCCTGAAATGGAAATTTACTTGGTAAGGTGGTTCTTGGATGCCCCAAGCCATTAGAGTACACAGACTCCTTTGCTACCAACTCTGTGAACTTTTGGTCTACAATGGAGAGAGCCCAATGTTGTGCTTAGTCCGGATAGATCCTCTCTGGGATGGCTTGAATCTCTCAAGCTCTCTAGCGCTTGATGCTGCCTTTGGTCAGCTTGTCCATCTGTCTTCTGTTCTGCTTTTGCTTCACTATCTTCTTCTGTTCTCGATTCTTTCTCTTGGTGTTCCGTCCTCCTCTCGGGGTTCCAGTTCCTCTTCTCCTTCTTGTGTCTTCTGTCTCTCTTCATGGCTTTAAGGCCATTCGTTCCCATGTCTATTTAGTTCCTCCGTCGAATCACCTTCTCTAGTTGTGCTTTGAGTTCCTTGTTGAGCATCATCATCACGCTCATAGGGAGTGCCCACATGTCCTCTTGTAAATGGCGCTAGCCTACTTCGTCAGTTCAATTGTTTGGTTATGTCGTGGAACGAGTCTTCCTCCATTGTGGCAGTCAAAGTGGACCTCAAATATTTCTAAATCATGGCTTATTCCCTCGTCGGTTCCACTTCCCCATCAGGCGCGATCTCAGTCGTTAGATCTGGGCCCTCCTAGATTCGACGCCATACGCACATTTCACATGGTTTACTTGCTCGACCATTAGTGCATGATGAACAACGGTTTTCTCTCTCCTCCGCTTGCCACGCATCGATTGCTAAGTGGAATCGCTCCGCTTTCATCCAAAACTACTTACCATTCAAGGAGCCCCTAATCAATACTGTCGGTTTCTCAGAGAGCAGGTCCTGCCTTGTCCTTTAGCCCTTTCGTCTTTTGTCCTTCAGTTCTCTGGCTCTCTAAATGACTGAGTGCTTGGGGCTTCCCCATTTCGAGCCTTTTTGCCCAGCGAATTCGCTAATCACACATCAAAAACCTCCTCTGTTTCTCGATCTGGGATTCCTAGGGGCTAATTTCACATCCTACGCAGTCTCCATGGGCCTCGGTCAGCGCACTTTGACCGAGGTCCTCGTCGTTCCACACTGGATGCCACTGCCACTGGTTCAGGGTGTTTTTGATCACTGTTTTGAATTCTTTAATTTTTTTTCCCGACCTGATATAGTTATGGTTCTTTGACAGTTCTTTATGGATCCAATTCAGATCATGACCTTCCCACTAAAAAGCCTTTGGACCACCAAAAGTTGGTTTTCAAGCATCGACTAAGTGAGGGTATTGTTTTCTCACTTGTCCAATCTTAATCCATTTTGCACTGCTTGGATTTGAGCCTTTGAGCCCAAACCTGAGGTACTCCACATCTCCCCTGTGCGTTGTCCTCACCTTCCTGTCCAACATTGTGTCTTCCTGTAATTCATTAAGATATTCAGGTAGCAGGTCATCAATAGAAGGCAACTGACTTTTCTCTTCAGGGTCCTCAATCATTGAAGGTTCAAACAATCTCAAGCAATCTATATTTACTTCTGAGTAGATGTGCATGTAAGCTGGTAGATCAAGGCTAAAAGAATTTTCACCAATCTTCTCAAGTATCCTAAAGGGTCCATACCTAATAGGCTTTAGCTTTTTACCTTCACCTTGCATTCTGTCCTTGCTGATGTACAACCAGACTTGGTCACCAAATTGAAAACTATGCTCCATCCGATGCTTCTCATGCCTAGCCTTGTACTTGGCTTGGCTCTTTTCCAGTTATTCCTGTACTACCTGGTGGATCTCCTGGATCTGTTCAATGGACCTAGTTTCCCTGTCCACATCACTCTGTCCTTCAACCATGGCATCTTTACCAAAGACAAAATCCAAAGGAGACCTTGGTGTGAAACCAAAACAGGTCTCAAAAGGAGATCTCTGTGTAGAAGAATGTTTTGCTCTGTTGTAAGCATGTAGCACATAACAGAAATGTTCATCCCAAAGCTTAGGATGTTTGCTGCAATATCCTCTCAATAACTGGATCACTGTCTTATTAAGTACTTCTGTCTGGCCATCTATTTGTGGATGAAAAGTTGTGCCTTTCTTCAGTTTGGTGTCCATCAGTTCCCACAGACTCGACCAAAACTTCCCCACAAATCGGGTGTCTCGATTAGATACAATAGAAGTGGGCAATACAACATGAACCCATACATGTTCAAAGAATAATTTTGCAGTCTGTTCAGCTGTAATCTGTTTATTACAAGGCATCAAAATACACATTTTGTTGAACCTATCCACAACAACATATAGATAATCATGAACTTTTCTATATTTAGGCAATCCTCCAAAAAAATCCATGGAAACACTTTTCCAAGGGTGAGAAGGAACTAGCAATGGAGTGTACAAGCCTAGTTTTCGATTACTAGGCTTGCTTTTAGCACACATAGCACACCCTCTTACATATCTAGAAACTGTCTCATTCATTTTCGGCCAATAACAAAATCTTTGTAGCTGTGCAACTGTTTTACTTACCCCAAAGTGACCTGATATCAGAGAAGTGTGTGCTTCCCTAATTATCTTTACTCTTTGAGTTTGTGGAATGCAGAGTTTCCCACAATGATATAAGAGTCAGTCCTTTACATGATAGTCCAATTCTTCTACTTTTGTCGTTGACTCAAAGTCGTATATACATCTTTAAAGTCCATATCTTGAGCATATTGTTCAATGTAGCTCTCATGTATTACAGAATTATGCTTAAGTATGGTAGATGCATTTATAATGGGTCTAGATAACATGTCTGCAACTTTGTTATGTATGCCCTTTTTATGTTTGATGACTAAATGAAACTGTTGTATAAAACCCATCCATCTATAGTGTCCTGATTGCTACAACTTAGTTTGTGAGTGCAAATATTGAAGTGGTTGATGATCAGTATGTATTACTATCTCTTTGCCCATTAAGTAATGTTTCCAATTTTTCACACTCTGAACTAATGCATACAATTCTTTATCATATGTAGGATAGTTAAGTACTGCAGGATTAAAAGTCTCAGAATGATCACATATGGGTTTATTGTGCTGTGTCAACACTGCTCCCATGGCATAGTCACTGGCATCTATTTGGATCTCGAATGGTCTTTGTAGATTAGGCAGTGCTAGTACGGGTGCTGTACTAATCTTTTCTTTCAAGGTGTCAAAGAATTTCTGATGTTTGCCTCCCCACTGAAACACCTTGTTCAATCCTGTTAAAGCATGTAAGGGAACTTCAATTGAGGAAAAGTTAGGAATGAACTTCCTCCAATATTGTGTTGCTCCTAAGAAGCTCCTCACTTCTGTAGAAGACTTGGGTTTAGGCCAGTTTACAATGACTGCCACTTTAGAGGGATCTACTTTTAGTTCACCTCCCCCAACTATATGACCCAAGTAGTTTAGAGATTTTTTTCCAAATTCACATTTTGAGAGTTTAACATAAAGTTTTTCTCTTTTCAAAACATCTAATGTCTGCTTAACATGCTTTAAATGTTCTTCCCACATTTTACTAAAAATCAGAATGTCATCTAGATACACAATAACAAAATCATCAAGAAAAAGTCTGAGTACATCATTCATTAATCTCATGAATGTAGCAGAAGCATTGGTCAAGCCAAAAGGCATAACTAGCCACTCATACCATCCCCGCTTTGTTTTGAAAGAAGTCTTCCATGCATCTTGTTCTACAACCCTGACCTGATGGTATCCACTGTGCAAATCTAGCTTGGTGAAATAAACATATTCCTTTAATTGATCTAAAAGATCATCTATGTGAGGAAGGGGATAATTTTTTTTTTATTGTTATCGTATTCAGGGCTCGATAGTCAATGCACATTCTCCATGAGCCATCTTTCTTTCTCACCAAAATGATTGGTGACCTACATGGTGATGTGCTAGGCCTCATGAACCCTTTCTCGAGAAACTCCTACACTTGCTTCTTGATTTCAACATTCTCTAAAGCAGACAACCTGTACATTCCAATGTTAGGTAATGGAACATCTTGCTGCAAAATAATATCATGTACTATTCCCTTTTTGGGTGGCAGACCTTTAGGTTCTTGAAATAAGACACCATACTCTGGAACAACCTTTTCTATATTAGCTTGCTGTTCAGCATTACAACCCCTTAAATACATTGGTTTTATCAGGTTTGTTTTCCTTTACAAACATCAATAAGAATTGTTTGCATGAATTTATCATTCTTTTCATCTGCCCTAAGATTATGAGAGTATAATTATTCTTGAGCTTATGAGCTCTTACAAAGTATTTGATTCCATCTTTAACAAGCATATACTTGTTCTCAGCTCTATAGAAAATAACCTTTCTATCATACAAGTAAGGACTTCCTAAAACAATTCCACATATATCAAAAGGAATTATGTCTATCTCAACCTCATCTACAAATGCTGACACAAAAGAAAACTTGAGTTTTCACTGTCTAGTCACTTGTAGTTGTGCTTTATCATTCAACCATCCTAAGGGGTATGGTTTCTTATGAGGTGTAGTTCCTAATCCCAATTTCCTTACAATTACTTAGGAAATTAGATTTACTTGTGAGCTACTATCAAACAAAGTATCAACATTTTGATGTTTGGAAACAACTCGAATATGGAAAAGCTCATGTCTTTTTCTCTCATTTTCTTCATCAATAACAGATTGCGCAGAATTACTAGTAGATGCTTCAGAATTCTTACCTTTTATACCCATGGCTGAAATAGTTGTTTAATGTCCTCAGTCTGACCCCAAATCTTTCTGAATAGCTGCAGCAGTCTTCTTCTTCTTGCCCTCAGACTTCTTAGGTCTCAACTTTGGATGCAGAATCCAACAATGCTCATCATCATGCCCATCCTTTTTACAGTGAGTGCATGAAGGTTTTCTTTTCTGTGCAATGTTATCCTTCCTTTCTTTCCACTTCTACTTTATTTTCTCCTTGCTTTTGCTTGCAGTGGGTTGGGTTGGTCCCCCAACTTCTGGATTTCCATTCTTTCCTCCAGCTTTTAGATGAGTAGCTTGTATAGATACCTCATCTATGCTAGTGGGATTAAACATGAGGATGGTATGCCTCATGTAGTTGTGTAGACCACCAATGTACTTCAAAAGAGTCTCTGGTGAGTCTAATGAGATCCCTAGGATCAATGCTCTCTTTCTAAATTCTTGAGTATACCCTTGCACACTTTTCCCCTTCAAATGTCGAAGAGTTTGCCAATTCATCATGGCTTGTTGAATGTAGGCCAATGGATAGAACTGTTTTTTAATTGCAGAAACAAATTCACTCCAGACAGAGATGGTCTTACCATGTCTTTTCATTTCAGCTTGAGCTTTGCCTTCCCACCAAACCAAGGCAGTGCCTCCTAGGCATAGTCTTGTTAGCTGAATCTTACTCTTGTCTGAGTCGATGTTCTGTAATCTCCAATACACATCAACTTGTGTAATCCAATTGTCCAACTTTTCAGCATTTAGCTCTCCATCATATATAGGCAAGTCAAATTTAACATCTAGCTTGATCAAAGATGCTTTCTTATTATGCACAGGGCTATTAGGATGTGTGAGAAAGCTTTCCTCTTTCCCTTTTCCTTTGGAGTGGTAGTGGAAGTGAGACTCATATTCTTCTTTATCTTGTTTAGAACCTGATGAATCTTCAACCTTATGCTTTCTAAAGTCCCTATACATTTCTTCTACCATAGACTTTTGTAGCTAGGAAACATTCTATGAATTGAGGGTCTCGTCCTGTTAGCCTCCTATTGCAATAGGTTTCATATTTCATGATTGATTGTTTTACATACCAAGTATGTCATCTTGTCATGCTGCAAGGTTCCAAATTTCCAAGAAGTTCCATTTTGAAGAATCATACCATTTTTGAAGAATTTTACAGATAAGGGAAAGCCAAACAGCTTAATCTTGGCTTCCCTGGGTTTAAATTGCTTGTTTTAGAATATAGAGAATGAATATCTGTCCAAACAGTTTAAGCTTGGCAGATGAGTAGCTAGGTAGAGAAATGAAGGAGCCCAACTGCTTAATCTGGGCCCTTGGAAGAGATAAGGGTACATTTAGATAGGAGGGCAGTCAAAAGAAAAGAAGATAATCAGGGTCTGCAAGTCCAAGTGCACCCATGCAAAAAGAAGAAAAAATGCTAGGTAAGTAGGCTGGGTAAGTAGTTTTGTGGTTGCAGAATCAAGCTATGTGATCCATGTCATATTTTCAAGTGTTATATCTATTCATATCATAGTTGTGAGGCAATTTTTCATTTTGAGGAGCTCAAACAAGGCATGTCTAATTCCCCCTTCTTCTTATTCCCCAAATCACTCACTAACATCCCCTTGAGGACCTTGGGATCTGCCCAACCAGTCCTGTTACCACTTCATTTTTGTAAAATACTAAGTCAAGCTTTGACTTTCTTCAGTGAAAAGAAGCCACATTTCTTGTGTAAAAATCATTTCTCCGCAGTCTATTCACTTCCTAAGCCTAAGTTTCAGTTCACAAACTTAGACCCCTACACTTCACCTCACAAAATTCATATTAACTTCTAACATTATTATGTAAATCCCTATCTATTTCCCCTTCCCCTTACTAAAAAGAACTAAATAGATCCCCTATGTACATACCTCCATCCCCTGGCGCTCTAGCCCTGTAACATTAGTTTGGGGAAATGCTGAGTCCATTTGGGGCTTAGCATTAGCCTTTTCGTGTCTTGAACCAGGAGTTAGCTTAACCTCTGGTTAAACTAATAACCATTCCCTTCCCTGCATTACCCACAAACCCAAAGTTTTGACCCCCGACCATATAAATATTAATTTAATATTCACGTGGGCCCCCGCACATAAACCTGCCACCACCTCCGCACTCCGTTAGCCCTCTGATTTGCCCTCCCAGATCCGACAGCTCTCGATGACTTCAGAGCTGCCTAGACATCTGACGGTTAGCCTCCGATGGGCTAGCGGTTTCCCCACCATACAGCAGACAGGTGTCCGCCCTTGATTGCATCGGAGCTCCTCTGACATTTACCACCCTCATACAGAAAGCGGTTTGGTGAAACCACAAACCGCCTTCTGTCTATCCGCCCATGACATCAGCGCCACGTCAGTGCTACGTCACCTCTGCGTCAACCCGCCACTGCTACGTGTCACTGCCACCGCATCACCCTGCCGTACTGCCACGTCACCCTGCCACGTCACCCTGCCATGTCACTGCCATACCGGGACCCACCGCTGACATCATGCTGACGTCATCATCAAAAAAGGCGTGAAGCGCGAAAATCGCAGCACAGGATGCCCGGAATGAAAAACTGAGGCAGTTTTTGATGCGTGATTAGCGCGCGCATCTCTAAGAAAAAATGATCAAAATGGAAGGTTGCCTATCGCTCGACTACCAGTAGGCCCGAAAACTCGCAATTTGACAGGATTTCTTCATGTAGGTTCAGAAAAGGGGGGATTTGACAATTTCAAGAGTATCAGAGGAAAGACGAAGCCCAGATTAAATCAAAGAGTATCAGTGAAGTGGCAAAGAGTATCAGGTCGGCAATACCAAAGCAGGTGAACATTAAAGGCTCCCAAGCAAAGTCAAAGAAAGCGGTGAAGCCATTTAAGGCTTTCAGATAACAGTTAATGCACATTAAAGCTACTCAAGAGCAGGGGATCAAAACCCAAAGCACATTTATGGCTAAATGAACAACACAGAGCCATAAGGACACCATATTAACTCATTTTGATACAGCTGCCTCCAGCGCAGCTCAAAGATATTTTCTTGCATTAATTACAAGACAAGATTAGGTTAAAGGACTCATTTCCCTCAGACCTGTTTAAGGTCCACTGTAATAGATATTTTTAGATATTTTCCCTATATAAACCACCCTAATTCATTGTGTAAAGGGTTGGTTGGTTGATATTCCTCATTCTGGACTTGCGATGTATTTTTGAGAAGCTCTGTAATCAAAGACTGCTGGAATGCTTTGGATGAAGAACTGATTGTTGTGTTATTAATGGTTAAAGAGTGACTGTGGAATTCCTGTGCTACTACATGGCTCAATATGTTTTCCTACCTCTGTTTATAGTTTTCATATGTTCATGAACCATTGTGTTACCATCTAAATAACAAGAAAAAGGAATAGCTTAGGTTTTGCTTGACTGCACCCTATGCTCAATACTTGTTATTTCTATATGTTTTCTTCAGAAATGGTTATGAATATGCATACTTAAATGATCATGTTTACCCTATTTCTTTCACATATGACTGTTTTTTAGGAATTCTTGACTGCTCCTAGACAAACATTCATCCACCTTCCCTCTTTGTTAGCTAATGAAAGATTCTTAGTTGCCTTTCATCTCTGACCTTCATTCCATCTTTATTCCAGCCTAATATTGTTCTATGTGCGGCTATCCTGCTCTATATTCCTCTTGTGACCAAGAAAACGCAATAGCAAGCCCTAATCCATGACTCCATGCTCAATGGTTTGAACTTCTCACACTATGCACCCCAACTCTGCTTGAAAACATCTCCTTCCCACCAAAATCAAAACAAAACCCTTGTACACCATAACTAGCCTAAAATCAACCCAAAACAAAGTTAAATCATAAAGAGAGAGCCCTCTCTGACTGCAGGTAGGCTAGGACCTGCAACCCAAAGATTGGTTTGTGGTTACCTCGGCTATATCCCTTAAGGAGACAAGGGACAACCTGAGTGATAACATCATTGGCGACTCCACTGGGGATCTTATTCAGAAAATTCCAAAAAACATTTAGAAGCTGGCTCCCAAGAAGAAAATACATAATACTAGGTCAAATCCAGACCCAGATCCACCAGCTGTTTTTGAAAATCCCAATTTAATCTCTAGAAACCTTAGCAGAGAAAAACAATAAGAGCTTGCTGATTCTAGTCTTGAAACAGTTCAACCAAGCTGTTTTCCAACCCCTGTTAAAGTTTTGTTTCATTCAACCCATACTTCCCCTTGTTCATCATCCACCTCTCCAAGCACCTTTTCCACACCTCCATTCACTGCACATACCACCACTGTTATTACATCTCTTCCAGCTATTCCAGTCGTTCCACTTATCCCTGTAAATATGGCTAATAGATATGCACCTTTACAGTTACCTGCAAATCCAGGGGTTATGCCTCAGGATTATCAAACCAAAATCACATATTTTGATGGTGCCAGTTCTGGCACAGCCCTACAACATAACAAGAAAATGCAGGACTATTTTGAGAGTTATGAAATAGATGATGATAGTGTAAGAATGAAGATTTTTGTCCAAAGTTTAACAGGAGATGTAAGGCCTTGGTTTATAGCACTTGCTACAAATTCCATAGCTGACCCAGAGGCCCTTTACCAAACATTTCTTAACAGATGGGAGAAAAAGAAGGACCCTCTGCACATATTATCCGAGTATGACACTATCAAAAGAGGCCCTCAAGAAGCTGTCTTAGACTATTATGCCAGGTTTAACAATGTTTATAACACGATTCCACAAAACCTTAGACCTCCACTTGATCTTGCTTTATACAAATTCCCTGATGGATTTGATTCAGATATGGCTTATCAGTTAAGAGAAAGAGCCCCTCAAACCTTAGCAGACATGCAGAATGTAGCTGTTAGTGTGGAGGCAAATCTGATTGCCAAGCGAAATAGAGCAAGAGCTGAGAGAAGAACCACTTTCAAAGATGAACCTTCAGCCTTTGAGAAAAAATTGGACACAATCATCAAAGGTATGGACACCTTTGAAAATAGAATGGGAACTATTGAAAGAAAAGCCTCATGGGAAGGACAAAAAAACAATCCTATCAGAAATCCAAACTTTAGAAAAAATCAGAACCCAAACATTGGAAGGGCAAGTCCTGACCATGATATGAGACCTCCTTTTCATGAAAACTATGCTGAAGCATCCACATATAGTGAGCAGATAGAGGACACTCACATAAAATTGATGGGTTTGAAAAGTGAACAACAAGTATTTATAACCCAAGAAGACCAAGATGACCATAATATAAATCAATTTCAGACCAAGTCTGGAGAGTCCTTTGACTTCAAGCAAGGCTATGATTCAGCTATCTATGAAGTCCATAAACAATACAAATTGAGAACAAGAACCATTGATGTGTCTGATCCAATCAAGCCAAAGGATGCCAAGCAGCCTAAGAAAGTAAAAGACAAGGCCGCTATCACAGAACCTACTGATAAAACAGACCCAAAATTAAAAGAAGTGACCATAGAGGATGTATCTGACATACAGCCCTCTAATAACCAACCTTTTGTATCCTTTACCTCAAAAGACAATGTAAATAGCACTCCTCAAAGCCTTCCCGAAACAAAACAATCTCAAGAAATCACTGATAACCAAGAGAAAATCACTAAAGATACAATTGAAAAGGGAAAATTTGAGAGTCACAATACTAAAACACAGTCAGAAAAACCGTTCGATTTAGAAGCAGAAATTGGTAAATTAAAGATATCTATTCCTCTCTCTGAGCTTGCCAAACATGATGTGTACAAACAACAAATCAAAAGATCACTGCAAATGCCAGAGAACAGGGATGATGTTAATGTCTTAAATAATCGACCTAAATTACTTTTTGGTCCTGAAGTCAATGGTAAATCAGGACATGGAGTTGTTCTACCCTTTTATGTCAGTTTGCACATTCATGATAAAGAATTGCACAATGCTATGTTTGATTCAGGTGCTTCACACAATCTAATTCCGAAAGCTGTAATGGAGAAGCTAAACCTTGATGTCACTAGACCCTACAAAGACTTATTCTCATTCGATTCTAGTCAGGTCGAGTGTTTAGGCTTAATCAAAGACCTTTGTGTGTCTTTAGTCCAATTTCCCAACAAAACGATCCTAATGGACGTGGTAGTTGCTGACATTCCACCAAATTATGGTATGCTCTTATCAAGATCTTGGGGAGAAAAACTCGAAGGATCTCTCGAACTAGACCTCTCCTATGCCACTATTTCAGTCTTTGGGCAACCAAAGAGACTGTATAGAGAAACACTGATGAAGTATGTGGTAAGTAGTGAGGAAAAACCCCAAGACTTTCCCATTTACTCAATCCATTCTGATATGGATTCCTTTATATTGTTCAATGATGAAAGCTGCCCTCCCACTGATGAGAAGCCTTTGCCTTTAGAACAAGAAACATGCATCAATCAAGAGTCAGTTGCCCATACCCATGAAACTGTTAAAACAATTACTGCAATCAACATACAAGAAGAACCATATGAAGCACAAAACCTAGGTCTGCCCAATCCTAAAATGATTGAAACTCTTAATACTAACCACAAGCAAGAAATCACATGGTATTTATAGTTTGATGGTTCTGTTAATAAGCTAGGAGCAGGGGCAAGATATGGATTCACAATACACATAACAGCCACGCAGAGGGTCACGCTTACAGACTAAACTTCAAATGCACCAACAACATGGCAGAGTATGAGGCTCTCTTTTTAGGCCTTAAAAGGCTCAAAGCTCTAGGAGCTGCTAAAGTGTCCATTCTAGGTGACTCCGATTTAATCATTCAACAGATAAAAGGTAACTTTGTTACTAATGACAATAGGCTAAGAGCTTATAGGTCTGCTGCCACATAAATACTTAATTCCTTCACCGAATCCAAGCTTGTTAAGGTTTCTAGAAACCATAACATGCATGCTCATAGTCTAGCTACTTTTGCTAGCACTTGCAAGCTTCCCTTTGAGCCCAATTGCCACTTTACTGCTGAGATAAAGCACAGGCCTGCTGTCCCTAACAATATCAAATATTGGCAAGTGTTTGAGGATGATGCTCAAATCAACAATTTTCTTACCTTATAGCAAGAATTCTCAAGCTCAAACATTGATGAAGATGCCATGGATGACTCACAGCAGCAAATGAGCCAAAATGAGCAAACTATAACAGCTGAAGCAGAAAATCAAATGCTGTACCCAACCATTTTTGATGAGAAAAACATGCAAGAGCTGAAGCAAATGCATTTAGATGAAATATTTGAAGCAAAGGCTGAAGTCATTGATTTAAAGGACAACTTTTTACCTATTGGCCTCACTCCACTAGAAGATATATTTGATTCAAACAATGTCCCCAAAAAGCCAAAGATGCGGCGCTTAAATGTTGTTGTGGAAGACTGTAATATCGGGACAACAGAGAAGCCCAAAATGATTAAACTATCTAAATCTTTGCCTCCCAATCAAAAACCAAAATATGTTGATTTATTTAAAGAGTTTCAATACGTATTTGCCTAGAGTTATGAGGACCTTAAGTCCTATGACACCTCTATTATTCAACATACCATTCCCTTAAAACCAAATCAAAAGCCCTTCAAACAAAAACTAAGGAGAATCAATCCTATGCTTCTCCCTTTGATTGAGAAAGAAGTGAAAAGAATGTTTGAGGCTGGTATCATAGCACCCATTAGATTTTCAGAATGGGTATCCAATCTTGTTGCCACAAGGAAGAAAACAGGGGAGATCAGACTATGTGTGGACTTGAGAAATCTGAACCAAGTCTCCCTTAAATATCACTACCCACTGCCAAAAATGGACCACATTCTACAAGGGTAGTGGGGTCTTCAAGAATTTCTTTGCTGGATGGCTTTTCAGGTTTTAATAAAATACTTGTTCACCCGGATGACCAAGACAAGACAGCCTTTACAACACCGTGGGAAACATTTAAATATGTGAAAATTCCCTTTGGACTAAAGAATGCAGGTGCCACCTTTCCAAGGGCCATGGACATTGCATTTGCCAGGGAAATCCATGATTTCCTAGTGGTTTACCTTGATGACCTTACTCCTTTCTCAAAATCTGATCAAGAGCACCTAAAAAATTTGAGGCAAGTGTTCCTAACATGCAGGAAATATGGCATTTCCTTAAATCCTAAGAAATCTCTCTTCGGCCTAGAAGAAGGCAAATTGCTAGGCCATATCATTTCAAAATATGGGATTACAATTGATCCTGAAATAATTCAAGCCATCCTTCAAATCCCTTATCCAAGAAACATCAAAGAATTGCAAGCATTCCTAAGAAAGATCAATTTCCTAAGGAGATTTATCCCAAACTTGGCCAAGCTGATAAGAATGTTGAATAAAATGTTAAAGAAGGATTCCAAGGTAAAATGGACTTTAGAGGCCAAGCAAGCCTTTGAGGACATAAAATCTGCCTTAACACAAGCCCCAGTCCTCACAAGTCCTCAATTTGATAAAGATTTCATCATTTTTTCATTTGCATCTGAACACACCATTGCTGCTGTCCTTTTGTAGAAAGATGATCAGGGAAATGAAAAGCCAATTGCATTTTTTAGCCGAGCCCTTAGAGATGCACCCTTGAAGTACGAAATGAAAAGCCAATTTCATTTTTTAGCCGAGCCCTTAGAGATGCACCCTTGAAGTACCAAATTATGGAGAAGCAAGCATATGCCCTTGTTAAAGCAATCAAAGATTTCAGAATTTACATTTTATATTCACATGTGATTGCTTATGTACCAAATGCTATTGTAAAAGATATATTAACCCAAGAGGGCATAGAAGGCAAAAGGGGCAAATGGATTGCCAATATCCTTGAGTATGACATTGAGATAAAACCCACCAAGCTGATAAAGGGACAAGGTTTAGCCAAACTAATGTCCAAAACCAATTTCCAAGCCTTAGACATTAATCAACTGGACAATGAACAGGAGCTGGCGACTCCACAGACCAGTCAAGCTTTTTTGCAATCCCCATGGTATGCTGATATATGTTTTATATTGTTAAACCTGTGTGCTCCTCCAGGGTTGTCCAGAACCAAAAAGAGATTTTTAAAGATGAAAGCATCAAAGTTTTGTGTCTTAGATAATGCCCTGTTTTGGAAAAATCATGAAGGAATATTGCTGAATTGTCTAACTATGAATGAAACTGACAGTGTCATGAAAGAATTCCATGCAGGGGACTGTGGAGGGAACTTATATTGGAAGTCCACTGTTGATAAGATACTAAGGGCTGGTTACTATTGGCCCTCCTTGTTTGCTGATGTGAGAAAGTTTGTTGTTTCATGCCACAAATGCCAAATCTTTGAAGGCAAAAGAAAGCTTCTGCCCTTGCCCCTTAAGCCCATTTCAACCGAGAAGCCTTTTCAACAATGGGGTCTTGACTTCATCGGAGAAATCCATCCATCCTCTTCTGGCTTGCATAAGTGGATTCTAACAACCACAGATTACTTTACCAAGTGGATTGAAGCCATCCCATGTAGGCAAGCCAATGACTCCACCATCATCCAATTCCTTGAAACTAACATTTTGTCCAGATTTGGCTGTCCTGACAAGATCATTACAGATAACGCTGCTGCCTTCAAATTCATGAAAATGATCAGTTTTTGCCACAAATTCCACATTACCTTAGGTCACTCCATAGCCTATTACCCTCAAGGTAATGCTTGGCTGAATCATCCAATAAGAGTCTGATTAACATCATTAAGAAAGTCCCGAAGGAGAAAAAGAGGAACTAGCACAAAAAGATTGTAAATGCTCTATGGGAAGACAGATTTTCAACCAAGAGGTCCATAGGGATGAGCCCATATGAGTTAGTCTATGGCATGGAGGCCAAGTTCCCCTCTTCTTTGGGAATCCCTGTTATCAAATTGCTACAAGAGATGCAGGCAGAGCCAAATGATATCCAAAGAAGAATAAACCAAACCATCCATTTGCAGCAAACAAGAGAGCAAGTGTACGACAGAGCTCAGATTTTACAAGAGAAGCTCAAGAAAATGTTTGACAAAAGAACCAAGGCTGAAGATTTCTACATAGGCAACAAAGTCTTAAGATGGGATTCAAGAAGAGAGGACAAAGGAAAGCATGGCAAGTTTGATTTCCTGTGGAAAGGCCCCTTTATTATTTCTGCTGTTCAAGGCAATAACACATATTTTCTAAAGAGTTTGGATGGCAGCACAGCGGAAGAAGGCCTTGTCAATGGCCGAATTCTAAAGCACTATCATGATCCCTTTTGTTGAACGCAGCACAGCTGTGTATACTATCTGTACATTAATATTTGTATTTTCAACACTTTTTCTTATAGCAGGCCAATAAGAGGGAACAACGCAACAAATTTTGAAGGAAAGATCAAAGAAAGTTCTATTTCAGATCTCTGTTTTTGGAATAAATCCAAAGAAGTGCTCAAATAGATTTCAATATGTTTACAAGCACCCAAAAGGCGAAGAGCAGAGCGGGAATGTTTTTGCAATTCAGCTCAAAAGGATACTGCATATCAGCTTACAAGAATTCAGTCAAAGGCATTGACAAGAAGGAGAATTTCAGTTTACAACAACAAGTGAAGATCAAGGCATTCTGACCTGCTGTTCTTGGCTTTTCATCTTGAAAAACCATCCCCAAGTGGGGCCACTGTTAGCCTCCTATTGAAATAGGTTTCATATTTCATGATTGACTGTTTTACATACCAAATATGTCATCTTGTCATGCTGCAAGGTTCCATATTTCCAAGAAGTTCCATTTTGAATAATCATACCATTTTTGAAGAATTTTACAGATAAGGGAAAGCCAAACAACTTAATCTTGGCTTCCCTAGGTTTAAATTGCTTGTTTTAGAAGATAGAGAATGAATATCTGTCCAAACAGCTTAAGCTTGGCAGATGAGTAGCTAGGTAGAGAAATGAAGGAGCCCAACTACTTAATCTGGGCCATTGGAAGAGATAAGGGTACATTTAGATAGGAGGGAAGTCAAAAGAAAAGAAGATAATTAGGCCTAATTTACCATTTATCTAATTTACCATTGGACCTTTTGATTAAACAATTATTATTAAATGAATACATAGTTACCTATTGTAACTAAATTCTAAGAATAATAATATTTTAATACTATTTATTTGTATTTAAATAATTTAGGGATAATAAATATAGGTTAGGCAATAAAGATGAAGATATAATGACCATTATGACAATAAAAATATTTATTATTCAATAAAATAATAATATTATATGCTTCTATTTTTAGTAAAATCTGGGTTTGACTTTGATCCTCAGGTCAAAATTAGCCGTTTCAATATAGCCGTTGGAGTCTCTGCACACTCTATTTAATCAAGCTAAACCAGATCAGTTCTTCAACTTGTCCTGACGATGAACCACACTGGTTGGTTCGAAACGCGTCGACAAACGATTGATTATGTGATTTTGCCGAAGAGTATCTAAACAAGATAATTAGGGTCTGCAAGTCCAAGTGCACCCATGCAAAAAGAAGAAAAAATGCTAGGTAAGTAGGCTGGGTAAGTAGTTTTGTGGTTGCAAAAACAAGCTATGTGATCCATGTCATATTTTCAAGTGTTATATCTATTCATATCACAGTTGTGAGGCAATTTTTCATTTGGAGGAGCTCAAACAAGGCATGTCTAATTCCCCTTCTTCTTATTCCCCAAATCACTCACTAACATCCCCTTGAGGACCTTGGGATCTGCCCAACCAGTCCTGTTACCACTTCATTTTTGTAAAATACTAAGTCAATATTTGACTTTCTTCAGTGAAAAGAAACCACATTTCTTGTGTAAAAATCATTTCTCCGCAGTCTATTCACTTCCTAAGCCTAAGTTTCAGTTCAAAAACTTAGCCCCCTACACTTCACCTCACAAAATTCATATTAACTTCTAACATTATTATGTAAATCCCTATCTATTTCCCCATCCCCTTACTAAAAAGCACTAAATAGCTCCCCTATGTACATACCTCCATCCCCTAGTGCTCTAGCCCTGTAACATTAGTTTGGGGAAATGCTGAGTCCATTTGGGGCTTAGCATTAGCCTTTCCATGTCTTAAACCAGGAGTTAGCTTAACCTCTGGTTAAACTAATAACCATTCCCTTCACCGCATTACCCACAAACCCAAAGTTTTGACCCCCCTGCCATATAAATATTAATTTAACATTCACACGGGCCCCCGCACATAAATCTGCCGCCACCTCCGCACTCCGTCAGCCCTCTGATCCACCCTCCTAGATCCGACGGCTCCCGGCGACTTCGGAGCTGCCCTGACATCCGACGGTTAGCCTCCGATGGGCTAGTGGTTTCCCCATGGTACAACAGACAGGTGTCCTCCCTTGATTGCATCGGAGCTCCTCTGACATTTACCACCCTCGTACAGAAAGCGGTCCGATGAAACCACAAACCGCCTTCTGTCTATCCGCCCTTGACATCAGCGCCATGTCAGCGCTATGTCACCTCTGTGTCAACCTGCCACTGCTATGTGTCACTGCCACCACATCACCTTTCCGTACTGCCACATCCCCCTCCCACGTCACCCTGCCACATCACTGTCGTACCGGGACCCACCGCTAACGTCATGCTGACATCATCATCAAAAAAGGCGCGAAGCATGAAAATCGCGGCACAGGATGCCCGGAATGAAAAACTGAGGCATTTTTTGATGCGCGATTAGCACTAATCACGCATTGCTAAGAAAAAATGATCAAAATGGAAGGTTGCCTATCGCTCGGCTACCAGCAGGCCCGAAAACTCGCAATTTGACAGGATTTCTTCATGTAGGTTCAGAAAAGGGGTGATTTGATAATTTCAAGAGTATCAGAGGAAAGACGAAGCCCATATTAAATCAAAGAGTATCAGTGAAGTGACAAAGAGTATCAGTGAAGCGGTAAAGAGTATCAGGTCAGCAATACCAAATCAGGTGAACATTAAAGGCTCCCAAGCAAAGTCAAAGAAAGCGGTGACGCCATTTAAGGCTTTCAGATCACAGTTAATGCACATCAAAGCCACTCAAGAGCAGGGGATCAAAACCCAAAGCACAGTTATGGCTAAATGAACAGGACAGAGCCATAAGGACACCATATTAACTCATTTTGATACACCTGCCTCCAGCGCAGCTCAAAGATATTTTCTTGCATTAATTACAGGACAAGATTAGGTTAAAGGACTCATTTCCCTCATACCTGTTTAAGGTCTGCTGTAATAGATATTTTTAGATATTTTCCCTATATAAACCACCCTAATTCATTGTGTAAAGGGTTGGTTGGTTGATATTCCTCATTCTGGACTTGTGCTGTATTTTTGAGAAGCTCTGTAATCAAAGACTGTTGGAATGCTTTGGATGAAGAACTGGTTGTTGTGTTATTAATGGTTAAAGAGTGACTGTGGAATTCCTGTGCTACTACATGGCTCAATAAGTTTTCCTACCTCTGTTTACAGTTTTCATATGTTTATGCACCATTGTGTTACCATCTAAATAGCAAGAAAAAGGAATAGCTTAGGTTTTGCTTGACTGCACCCTATGCTCAGTTCTTGTTATTTCTATATGTTTTCTTCAGAAATGGTTATGAATATGCATACTTAAATGATCATGTTTACCCTGTTTCTTTCACATATGACTGTTTTTTAGGAATTCTTGACTGCTCCTAGACAAACTTTCATCCACCTTCCCTCTCTGTTAGCTAATGAAAGATTCTTATTTGCCTTTCATCTCTGACCTTCATTCCATCTTTATTCCAGCCTGATATTGTTCTATGTGTAGCTATCTTTCTCTATATTCGTCTTGTGACCAATAAAACACAACAACAAGCCCTCATCCATGACTCCATGCCTAATGGTTTGAACTTCTCACACTATGCACCCCAACTCTGCTTGAAAACATCTCCTTCCCACCAAAATCAAAACAAAACCCTTGTACACCATAACTAACCTAAAATCAACCCAAAACAAAGTTAAATCATAAGAGAGAGCCCTCTCTGATTGAAGGTAGGCTAGGACCTGCAACCCAAATATTGGTTTGTGGTTACCTCGGGCGTATCCCTTAAGGAGCTAAGGGACAAACTGAGTGATAACAGGTCCCACAGAACCTTCCTTTGACATTGTCTTCCGAGGATAGACTCTTCCAATTTCAGGATTAGTTTCGACCAACTCTCCTTCTCCTAATTTGAGCTTTGATCTAGTGAGCATTCAACAGCTAAACCAACACAGGCTTGTCTAACCTTACAACCTAAAGCTCTGATACCACTTGATCTGATAATCACCCTATGAGTGACATTAGTTAAAGATTTATTGAATAAAGGTATTAAAGACTCATGTGTTGGTGTGTCTATGTTATTTAAGCAATGGATCGATCAGATTGCAAATAAACAGACACTTGAAATGGAAAGACAACAGAGAAATACAGTAAGCAAATACAAGAACATAAGAAATTAATAAGGAGTTCACCCTATCCTCTAGGGCTACATCTCTAGTCCAGTTCTCAGTGGCGGCCTTGTTTTATTGTGTCTTAAGCAGAGAATTACAGTGCAGGGACTCGATGCGAGTCTCCTGAAACGGAAATTTACTTGGTAGTGTGGTTCTTGGATGCCCCAAGCCACTAGAGTACATAGACTCCTTTGCCTACCAACTCTGTGACCTTCTGGTCTACAATGGAGAGAGCCCAATGTGATGCTCAGTCTGGATAGATCCTCTCTGGGATGGCTTGAACCTCTCAAGCTCTCTGGTGCTCGATGCTGCCTCTGGTCAGCTCGGCCCTCTGTCTTCCGTTTTGCTTTTGCTTCAATGTCTTCTTCTGTTCTATGTTCTTTCTCTTAGTGTTTTGTCCTCCTCTCAAGGTTCCAGTTCCTCTTCTCCTCCTTGTGTCTTCTGTCTCTGTTCATGGCTTTAATGCCATTCATTCCCATGTCTGTTCAGTTCCTCCATTGAATTGCCTTCTTTAGTTTCACTTGGAGTTCCTTGTTCAGCGTCATCATCAGTCTCACAGGGAGTGGCCACATGTCCTCCTGTAAATGGTGCCAGTCTGCTTTGTCGATTCAATTCTTTGGTTACATCGTGGAATGAGTCTTCCTCCATCGTGGTGGTCAAAGTAGACCTCAAATCTTTCTAAATCGTGGCTTATTCCCTGGTGGGTTTTGCTTCCCCATCGAGCGCGATCTCAGCTATTAGATCTAGACCCCCCTAGGTCTAACGCCATATGCACGTTTCGCATGGTTGACTTGCTCGACTGTTAGTGCGTGATGAGCAATGGTTTTCTCTCTCCTCTGCTTGCCACGCATCGATTGCTGAGTGGAATCGCTCCGCTTTCATCAAAAATCATTTACCATTCAAGGAGCCCCCGATCAATACCGCCAATTTCTCGGAGCGCGGGTCCCGCCTTGTCCTTTAGCCCTTTCGCCTTTTATCCTTCGGTTCTCTGGATCTCCACATGACCGAGTGCTCAGGGCTTCGCCATTTCGACCCTTTTCGCCTAGCGATGTGCGATTAGTGCTTAATCGCGCATCAAAAACCTCCTCTGTTTCCCAAACTGGGTCTCCGAGGGGCTAATTTCGCCTCCCGCGTAGTCTCCATGCACCTCGGTAGGCGTGCTTTGACCGAGGTCCTCGTCGTTCCACCCTGGATGCCACTGCCACTAGTTCAGGGTGTTTTTGATCGCTGTTTTGAATTCTTTAATGTTTGTCCCAACCTGATACAGTCATGGTTCTTTGACAGTTCTTTATGGATCCAATTCGAATCAGTAATGCCCCTGCAACATTCCAAAGAGAAATATTAGGTATTTTTTCTGATCTAATTCATGATTGTGTGGAAGTTTATATGGAGGATTTTACTATTTATGGAAATTCTTTTGAAGAAAATCAAGGTAATCAACCTAGTGAACCCCAGGGGAACCAACCTAACACCAACAACTAGCAATAGAGCAGCCAGCCCAAGAAGAACAACGTTATTCGTATGAAAAAGGCTTGTGCATGTTGTGGTGTACATGGCCATTATAAACATGAGTGTCCTCTCTTACCGTAGATGTGCCAAACGTGTGAAGCTCAAGCAACTTCTAGAGGTCAAGAATCGCCTCAGAATCCTGCTCCATCTCAATCGACAGTGCTTGAAAATCCTTTCCCTCAGTAAGGATTTGTTGCTACTTAACCTCAACCATGTCAAGCAATCCATCCCCCCCACCTTTTGGTCTTGGTGACTACCATATCCTTATGATGAACTCTGATGAGGTTAACCCCTCCAATGTCAACCTACAAACTCGGTCACGTCAACATGACAAGCTCTCAACTTTGTCTGTGACTGAGTCTAAAACCAAAGTATCTGCTAAGCCTCTTATGGCACCGAATGCTCCATTACAGATCCCTCAACCTAAAGTTGAGGCCATTCCTAATATCCAAAAGGGACCATTACATCATAATGCGGCTTCTAACAGAGTTACCTATACATATAGTATAGTAGACAACTTGACACAATCACCTGCTTCCATGTCGACACTGGAAGTCCTCTAGTCATTCCCATCTAAAAATAAAGATCTACTAACTAACTTGTGTGTAGTAGATCCTTCTAATGATTGTCTAATTGTCATTCCAATTGATACATATGAACATCCCACATTGCCTTCATCCATTTCTTTCCAAATACTAGTCCGAGTCCATAATGCCATCGTCTTTCGATGCATTATTGATGAAGGAGAATCCACCTATGTGATGTACACTTATTTTTGGAAACAAATTAATTCACTTGAGTTGTCCCCCCTCCACCATCACTTTGCGTACTTGGGACAAACACCCCTCCCAGCCACTTGGCATGTACCACAACTTTCTAGTGACCCTTGCAAGCAACACTATCCATGTTTACATTGAAGTCATTGATGCCCCTTTGGATTACAAAATTCTCTTAGGTTATAGTTACACATATACCATGTCAACCATCGTGTTTGTGGTGTTCCACAAGATTTTCTTTGCCCACAAAGGGAATATCGTTACCATCGATCAATTGACTTATTATGAGCCAACATCCATGACCTCCCCTGAGTCCATTATCTCATCAATGTCCAACAAGTAGTCTTCAACTCCTCTCACCGGTGTTTCACCCTGAGTCTATAAATATTCCTCACTGTTGGGTTCTTTCCCTAGTCCCCCCCCCCATATTAAGGCCTAACTCTATGAGTGTTTGCATGTTACAAGTGTCACAGGCTGCTCTTAATCAGTCTAGTACATCGGATTAATAACCTACTCCTTAGCACCCTGTTGTTGCCATCCCAATTGAACCCTCTAAATCCACCTCCCAGTACCTCGTTCGTTTGTGGGTGCCTCTCCTATGTTCCACCAGGAACTTTTCCTTTAGGTCTTAACCATCCAGGAGCTATTCTGCTGGGACATTACCTTGCAGGCTAGATACCTTTCTTATTCCCCCCTCCGGGAGTATTTTATGTCCCTGTTATGGCTTCAATGGTACTTCCTAACATGACTCTGGGGATCCCAGTATGGTACATCGATCCCCCTACAAGCATTCCACTTGGTCAGCTACGACCTTATCATGCTTTAACACGGATTCAACTGATCCCTACAGCCCCTACCACTGCTTCAGTTCCATCACAACCTTAACAGGAACCCACTCCTGTTGTGAAAGCATCTGGATAGGGAGGAAAAGCTGAAAGGAAAGAATCGAACGACAAGGCTCCCCAAGCTACTCCAGCCCCTTAGGCCCTAAAGCAATCACCTCTGTGCGCTTTTTGTAAAGGTGTTGGGCATGCCACCAATAATTGTCCCAAGCTTCCTCAACTTAAACCTTTGGTTCATGAAATGTTCCCTGAGTCAAAGATCCCTGAAGTCCATGTTAACTTATCGGGACCACCTAAGAAACTCAAAATGTTGTGCACAAACCACCCTTGTGCCCTATATGATCATCATGGTCACTATCCCATTGTTTCCCTCATCTCGATGAATTTTTTGATTGCCTTGAAGCACTTCGCGAATACGAGGCCACTCGTAGTAGATCATCTACTCTTCTACCTGTGGAATCTAGTACCACTAGTCAACCAGAATAGGGGGACTCTGGTCCTACCATTGTGATCCCTCCCCTTGATGTCGAGATTATGGACACCACAACCCATATCTTTTACCTATCGTCATCCTTAAGTTCCTCATAGGAAACCTTTCTGAGGTTTCTGCACATGCTTATATTGAACCTCTTTCGACAAAATCCCAGGTCTCAACATTCGTAGAACCTTCATCTACCAGCCCATCATCTACCATTTAATATGATGCGTATGTTTCACCTTATTTCTTAGGTTGATGCACCAGGTAATGCTACCACATCATGTAGTTAGTCTTCCTCTCGTCCACCCATCTCCCAGCCTGATGAGGACACCATGGAAACTCTGTCTACCCCTAATTACCCCTGCACTTAAGAAAGGGGGCATTTCTTAAGAGGATTTTGAAGGCCATTTCCTTCCCAATTCTCCCAATGCGCTCTATCTCAAGATATTTTGCTCATATAACATCCCTTTAATTTGCGTGTCTTTATTTTTTCCATGAAGTTAGGTAGATTGCATTATCTTATCCATTGTCTTTTTCACCTTTTATATGGATCCATCATCCACATCGTATATCGGTTGTGTTGACGGTGCAAGTCGCTTCTCCCGAAATCTAGCCTCGGAAGCTTGGGCCCCTTTTACTGCCTTGCATACATTGGTCCTTTCGAATGGTGTGTGCATTGGATCTGCCACCAATAATCACGCCGAATATGATGCAGTGATAGGTATGTTAGTCGATGCCCTCACTCATTGCATCCTTCATCTTCATGTTCATTTATATTCCTTGCTACTTGTCATGCAATTGAATGGTGTGTATCATGTGCATAACCAAGTCCTATTTAGAAAATATCTATGAGTTAAGTTGTTGGTACATGAATTTGAAGCCATTATGTTCAGTCATGTTCCTAGAGCCCAAAATACCTATGTAGATACCATTGTAAACAACATTATAGATTGGAATTTATCACATGTATACCACAAAAGACAACCATATACAAAAAAATGGCGAACCATATTCGTCATACAAAAATGCATAATCATATTGTGTATAAAATAAAAAATATAAGTGTTTGGAGCCTATAACTCTAAATACATCCAGTACGCCCATATCATACTGGGGGGGCACATATGCCCCTACATCTCATTATCATCCTTTGGAGGGTATCGTGCCAAGTTGGGTTGAGATGCTTGAATCGCTTTTTCAAGCACTTGGAACACAATGACGCTCCACAAACTCCTCCTGCTAGGGGACGTCATTCCCACCTTTGCATACCAGATCAATCCCCTCCATCACATATGCTTGCGGGAAGTATCCCATGCTTGGGGGCATGATGGTTTTCCCCTAGCCATATTCTCAATTAAGTCTCAACCTAGCTCCCACCGAATCTGGGTATGGTCGATTATCCTCCCATTCCTTGGATAGTTTGTCCTAATGGCCTCTCCGTTGAGCCATAAGCACATCTCATATGTAGACACTTGATACCATATCATCAAATATTCTACTCTATGTCATCATAGTACCCATGTTTGACTTAGTGGTTGAGGATGATTCTAGACCTCCTTTAGTAGTTCATTCTCGTTTTCCTCTTCCCTTAGTTTTTCACTAGGAACCATCTTTACAAGAAGCATTACTCCATCTTTAGACAAGTAAGGCCACTTTCCTAAAAATTGCAGATCCCAATTTTGATGGTTGGTTTGTCCACTACGATCTCCACAGGATTTAGGGAATTTTCATCCTCTCCAAATTCACCACAACTAACTTAGCAAATGAATCCAAATTGGATGGAAAACGTCCTTTCATAGAAAAATCCCCAATTTTTCTATCGGCCATTGTGACTAGACCATATCTCAGTTTGACGAACTATCATCACTGGTGGAAATCTCTCATCGATCTTTATGGATCTTCCTCAATTTTGATGATTTGACACTTCACTAGGAAGACATTTTTCCAAGAAGGGTCACTTTGTCGCCCCTCAAAATTGAATTTTGTCATAAAGTGACACGTCTACTTTGAGGACCTCCTCCTCTTAATATTTGTCGCACCATGTGTCATTTCTTGTCATGAGTAACCATCGTTTACTCATGTTTTGATGGTCCCCACTGGGCCTAGTTTGTGTCGCAGCGTCATCGAGTCACCTTTGTTGAGAGCATCTGCGATGAGTCACCCTTTCACTCTTGGAGTCTATTTCATGTCCCATTATATCATGTCATAGTATTCCATCCATATTTGCATACCATTCATCCCGTGTCGCCCATTTTTGCCTCCATTCATACTGTGCCCATCCACTCTAGAGTTGAGTCAGTTGCTGCCAGTTCAACCATGCACTTTATGCTCTCACAAGGGTAGTCATCTATTTGTCCCTCAGTCCCACTTTTCCCCATTATCCCTGGTGTCATTCCATCAGTCACATTACTATTTTCTGTCTTTCTTTGGTTGAGGATCCTCATTGGCTTATCTATCACGGGCCCTATTTTGTCAACATCAACTCATTTATTCCAAAATAATGGCCTAGAGGGTGGTGTATCTTGGTTCCAACTTCCATTTTTGTTTGGTGCCTTGGATCAAGTAGAGGGACTCATTATTTCCCTTTGACTTGGTTGTTTCATGTTCATGATTCATACACTTGATGATCCAGTGATACAACAGATTGTACCAGTGATTCCCGGGTATGTGTGAGATGTTTCAAACCTCATGAGGGGGTGGCCCTTTAGGTAGCCCCCAACATGCTTGGATGCATTCCTATTATGCTACATCCTTAGATGTAGTTCCACAGATTTGATGGGTTCAGTTCCTACCAATCGCAGTGCTCATAGCATGCACGTCTCCTTCAGATGATCCATTTAGTTTTGCAGAGTAGTTTCCCATTCAACAGGGCTTCTCTGGTTGTTCTACCCTGCCTCCCACCCATTTCTTGCAGGAAGGGCCTATGTATCTCATGTACTCAGATATTATTTTTTCAATCTTGGCACATATCTTTCTACGTGCATTATGTATATGGGACGCATTGTATTATTTTATGGTTTTGTTATGCCAGCATGTCATGTACCATTCAGCATGTACTTCATTGCTCAGTTTTACATTTCTGTGTGAAGAATCATTTTTGTACTAAGTTACCTCGGCAGGTATGGGTATGCCTCCATCGCCTCATTAAGGTCTTGTACCACAACATAAAAGGAGACTTGCATTAGTCTCACCCCCTCTATCCCTATCCTCTTCCAATTCAACTCCATTGGTCTCTCTCTCTCTCTCTCTCTCTCTCTCTCTCTCTCTCTCTCTCTCTCTCTCTCTCTTTGACTCCCCTATGTTATCTAGTGATTGTGCCTTTACAACGTACTTCGGTCATACGTTTTCCTCCTAACACTCATACGTTGGGGGGCAATCTATTATCACCAAAAAATTGATCATCTAGCCTAATTTACTAGATGGATTGAAGTACACCATGTAAAACAAATTTTACCATAGTAAAATTGCTTTTGCTGTGAGAAATTACTTAATAAACCACCTTTGTTAATTAATTTATAGTTAAACCCATGAAGAATAATTAAATAAATTATTATTTATTTGATTTTCTTCTAGGAATAATTAATTAAACCATTGTTCAATTATTATTCCTTGTCATATTTGACCCAATCATGAAAAATAAACAGATAAATCATTAATTATATTATTTTTCTCTAAGAATAATTAATTAATCACTAATTAATTATTATTGTTTGTCAAAATTGACTAAATCCTTAGGAATAATTAAATAAATCCTTATGTTTATTATTCCTTAACTAATTCCTTGAGATGATAAATAAATAATTTATTTATTTGTTATTTTTAAATAAAAGTTTAAATACTTTTTCCCTCCTAAACAGATATAATAAAATATTCCAGGTGGTTATTCCATGAATGGGATCAATAATATTTTATTATTGCTCATTATTTGAGGATAGCTCAATATTTTGTTATAAATAGAAGGGTTTTCCATTCATTATTCACTTTTGACTATTTTCATTGTTGCACTCAGTGTTGTAACTCTAATTATTTTCGTTGTTGCACACCATATTTTTGCTAGGTTTATACACTATAGAGGAGAGAGACTCTACAAAAGATGAAGACATTTTAGGATAGCTAGGAACCCATCCCATAGAGGGGGACTGGTAACATCTATTTGTTCCCTTCACAGGTGTTATAATAAAAACTATTCTTTTTATATTTGGTTTCCATTAGATGATTGAAGTTATTAATCATTCTTTTTATTGTTTAACTATGATTGTGGCATAAATCCACACTTTGGCAGGTTTTGTTTCTATCGGTTGCTGCAGATCTACAATGTTTAGCAACCATTTATGTTGTTGAGATTGTTTGTCTTCCACAATCTTAAGTGGGTTCTTTTCATACATCTTTGAGAAGAAAACACTACAACAGAGTGCACCCTTCGGTGTGTACTCATCATATTTACATCAAGGAAGGTTGCAAGTGAATCTGCCAACCTCAAAGGAGAATGAACCCAACCCTCAAGGATATAGTCAAATGAGAACTGCAGAAGTTGTTGGATGGAGGGTTCATTCACCCCATCTTAGATAGTGAGTGGGTGTCTCCTCTAGTTCTAGTTCCAAAGAAAAATGGGAAGTGGAGGATCTATGTTGATTACCGAGAGCTAAACAAAGCCACAAAAAAGAACCATTTCCCTCTACCTTTCATTGACCAAGTATTAGATGGTCTGGCCCGAAATAAGTTCATCTCTTTCTTGGATGGATTCATTGGTTACAATAAAATCTAGATCAGCCCAGAGGACCAGGAAAAAACCACCTTCACCTTTCCCTGGGGTACCTTTTCTTATAGGTTCCTTCCTTTTGGTTTATGCAATTCCCATGCCACTTTCTAGAGCGCAGTCCTGAGCATCTTTGCAGAGTTGTTCCATGATTCTATGGAAAGTTATATGGATTGTTTCACTCCCTATGGGTGCGATTTCCTGGAGGCTCTCTCTAACCTAGGAAAGGTGTTAAACAAATGCATTGAAATGAACATATCCCTTAGTCCCGAGAAGTGTGAATTCTTAATGACCGCAAGGACTGCTCTAGGTCACTCAATATCCCAGGAATGATTGCAAGTGGACCCAAATACGATAGCTATCATAAAGAGGGTCCCTACTCCTCAGAAATGGTGGGATGTCAGAAGTTTCTTAGGGTTGGATGGATACTATAGGAGGTTCATAAAATAATTTAACAAGGTAGCCTCACCCTCGTTTTGTCTATTGGCCAAGGATTCTAAATTGTTATGGTTAGAAAGATGCCAAGAAGGCCTACAAACCCTAAAGTAGAATTTGACTATTGCACCTATTCTCTGAGGCCCAAATTAGTCTCTTCCTTTTCATATACATGTTGAAGCCTCTAACAAAGCTATAGGAGTAGTTATGGTCCAGATATATGACAAGCTACCTTATGCCATTTAATTCATCAGAAAAAATATGTCCAAAGCCGAGTTAAACTACACAGTGACTGAAAAAGAGCTCCTAGATATTGTCCATACATTGAGTAAATTTAGACATTACATTACTCGTTACCAGAAATTTGTACATACTGACCATGTTTCCATTAAATGTTTGATGAAAAAACTTGATATGAATGCTCAAATTATTGGATGGTTACTTTTTTGACAACAATTTGATCTAACTATTATTGATAAGCCTGGTGTTATGAAACCAGCTCAAGAAAAGATAGAAAAGATAGATCAACGCCTTAGAATTCAGCCTCTTCGAGGGGGCAACCTCCTTTACATTACATAAATGAACAATTCTTCGATGATTCAAATGACAAAACCTCCTTTCTATATATAGGAGTCTAAGGAGTCACAATATAATCCAGCCGACCTAACAATAATAATATAAAGCCACAAAAATAACAATAGAGGGATTCTATGGGGCACAGAAATAACAATATGGGGGTAATAGGGGCACAACAATATAAATAAGGGGTATAACTACAATAGTAATGGGGTAATCACTAGTATTATAGGGACCCAACATGCCCCTCTCCTTCAAAAAAGTGTTGTCCTCAACGCTTGAGTAGTTCTGGATACTTCTGCATAAAATTCTCATCCTCCCATGTGGAATCTTCAGCGGATAAGTTCTTCCACTTGATAAGATACTCTGAAATTGATCGATTTCGTAGCTGTCGAGTTCTTGTTTCTGTGACTGCTTCCGGTTCCAATATAATTTTTCCTTCCTCGTCAAGTTCTGGCAATATTGTTTGAACTGGGAGCTTGTCGCCTATAACCTTCTTTAAACATGAAACATGGAAAACTGGGTGCAATCGAGAAGCTGCAGGAAGCTCCAATTTGTATGCCATAGTACCAATCTTTTGCAACACCTTGTACGGACCATAATACTTTGGTGATAATTTATTATCCTTCTTAGCTTGCTTTAGGGACATTTGCTTATATGGTTGTAGCCGTAGGAATACCCAATCACCTACATCAAAACTTCTTTCACTGCGATGTTGATCTGCCTGTTGTTTCATTCTATTTTGTGCCAACACGAGGTTATCCTTTAAGAGTTGGAGGACTTGTTGTTGATGTTCGATGTGATGTTCCACTGCCTGAACCTTAGAATTTTCTCTTAAATATGATGTGATGGATGGTGGTTGATACCCATAAAGTGCCATAAATGGGGTCATTTTTGTTGCTGTATGGAAGGAAGTGTTATACCACCATTCAGCCAGAGGCAACCATTTGACCCATTGTGTCTGTTTATCAGATACAAAGCAACGAAGATATCCTTCCAAACATTTGTTTACTATCTCAGTTTGCCCATCAGATTGAGGATGATAAGATGAGCTATGAGCTAACTGAGTACCAAGACAAGAAAATAATTCTGTCCAAAAATTTCCAGTGAAAATGGGATCTCTGTCACTTACAATAATCTTTGGGTTTCCATGTAGCTTTTGAATTGTTTCCATAAATGCAGTAGAAACTGTACTGGCTTTAAATGGATGTGATAATGCACAAAAGTGTGCATACTTGGTAAGTCTGTCAACTACCACCATGATGACACTCTTTCCCTCAGACTTGGGTAAACCTGTGATAAAATCCATTGAAACCTCCTCCCAACGTTGGCTTGGAATGGATAAAGGTTGTAATAGACCCGGTGTCTTAATTGTTTCAACTTTATTTTGTTGGCAAACCAAACATTCCGCCACAAACTTTTGAATATCTGATTTAAGGCCATCCCAAAAAAATTCCTTCTTAACCCTGTGGTAAGTTTTTAAAAATCCTGAGTGCCCTCCTAAGGGAGAAGTGTGCAATTCCATAAGAATCTTTTGTTTTAGCTGGGAATTCTTACAGAGGTATAAGCGATCTTTGTACCATAACGAATCATTTTTCCAGCTAAATGTATCAGAAGTACTGGAATCTTGTTGTAGCTTTCGAATAAGTGCCCACACTTCTTCGTCATTCTTCCATTCCTCCCTTGCTTCATTTATCCAATCTGGTTGGATAATAGAAATGGCGCACAACAATGCTTCCACATCCTCATCCTTTCTTGAGAGTGCATCTGCCACCACATTTTGCTTCCCTTTTTTGTAGATGATTTCAAAGTCATAACCCAACATCTTTGTGACCCACTTTTGTTGCTCTTCAGAGGATAATCTTTGTTCTAAAAAGTATTTAAGGCTATCATGATCCGTTTTTACCTTGAAGTGTCTTCCCATTAGGTAGGGTCGCCATTTCTTAAGTGCATGGAGTATTGCCAACATTTCCTTCTCATAAATAGCTTTGCTTAAAAACTTTCCCTTGATTGGACGACTTTCAAAAGCAATGGGTCTTTCATCTTGCATTAGAACAGCACCAATTCCATTTCCTGAAGCATCACATTCCACAATAAAGGTTTTTGTGAAGTCCGGTGTAGCTAAGACCGGTGCTTGGCACATTGCCTCTTTAAGATGTTCAAAGGCCTTTGTTGCTTCCGGAGTCCATGAAAATGCATCTTTCTTCAATAATGTTGTTAGAGGTGCTGCTATTCTCCCATAATTCTTAACAAACTTGCGATAATACCCTGTCAACCCAAGAAATCCTCGCAGATGCTTTATGGATGTGGGGATTTTCCATTCCTTAATGGCTTTAATTTTGCTAGGGTCTACCTTAACTCCTTCATGAGATACAATATGACCCAAATATTCCACCTCCTGGACTCCAAAGAAACATTTGGATCTTTTTGCATATAATTGTTTCTCCTCCAATAGTTGTAGCACCTTGTCAACATGATCCTTCCAAGACTTGCTGTAGATTAGTATATCATCAAAAAATACTAACACAAATTTTCTAAGGAATGGTTTGAAAATTGAATTCATCAAACCTTGAAATGTTGAAGGTGCATTGGTAAGGCCAAAAGGCATGACCAAAAATTCATAATGACCCTCATGAGTTCTAAATGCCGTTTTTGGAATGTCTTCAATCTTCATTCTGATTTGATGATATCCCGAACGAAGATCCAACTTGGTGAAGTAAATTGATCCATGCAATTCATCCAGTAATTCATCAATGACAGGAATGGGGAACTTATCTTTAATAGTGAGCTTGTTGAGCTCCCTATAATCCGGACACATGCGCCATGATCCATCCTTCTTGTGCACCAATACTACTGGAGCAGAGAAAGAACTTTGACTTGGTTGAATTATACCAGCCTCTAGCATTTCTGCAACCATACGTTCAATTTCACTTTTTTGGACATAGGGATATCTGTACGGCCTGATGTTTGGAGGAACACTTCCTGGAATCAGATGAATAGCATGATCATGATCACGCATAGGTGGGAGACCTTTGGGAGTCTCAAATACCTTGGAATGATTGTCCAGGACTTTTTGGAGATCTGGAGAAATAGATGATTCCAATGTGGAAACATCTAGCGAACATAATTGTGCAATTACACCTCTTTGCTCCTTTTTTAGAAGCTTTGTCATACCATTAGAGCTGATTATCTTTCCTGGTTTCCCTGCAATACCCCTTAATTCAACTTCCTTTCCTTCCGTAGAAAATTTGATGAAAAGTTCTTGAAAATTAAAAGCTATTGTACCCAAGGATTGTAGCCATTGGACTCCTAGTACAACATCAGCACCTCCCATTGGAATGGAAAGCATTGGGCTAGTCAATACATATTCTCCCATGGATAGCTTGATATTATGGCACTTTCCAGAGCAATTTATTGTTCCTCCATTTGCAATCATCACTTGACACTCTGGTGCTGGATATAGGAAGCAATTCAATTCTTTTGCTACCCTACAATGAATAAAATTGTGGGTGCTTCCTGAATCAATCAACACTATTACCTTTTTCTTCTTGATTTGTCCTTCTATCTTGATGGTTTGAGGAGTGGTAATTCCCGCCAATGCATTACAAGATATGGTCGGATTTATTTGTTCTTCATCTAGGCTTTGTTCCTGGAGTATATCTTCTTCTTTTGACCTTTCTTGCTCCTTTTCTTCTTCCTCTTCACAATCTATGTAGAATAATTTCTTCTCAGCACACTTATGACCTTTAGTGTATTTGCTATCACAACTGTAACAAAGCCCTTTTGCTCTTTTTTCTTCCAATTGTTGTGGTGTCAACCTTATAGGTTGTGGAAGACTAGGGGCAACAACACTTCCGTCTTTATAGTTGTGAGTGGTATGCTTCCTGGTTGCCATAATTTTGCTTTCCATTTTTCTTGCTAACCTGAATGCCTTCTCTAATGAATCAGGTTCCCAAAGGCGAACATCATGTTGGATATTATCCTTTAAAGACCCTATGAACACATCAATCCTATGCTCCTCTGGAATATCTTTTACCCTTATGTTCAATTTTTGGAACTCCTCAATGTGCTCCATTACTGAACCCTTTTGTTTGAGACTTATCAATTGGCTAAAAAAAGTGTTGCTTTTTGTATCTTCATAATGTGCTATCAATTCTTCCGTAAAAATTGCCCAAGTGATAAATTGTTTACGAGAGCAAAGCCATTGATACCATACAAACTGATTTGGTTCCAAATATACAGTTTCCATACGTACCTTTTGTGTGTTTTGCACATTATTGAGATCGAAGAATTGCTCCATCTGTAATATCCATGTGGCGGGATCCTTGCCATCAAACTTCCTCATATCGATTTTTGGAATATGGTGAGTCTTCGATCCAACATTAGAGTCTATGGAATCATGATTAACATTTCTTTTGTTCTCATCATGAGTTTCCTTTACTACCCTTTCACCCTTAGGGACCATTTCTTGTAGCAACTTATTCGTATTTATCTTCAATTCGTCCATGTCTGTCTTCAAATCTATCTTCAAATCATCCATCTTAGCTTCCACGTCAATCATCTTAGCTTCTACGCCTTTCTTTAAACAGTCCATCTTAGCTTCTACACCTTTCTTTAAACCATCCATCTTAGCTTCTACATCTTTCTTTAAACCATCCATCTTAGATTCTGTTCCTTTTTGTGCAAGGGACAGTTGTTGCACTTGGTCTTGTAATTTTGATATATCATGTTGCATTTCTTCCTCTTCTTCATGAGTCATGCTAGAGCTTTCAGGTTCCTTACTAGGTTTTGCATTTTCTTTCCTCGGGGCATCAGTTATCGATAATAATGCTCTACTATGCCCTTTGAATTCCTTCAAAATAAATTTTCAAACCAAGCTTAAGCAAAAATTTAAGAAAATCTACACACCTTTTTTCACTTTGTAGGCGCTCGATATTGCCTCTGATGTATCTCTGTACTTTCCAATCATCTACTTCTGAATTTGTGAGCTTTAGTAGCCCTCTATGTCCTCTTTCCAATGCCACAAGTCTGACCCAAATTGGATTCTCCAAGGAAGAGTTATGTGAAATCTCCCACAGTGACTTGCTTATAGACTAGTTTCGTAGAGCGAACTTGTATGACGTGCCACGAGTCACTGTTTCTACCTTTGGATCCGAAAAATTCATACAAGAAACTACAGTCCGTTCTCTTTCTGTAACTTCTTACGAAATTTCAATCCGATCCCCAGAGAGAAAGTTATGACGATTTTCCCCAGGTCACCTGTTTTGAATGTAATTCAGGAGTCTACAAAAAGACCAACTTCCTCAGAGAATATCTTTTCAAATATCGCGCGAAAGGCTCTGAAATTCACACCCAAGGTTCAGCATGATTTCTTCTCAAATGGGTTTTTTTTTCAACTTCTGAAATGTCACAGGAAAAAGTTATAGAAAAAATGCCAAGATGACCTGTTTGGAGCAGCGAAACCCTAGAATCCAAAGCTTTGATACCAAATGTTATGAAACCAGCTCAAGAAAAGATAGAAAAGATAGATCAATGCCTTAGAATTCAGCCTCTTCGAGGGGGTAACCTCCTTTGCATTACATAAATGAACAATTCTTCGATGATTCAAATGACAAAACCTCCTTTCTATATATAGGAGTCTAAGGAGTCACAATATAATCCAGCCGACCTAACAATAATAATATAAAGCCACAAAAATAACAATAGAGGGATTCCATGGGGCACATAAATAACAACATGGGGGTAATAGGGGCACAAAAATATAAATAAGGGGTATAACTACAATAGTAATGGGGTAATCACTAGTATTATAGGGACCCAACACTTGGTAAATAAAATGTAGTTGCATATTTTTGTCCAGATTGACTTTGCCTATAGGTGAGGAAGGAATGGTTGATGACCAACGACCAGATGAGCATTTATTCACCATTTCGGTTCTCTCTCTGTGGTTTAATGGCAGAGCCAACTACTTAGTAGCTATACAGTTCCCTCCAAATATGTCCTCCAAGGAGAAGAGAAAATTTATAAGGAAAAGCGCCCATTCACTTAGATTGGGGGCAATCTCCTCAAGTTGGGCCTAGATCAAATTCGAAGAAGATGTGTTAGGGAGGAGGAATTTTTTGACATCCTTCTGGCCTGTCATGATGGGCCTTGTGGAGGTCACTTTTAAGCCAAAATGACAACATTCAAGGTACTACAAGCTAGCTATTACTGGCCCACTCTCCACCAGGATGAAAGGAGGTATACCAGTGAGTGTGATGGGTGCCAAAGGATGGGGAAACCTACTCCCCGACATGAAATTCCTTTGCAACCTCAAGTGTTTTTCAATCCATTTGACAAGTGGGGCATGGATTTCATTGGGCCCATTGATCCTCCATCCATATAGAAAATGTATGTCATTTTATGCACCGACTACTTAACAAAGTGGCTAAAACCAAAGCTATTAAGGTAGCCACCGAAGAAAAAGTGGTTGATTTCTTGAGGTAGAATGTGTTTTACAAGTTTGGATATCCTAGAGAGTTGGTCACTAATCAGGGTAGTCAAATTACCTCACACATGATTTAAATTTGTTGAACCATCATAGGATCAAGCATAGAAAGTCCACTGGCATGACAAGAATATCAAAGACAAATTGTTTCAAGGAGGTGATTGGGCCCTGTTGTATGACTCCTGGTACAAATATTTCAAAGGCAAGTTGATGACCAAATGGTTGGGACCATATGTGATAGAAACGTTGCATGATACTGGTGATGTTCAAAAAATAACCATCGATGAATAAGGTATCCCTTTTCTTGTGAATGGGAATAGGTTGAAAGTCTACAAAACACCTTTGTCAAAGAAGGAGTTCATCAATAGAATCAACAAGGAAATTATGGTGATTGGAGTTGTCTCGGCTTCCACCTCACCAGGCTCTTGAGGTCTGTTGAAGTTTTGTAAAAAGAAAATAAATAAATAAATTAATAAAAATAAAGAGACCCAGGTGAAAACATCCATGAGGCACCTAAGTCCCACTCTTAGGTTGAAAACCTCTTTGAGGCAGCCCAACGTGTTTAAAAAAAGAAGAAAAAATAAAATAAAAGACCTATGGGTGAAAACCTCTTTTTAGGTGCCCACGGTAGGCCACCAGGATGAAAACCTCATTTGAGGCAACCTGATTGTCTTTCAAAAGAAAATAAAAAGGGGAAAAAGCAAAAAAATAATGGCAGGGACCTTAAACCTACCCACTCATAAAAATTCTCGTTTTTGCAAGTTTTCAAAGAAGCTAATGGACACAAAGATCAGAGGGAAGCAAGCCCTAGAAAACCCCATGTTTTGAAGAAGCAGCACACTCTAGGCCTAACCTTTAGCACCATGAAAGAGGAGAAGCATAACTGAAGGCACAAAGAAACTTCTCTAGATCTCAATGGAAACAGAGGAAGCCAACACCTACACATCAAAAAGAAGACAACCCATTAGAAAAATAATGAAAACAAAAAAGAAAAATGTAGTCAAGAAGATGTACCTGGGTCATGAGCAACACAACAACACCACTCTCTAGCATGCATCAGCAAGGCAAAGGACCAATAGGTATGTAATTTCATCAATAATCCCTCATAAGTACGAATATGATTAAACTGTAGGAGTATTCAGAGAGTTGATTTTATAAGCGAAGGTGGCCAGTTAGCTTGTCCAGCTTCAGTCCAATAACGAAAAGTAAAGTGTTAGTCAACTTAACATGTGGCAAGGTCACATCAAGGGGAATAAATTAGAAAGGTGGTCAATTTATGATGAACAGAAGTGGGTGATGATTACGAGGAAGGGTGGCATGTTAACTAGTAGTAGGACTAATGGTCCAAAAGGAGAAATATGTACTCGGCCAGCTAGCACATCACTCAATGAAATTTTCCATAAATAGAAATATTACCCGAATTTCATGAAAAGTATTATTCATTGTGAGAATTTGAGAGTGGAGATAACCTCGCCGAGCCATCTAAAGGAAAATTTACTCTCAGCCTACCTACAATGAGCACCTATAGGAAACACAGAGATACTACAAGAAACGGTGAGCACTTACTAGAAACTACCATTTCCATATATGTTGTAAATGGGGGCTAGCAATTCAAGAATTCTCATCACCAAAGGATTGAAGAGAAAGGTAGGTGCCACATCCTCTACGTTTTCATTTGTAAAGAGGAAAATGATATAAATTATCATTTATTTGAAGTATTTATAGTGTGCATAGAGATAGACAGGATTCTATGGGATATTGTGTAAAGTAAACTCTAGACCTTCATCACCTAGAGAAGCTCTTAAGCTATAGCCACCCAAACCTCATACAAACAGATTGACAGAGAGAAAATATGATAGGGGGTTTCAACAAAAGGGAGCCCACCAGAACAACCAAAATACACCAACATCCTCCTATGGTAGAAATATTTACATGGCATCAATGGTTGGGATTATTCGAGCTACTTAGGGGATATGATGATGATGTAGCTAGGGAATTTTCAATGTCACTCATACCTCTAGCTAGAGCCATACCTCTAGCTAGAGCCAGTGCCAATGTTGTAGTGAGGGGTTTGTGAGTAACAATTACCCCTGAGAGAATTAGCAGGATCACTACAGTCCCTCTAGGGTTGTAATGGAGGAAAGAGGACAAAACTAGAAGCACTCTTGCCAAGGATAAGAACAAATTGAAGACAAAATTGGGGTTAGAAGGGAAAGCATTCCATATCCTTGGAATGAAGTAAGCTATCACATCATCAAGTATATTTCCTGTGAGGGTAGACTCAGTATAGTCTATGGGTACCAATTTAGACTCCTCCATGAGCTGAGATTTGGAGAAGAGATACCTCCTCATAGAAGACTTAGTGTGCCTTACTTTTTGTTACAATCAATGATAGACATAAGCATCAAGGTACAAGAAGGAAAGCATCAAAAACTAGCACAACATGGATTGATCAAACTCATACTGGAAGATTCCCTAAACAACTTGAGAATCCCTATTATGTGGTCAACATTTGCAAACATGAATGAAGAAGATGAAATTCAAGCAATTGAGTATGACAGAGACCCTACCTCTAGTGATAAAGAAGAAGGAGAAGAGATTGAAAAAGGAGAACATGAAGGAGAGAAACATGAAGAAGAAGAATCTGAAGAAGAGGAGGAAGAGCATGAAGAAGAGGAGGCAGAACTAGATGAAACAAAGGATGAAAAATACAATAGGGAAGAGGTACAAAAGGATGAGACAAGTCCTGAAATACAGAGCAAGGAAGAAGAGGAATCTCCAAGGGTGTCTTCAGAGCCCACAGAGAAGGAGGTAGCTGCTGCTTTAACTTCTCTAAGTACACCTATCAAATCAAAAGGAAAGAGGCAGAGGAAGACTCCCCTATACTTCAGAACAAGGAAGAGCACTAGGATAAAACATGGGAGACCTCAAACCCCTACCAAGATTCCCATTTTCATAGAGGACTCACTAAAAGAACAAGAGAAGTTAGTCCCTGTATGAAAGAGAGGTGAATAATTCACATCACAACAAGCTTTCCCAAGGTCACCAATCACCTATGTTAGGAGGCCTGTCACGAGGTCAACCTCAACAAAACAAGTTAAAGAACCTTTGAACCCTTTTAAAAAATGGAAAGGTCTCCTACATGAAACACATACATGCCTACAAGAAGCAAAAATAGTCCTATAGGAAACCCTGTCAAAAATACAGGAAACATAGAAACACAATAAGGATGTTTGCAAAGGAAAAGGGAAGGAGAAGAGGCAACAAATACTCAAGAAACAGTAAAGGGAGAGTCCTAGGAACTGAAGGAACCTAACCCATACCCAAACCTCATCTCCTGTTACAAATTCATTGAGGGGGGTAGAGTGATACCACACAAATTTTCCATCCCTCTATTCGTTGAGATTGAAAAGGAGAGAGCAAGGACACATTGTTGGATGAAAATTTCTAAATCAAAAGGTGTAGAGGATGTAGGTCATATGCAAGAAAAGATGCTAGAAATGGGTAGAGAGTTGAGTAGCATAAGAGATAGGGAAAGAATGATGAAATCTCAACTAGAGACTGAGAACACATGGCTAAGAAGGAAAGTACAGGAGAAGGAGGGCCAATTAGCAACTATAGCAAGTCTATCCATGGAGGCACTCCAGTGTAGGATGTCAACAAAATCCTATGCCTTATACCTCAAAGAAAAATGGTTGCAGTTTCAGATAAAAACCCTTGCACAAAGAGGAACTATGCCTTTCCAAGACTATAGGCAATTCATTGACCTCTATGACCAAAGCACCTTGGAGGATCGGGCCAATATATCTGAATTCTACCTACATAACTTAGCCCTAATAGATTTGAATGTGTGGGACCCCAATCCAAACGTAGGGGACTTACAACTCATGGAATTGGCATCATCGATGATTCATGAGGAGGCCAGAGCTATAGAAGTAAAAGGGGTATTGGAGAGAGAAGAAACAAAACCCCTTTTCATGAGAGCAGAACTTCCCAACTCCATGACTGTCATTATCACCCACAACCTCATTTCCAATGATCCCCTTCTTGCACCAAGATACCTAGCTACACAAGAGAAAGCAATCACTCATTTTGTGGACCTTTCGAGATTGCTAGGGAGTGAAAGTGAACAAGCCTGTCAAAGGAGGTGGAACACCTTTCCCTACAACCTAAAGATTAGGGTTTATCATTCTCCTTAAAGAATGAGAGATGCACTAGAAGGGATCCCAATATATAAGCATGCATTGCAGAGATTCGAATTCATCTGGATTAGCTTGAAACTCAGTCCACCATTTATTTTGGGTATGTTAGAGGGGAGAAAAGAGGAAGAAGAAAGAAAGTAGTGGGAGGAGATAGAGAATCATGCAGGGTTTTATCCACAAGATGAGACTATAATAGAGGCCTAGGATGTCAGGGAGGCCACCAAAGCAATGAAAGACATGGACATAGATGGAGTTGCTCAGAGGATGAGAAACACCTTCAGTAGAGGGGTGATGATGAAGCTCATCAATGGGAAAATTATATGGACCTTAATACAACTCTCCAGTTGACTAAAATCAACTTTTCTCATAATTCTTTACATGTTTTGTTATATTTTTCTTAATGAGAAGGGTAAATATGAGATATCATGTCTAGTGGTCTAATGTGCATTGATTGCAGGTTTTGGAGCAAATTTTGGCTAATTAAAGTGAAGGAACTTGAAGGAGATAAGTAAGAGGGATTTTAGGAGATGGGGTCTCCCTCCTTAACTCCTCGCTCACTCGAAGATTTCTCCATCAAATCTCATCAGCTCAGAGTTGTAAGCAACTGAGCCATTAAGATCATTGGCAGCCAAGCCAGTGATAGTTGAAGACCAGTTGATCTTGAGATTGGGAGCCAAGCCTCCCTAAATTTAAGGAAGTTGTTGGTAACTTCAGTTGTATAAATAAGAAGGCCTGGATCCTCATTAGGATTTGATTTTTGTTTATTGTAACCAAGAAGCAGTTTCGAGTTGAAACATTGTGACTGATCACTCGTGTATTTTTGATATCTTAATGAAAATGAGAAGCATTACCTTGATCCAGCACTGAGTTGATTCAGAGGGATGAAGCTCTTGGGTTAAGACCCAACGCTAGTAGCAAATGTTCCTCTTTTTGTAGATGTATGCTTAGATTACATTCATAGTTAGCTGATGAATTGATTTTGGTGTTGTTAGTTTGCAAATATTGGTATGATTAATTAGTTTTCTTCCATTTGTGGATAGTTGGAACAATGGTATCATAGTGATAGAAGACATTTCAAAAAAGTTGGTGATAATGGTTTTCACCTCATCTCTCTCTTTTGGGATCATGACTTGAGGGAGAATTTCATACAACCCAAAAATATAATTCTTGCTTTGCTGCATAATCTAGGGTTTCTTGATGAGTAGGTCATTATCTTTAAGTTTCCTAGGATAAGTTGCAATTGTCATTTCTGATCTCTTAGGTCTTGTATTGATTTCAAAGCACTTCCATTCATGCACTTAGCCATTAGATGGTAATAGTTATGTTTTCTTCCAATTAATAAATATTTCCTATGTATAGATGAATTTGGGTATAGATGCAGACAAGAATGCATATTATTGCAGGAAATTCTACATTGCAGGGAGACCTCATCTCATTTTTCTCATCGAAGCATTATCCACTCAAGTCACCAAAATCCATTAAAATCTCAATCCAAATTCTTGTTTTATAAGAGAAACTGGCCATTTCCATTGAGAAAATCCAACCATCTTGAAGCACTTGATTGAGCTTTGGATAGTGTTCACGCACTTCATGCCTTATTCTCCCATCTCTACCTTTCCCAAGCATCATTCCACCTTCTAAACCACTTCCTAAGCTTTTGGCCTGTTCGTGTAGTAAAGTAGGGGATCCTATAGGAGAACTAGGACATCCTGTAGTTTTCCTATAGGAATTCCTGTAGAAGCCTGTTTTGAGCCCAACTTTAGAAAAATCATCACTGAAGCTGGGTTTATTCATCTACTTGACCTCTATACCATTAAGCCCATTCTAACCCTCTTCCTCCATACCTATCTCCCTTTCCAAAGAACAACTGAAGATTAGCATTTACATTCATAAAATGAAAATATAAAGAAAAAGAGTTATTTTATTTCTTAATTAACACATGCATGCAACAACTAATATTCCCTAGATCAGATTCCATGCTTAGTAGTTTGAATCATCACATGTGATAAATAGGGTTTGTTATCACCAAAACAATTATCGTCTAGCCTAATTTACTAGATGGATCAAAGTACACCATGTAAATGCAAATTTACCATAGTAAAATTGCTTTCATTGTCAGAAATTACTTACTAACCACCTTTGTTAAGTAATTTATAATTAAACCCATGAAGAATAATTAAATAAATCACTATTTATTTGATTTTCTTCTGGGATTAATTAATTTAACGATTGTTCAATTATTATTCCTCATCATATTTGACCCAATTATGATAAATCAACAGATAAATTATTAATTATCTTATTTTTCTCTAGGAATAATTAATTAATCACTAATTAATTATTATTCCTTGTCAAATTTGATTAAATCCCTTAGGAATAATTAAATAAATCATTATTTTTTTTATTATTACTTAATCAATTTCTTGAGATGATAAATAAATCATTTATTTATTTATTATTCCTAAATAAAAGTTTAAATACTTTTTCCCTCCTAACCAAATATAATAAAATATTCCAAGTTGTTATTCCAAGAATGAGGTTAATAATTTTTTATTATTGCTCATTATTTGAGGATAACTCAATATTTTTCTATAAATAGAAGGGTTTTCCATTCATTATTAACTTTTTATTATTTTCATTGTTTCACTCACTGTTGTAACTCTGATTATTTTCATTGTCCACCACCATTTTTCTTCCATTTGAGGTCCCATTGAATTGAAACACTTCATTTGTTGGGTTTACACATTATAGAGGAGAGAGACTCTACACAAGTTAGAGACATTTGAGGATAGCAAAGAACCCATCCCATAGAGGGGGGTTGGTAACATTTATTTGTTCCCTTCACAGGTGTTATAATAAAATCTATTCTTTGTATATTTGGTTTCAATTGGATGATTGGAGTTATTACTATTTCTTTTTGTTGTTTAACTATGATTGTGGCATAGATTAGGGATTTGGCAGGTTTTGTTTCTATCATTTGTCGCAGATCTACAATGTTTAGTAGCCATTTATATTATTGAGATTGTTTTTCATCCAAAATCTTAAGTGGATTCTTTTCGTATATCTTTGAGAGGAAAATACTACAACAAAATTGGTGACTACACTAGGGATTTTCTGATTGTCGCTAACAAAATTGGCGACTCCATTGGTTTTATACTTCAAATCTAGAAACCAGGGTGGCCTTCAGTTTTCACCTTAGGGTTTCTTCCTTTTTTCAGTCTCTTAATGTTTTTTACTAGCTTTATAACCCTAGATCTATAAAATTTCTGACTTCAGGAAGTTGTATGGTCTTTTCCGCAGGTCACAAGAACCAGCTGCGACAGCGATGACAATTTTTTCCGAGATTTGCTGGTCGGGAATCGAGGAGTAGAAATCACTCTTTTCTACCCAAAAAGTGTGATCTGGAGAGTAGAGTGCACCTTTCAGCCCAAAAAGTGCAACCCCCCCTAAAAATAAGCCAGTTCTTGCGATTTTTAGGGTTTCAAGGTTTTTATTAGATCTGTTTCTGGGTTTTTCCGAGAGATGTATGTTGGGTTGTTTGACCTTTGTCTCATCCCGCTTATGCCTTGATCTACTTTGATTTACTTGTCGAAGTGGAATTTAGCCCCTTAGGGCTTCTAGTACTCTTCCACCCTTATAGGAGGAATTTAGTTGAGTAAGAAGTCTGAGTTTCTGCAGCACTTTCAACCATATTTTTCAGATTTGTGCCCTTCTATTTCAGATCTCCAAAGATAGGTTGTTTCCATCCAAAGTTTCATTCTAAACCTTGTTTGATCATTTTCCTTAGGGTCCCATCATTTTCCCTAGGTGTTTCACCCATATCCCTCTCTTTTTGTAGCTATCTTACTCTTTTGTTTTTTGCTGTATTGCACCACTTTCAACCAACCTATGGTCATTCAATCCCAGTCACACTAACAATTAGATCTCTTAACCTTATTAGTGTGTTTTTCAGTTGATTTCACCACCAACGAGCACAGTGTTTGCAAACCCATTTTGGGTAGGGTTTAGTTAATTGTTTTGCTATTCATTTTCTATCGTTAATTTTAGTTTATTTTCAACAAGATTTTTTTCTTTTTTACAAACATGATCTAGGATTAATCAATAAATACACTTGCACACACAAGCACATATTAAGAGAAGGGTGCTTGGTTTACATTTCCAAGGCAAGACTTAACATAATAAATTTATCTCCCCTCATCGAGACAAATACATATTGTTGATCTCCCTTCACCATTTTTGTGTCACATGTGTCTTTCCACCATTGCACCACATGGGAATTTGTCACAGAGACTCTTAGGCCTTCACCCCCAATTTTTTCTTGGGCATATTACTCCTTCCTACAGGGTTCAAGTTCGTAGTCCCCTAAGTCCCCATAACGACTCTTCTCCTCGTTCATCTGATTCCTTATTTAATTTAGAGCCTCCTTCACTGCATATCATCACCATGTCTGGACCCACAATTGGTGCAAGAACCAAACTTGGTGTTGGCTCTGGTTCTATCCCAGTGGTCACATCTAGTGGAATAGTCTCAGGAACCGTGTCAGCAGCCCCCATGCTCCATTTTATGGTTAGGTTAATTCTATATGATTTTAGCCAGTTGATAAAGGACCCTATACACCACGATGTTGGTTGGCCTTCTATGTCAACTCAGCTTCCCTCAGACATCCCAAAGTTTGAGGGTAACGTTGGAGAGGATCCTACTAGCCATGTCCACTCCTTCCACATGTGGTGTTTTTCCAACTCCATTACTGATGACTCCATTCATCTTCATCTCTTCCAATTCACTCTCACTGGAGATGTTGCAAAATGTTATGTAGACCAGCCTGCCACATCTCATTCCATTTTTGCGATGCTTGCTAAAGCATTTCTCTCATATTTCCAGTTACCTCTTTGGTATGACACTAATACAGATCTATTGACCTCATTTCGTCAGTCCTCTGCCACTCACCTTTTCCGACGATGTTCAAGAGTGGTGTCGAAGGAGGAGCACATGTGGTGCCCCGCCCTTCGCTGCCTATTTTCCTTAGACTGAGGAAGAAGCTCTCCAAACCACTCCAAGATATGACTTGATTTATGTGCAATCCGGTTATGTCTATACCGTCATTCCAGACCTTCCCCATCTTGGAAGTGCCAATTCATCAGGGGAATCTCACGCCACCGAAGATATCATTGGAACCCTTTCACACCCTTCACCATATACTCTGCAAAGTTATGACTATCCTCAGGGGGGCACCAACTCCTCTAACACTCATACCCCTCCTCCTAGCAACATATTTTTTGGGACCCAACTTGTCTACCAAACTGTTTCTCCTCCTTATGCACAGCCGAATGCTCCAGCCCCTTAAGCATTAGCGCTACATCCTCCCATGCATCCTCAACCCAAACAGCCACCCCACCCCAGGGTCAAGTGTTTGCGTAGTAGAGGGACCAATCCCCAAAATTCGATGAAAAATAATAAGGGGAAGGGTAACAAGGGTAACCAGGTTAAACAAGGTAATCAACCTAGACAACCAGCAACAGGGTAGTTAGCCCAAGCAGGCCAAGGTTATTCGTACGAACAAGCGTTATGCATGTTGTGGTGTACACGATCATTATTAACATGAGCGTCCTCTCTTACCCCAGATGTGCCAAATGTGGGAAGCTCAAGAAACTTTTAGAGGTCAACAATTGCCTTAGAATCTTGCGCCATCTCAACCAGAAGTGCTTAAAAATCCTTTCCCTGAGTAAGGATTTGTTGTTTCTCAACTGCAACCATGTCAAGAAGCACATCCCCCCAAAACTTCTATTCATGGTGACTACTAGATCCTTATGATGAACTCTGATGAGGTTAATCCCTCTGATATCAACCTACAAACTCAGTCGCATCAATATGACAAGCCATCGACTTCGTCCACCACTGAGTCCAAAACCAAAGCATCTGCTGAGCCTCTTATGACACCAAATGGTCTGTTAAAGATCCCTCAACCTAAATTTGAGTCCATTCCCAAGATCTCAAAGGGACCATTATGATGTATTGTGACTTCTAACTGAGCTACCCATACATACAATATAGAAGACAACTTGGTGCAATCACATGCTGCCATGTCGATGCTGGAAGTCCTCTACTCATGCCCATCTAAAAAAAATCTCTACTAACTTATTTGTGTGTACTAGATACTTTTGACAATTTGTTGTGGGGAAAAGTATCCGATGCGGATGACCCTATCCCTACTCTAAAGGTGACAGTCTTTAGCAACAACTGAAAGTAAAGTTTTGATGATTTCCTTTATGAAAGTACAGAGAGAATGAAGAAAGATTAACCAACCTGGTGTCTTTCGCTTAGTCAATCCTTGTCCTCTCTCTTTGTCTCTTGTTCCCAGCTCCTTGCTCTCTTTGCCGGTCCAGCTACACATAGATCCTGCACAAAACAAGAGAGCAAACTACAAGATACATGTACTCATAACTGAAGCATGGATTAGGATGAATCAAATATACATGTAAATACAATACATCAATGCAATACAAGTATATAGGAGAACATGCAAAACTTTATTGATAGAAGTAACAGGGTTCTGAGAAGGTTACAACCAATGATGGCTCCAATCCAGCAGCACCTCCCCAGCAGCAAGAACTCTCCTCTTCACCTCTAGTAAAACAATCACCCAATAGCTCTAACTGTAAACCAACAGCACCTCCTTGCTTTACACAAAATTCCAGCCTCTTTAGACCTCATAGAAGAGCTCTATATATAGGAGAGAAGAAGAAAGGATGAGTCAGCTTGAGACTGACATGAAGCTGCCTTGTGTCCTCTCCCTCTTCAGTTAATCTTCAGTTCTTGAGTCCACTTGGAGATCCTTGCTTACACATGGTGATCAAGTACCTCTTACTCATCACAGGGCGAATCTCATGAACCAAGTGTCAGTTTGGAAGCTTCCTGGGCAGTTGACACCTTGCAGAATGACTGTGCCACTTGGCCAATCTCGCCCAGCGCAGGTAGCCTTCATTAATCTTGACTTCCAGCGCAGGTACAAGGAGGGACAGTTGCATTCCAGCGCAGAAGCTCAGTGGAGCAGCTGACATGATCCAAAATAAGCCTGTTTTGAAGTGTTTTCAGGTGGAGAACTGATTGGAAGTGCTGTTGTTTGATGACCTTGTTCTTTTAGGGGTAAGAACAACATGTTTAGGGACTGAGGATCCCTGTAATTATTGACATTTCATGCTCCATGTCGCGAGGCACAAAATGGTCTATAACAGTTGCCCCTTAAAGTATGAGGCCGTTTATCGGGTGAAATGCTTTATCTAGAGGGTCCGAAGTTCATTCCAGTGCTGAGGAGGCGCCCTGTAATACAATACAATACAATACATTATTTTTCATTCTATTTTCATGATCTAGCTGAGGCGGGCATTCCCATGCTCAGCTTTTGATAAATACATTTTGGCACATATGACAGACGATCGTCTGAAGGTAGACTGATAATTTTCTGCTGAAATTATCATCCTTTGAATAGGATGATCATCTGCTGCAATGATGTACATGGAAAATGCTTTTATATTTCCTGAATATATATCACAGCCCGGATGGATGAAACTAGATCCGGGGTCTTCAAACTCGTTCGATCTTCACTCTAAGTACAAGTCGATCCATGTGAGAATTTCGCTGAAGTCGAACATGGAAAGACATCGCTTGATTACCGGTCAATAATGAAAACCGTTAACAAGCGCGAGAGGAATCACCAATAATGACGATGACCCTCAAGGTACTGCAGTACAATTCACGTGGCGTGAATAAAGGACTTGGCGTCGAACGCCACGCAAAATCTTTTGGTCGAAGGTCATTGATGTATACCTATCGCCAGAAGTGAGAAACTTGCCATTGAGGCATGCAAGCTTCAAAGTACTGATGGGGTTGTTCCTAGATCAACTTCTTGGATAATGAGCTGAAGTCGACAAGAAGCGATCTATCAAAGGAGGGCCTTAATGAATCCCACATCAATGACACGGAACGGAGCTAATGATTTTAGTGGAGGTGAAAACAAACTGTGATATATGATTCAGGGTGGCGATCATGAATGGATGAAGGATAATGTATGGCAGTGGATGGGACATGGTTGACACTTTCAGAATGACCCCTCTTGAACATATAACGACACTGATGCGATGGATCGGTAGCATTACCCCAAATGTGGATGGTTTGGCGAGGACCATGGCGGTGAGACCGGTGAATGAAACAACCCAACCCGATGTGGTACGGAGGAAAAGTGTCATGTTCAAGAGTGACTTGCTACCATTAAACTTTGATGTTCTCCCAATTTTTCCCCAGTCATTTCTGACCAGTACCTCTTTATTTTTGTCAAGCTTGAGGAGGATAACATATGCTTGTTCTATAACCTGCCCTTCGGGCAAGCCCATCGCTATGATTTAACGAGCTTAGCGATAGGGAAACTCGTTCTCGTCTAAAGACAATTTTGTCGCTATTTAATCATTTTAACGAGTCTAACGACAAGGAAAACTCGGTCCTTTTCATTTTTAGAGAGTCTGAAAAGGTACAGAAAGTTAACTCCATAATTCCTTTTTCGTCAGCTAATCCCTTAAATCCGAAAAAGTATAAAACAATACAAAAGGGATGGCTGTTCGGTACTTTTAACGAGCCGAACAAGACAAGCGCTCGATCCTTTTGTGCAATAATCCCTCAGGTCCAAAAAGATTAAAATTTAGAGGAGGGATAGCGTTCCGGTCATTTAACGAGCTGGAAGGCCAGGGAAAATTTTAAGAACCCCCCCTAAATTTATAAATATAATAAATGGGCGAATCTCCATGGTATATAGGAAAAATGAAAGGCGATTTTATCAATAATATAATATGTATATATAATTTTTTGGCGAATCTCTCACCAGGCATGGCGAATATTTTACTCAATTATAAAATCTTGTAAGATCTTGGCTAGTCTTTCACTAAATAATAAAACTTTGTAAAGTCCTAGTGAATCTTAGCATAGGCTACATGTTGGTTTAATTCCCCATTTAAATAGGCTACATTCCAGGTGAATACCATGGGTCAATACCATGTGCCATTTTGGTGAATACCATGGGTCAATACCATGTGCCATTTTTATTTTTATTAATTCTAATATTAGGGTTAATAATGGTTTTTTGCATGGTATTAATAACAATCTAGTCCATGGTATTTGTCCCATAGTATTTTGGCCATAGGCTTCACCTAAATATAACCCATTTTTTGAGTGTTCGTAAATCTAAGGTGACTTATGGAGTAAATATAAAAAAATGTTTTATTTGTTTACCATACCTCTCGTTTATTTATATTTTTATTAATTTACCATACCTCTTTTACAAATATGGTATTTGGCCCATAGGATTCACTTAAATAAAACCTCTTTCTTCAGCCTTCATAAATAGAACGAGGGTTATGGACTAAATATAAAAAGAGGTTTTATTTATTTATGATACGTCTAGTTTATTTATATTTTTATTTATTTACCATACCTTTTGAGTAAGTATAAAAAGACGTTTTATTTATTTACCATACCTCCACTTTACTTATATTTTTATTTGTTTACACCCTTACATGTATATAAGGTGACTTATGGAGTAAATATAAAAAATGTTTTATTTATTTACCATACCTCTCATTTATTTATATTTTTATTAATTTACCATAACTCTTTTATAAATATGGTATTTGGCCCATAGGATTCACTTAAATAAAACCTATTCTTGAAAATGGGCGAATGGATTCACTTAAATAAAACCTATTCTTGAAAATTGGCGAATGGAAGGTTGTAAGTCCTAATTTCAAGGGCTAAATTTACCTTTTTTACCCTCTCCCTTAAAATAAGGTGGGCTATTTGAGGTGATTTGTAAAAATATACTATGATATAAAATATTCGCCCACTAAAAATTTAAAACCCCTTAATTTCGCCAAAGGGCGAACATTCGCCCCTAAAATTATCCTTGTGGAAGGCCAAAACTCGGCAAACTTTTCATATTTTATGAGTCAGTGAAAAGAGCTCAAAGAAGACTCGTCTTTTGAGAAACGAGTGATAAACAGGGATAGCAGCAGATTCCAGGTACAGGTTGGGAATTTCCAATCACGGCAGTGTCACGAGGATGGCTAGGTGAAATCACTCTTCGCAGCTGTTTCTCAAAAGAGGTAAACACACAAATGGAAGTGAATGATCGGCCAAATGAACGGTGGAGGTGATGGATGACAACACGATCAAGGCTCTTATGGCTGATGAATTTGCGATCTCAAAAGGTTATTTACCGGTTCATTTTTTCCATGAGCTTGAACTCTGGGGGAAACTTTTGCTCACACTTTTCTATTTTTTAACGAGCATAGATTCAGTCATAAAACTGCTCGAATTTTGCGTTTATTTTTTAACGAGCATGAACTATATGCTAAAACTGCTCGATATACCAGTCATAAAAAGAACGCCTCCCGTAAGGACCAATTTTTATAGAGCTTATGCCTTACCACAGCTATGCTCACTTTTGGCAAATTTTACTTTTGCCCCACAGGCTTCTTTCATGCAAGTTTGGAAACGGCTAATCTTAAAACCAGATAAATAACCGCCCCTAGCTTGCACTCCAGAAGGTTTGCATGCCCCCAGGTATAGGATAGAATTTCGAGGCTGCCCCTCCTCTCCCCTACCTCTGCTTTTCTTTGGGTGTTCACAGTTACTTTTCATCTTGCCAATCTAATGTTAATGATACTTGTCTTCTCGTTATTCTAAGGGGTCTTACACAGTACTCAGGCTTCCCGTCGGCCCACTTTTAACAAACAGCTATTTGTGACAATGGAAGAACACTACTCAAAGACAAAACATTGGTATTATTGAGGGAGGCTTGCCTCTTTCTTATTATTCCAAAGACGGTTCGATTTGCTGCCGCAAATCAATCTCTTTCTTTGGCGGTGTCTATCATTGGGTTGTCCAAAGATGGTTACCTTCTGTCAAAACAATATAGTCCCCTTCCTTGTAGGCTGCCCCTGCTTATCCTTCAAAACATATGTTTCGATGGGCGAGGCTTGAATTCAAGGATGTTTACTATCTGTTGCAATAAGGAAATTCCCACTTGGGCATTGCCCACTTTTTTAGACAAAGGTGAATGACTCTTTTGTCAAACACATAATTTTAACAAAAGAACACTATTCCAGAACAACCCCACTTCCTTCTACGGACGGGGTACGGACTAGTCATATTCTTCTGCGGAAATTCTTCCTTATACCCGGGGTTTCTTCTGCCCGAAGCAGACCAGGGTGCATGCCCCCTGGGTTCCAGTCTTTCTTTCCGAATCACTCGCACTCATCGGGAAGAAGGACTGGAGGTGGAGGCGAATCTTGAGTGAACAGACCATTTAGGAATGGTATTTGACTATTTGCGATGCGAGATCCCGGAAATGAAAAGTTGGTCTACGAGCTTGACCATCCTTCCTTTGTGTGGAAAACACATTACTCTAAAGAGTGAGGAGACTATCGCTCCCATGCAATAAATATAGTCGCGTCCAAGGAGTAGGTTATAATCCAAGGGTCCTTGGACGACCAACACGTTCATCTCGACGGTCTTCCCTTTCAATGTAACAGGTACATTGGGGAGGATTCCTAATGGTCGACTGGTTCCTTTATCAAAACCTGAGAGATTTCTCAACTCAGGTAAAAGCGCTGGGGAACCCAGTGCTTTCCAAGCAACAGAGGAAAGGATACTCACAGATGCCCCTTCATCAATGATAGTACCAGCCATAATCATTCTATAGATCTGGACAATGATTCTGAATGGTGTACTGGCTGGTAACCGGGGTCTGCCTAGTTGATTCCAATCAAAGGATACAACCAGGTTGCTTGGTGGTGGGACCGAATATACGGCCGGATATGACCCTGATGATGTTCCTTCCTGCGATAAAGGAATGGGCGCATTGCCCTGACGCTCATCAGAGTCGGTGCTGATGAAAAGAACCTGGATGGTGTCATCCTTATTCTCTTTAGTGAGGGTGTCGCATGAAGACGACTCTTCGGCGACGGTGTCATTTGAAGACGGGTCTTCAATGACGGAGTCATTGGACGATAGAACCTCTGAAGGAAGAACCGGGTCAACTGCCGTTTCGACCTTTAGACTTTCGTCTGGTCTGGATTCAGTAGGTTCATTCTCAATGACCGACACTTCAGCTGACCACTTGAGCGGGCCAGCTGGATTTTCAACTATCGAGGGATTAGGCACGAGTTTTTGGTATCCAGGAGGAAGTCGCAACGGTGAAACCGGGCGATCTTCCAAAACTCTCTTTGCCTCATCTAAGAATGGACATTTGTGGATGGCATGATTGCCTTCACACAATAGACAGGGTGATCTTGGTCCCCTTCTTCGTCCTTCACTCTCGTTAGTTGACGGATTGCAATCAACATGACAACCAGAGGTTGATGCTACCGGATTGTGCAACCTTGGGGACCAGTCCCTTAGTATCCGTGGAATAAAAGGACAATCACGATGGAAGTGGGTCCCTTTGCAAATGACACATGGCGATTTAGGCCCGGTCGGTGCAGTGTGTGGGTTTTTGTCAGCTTTCTTCTGCTTGCCCCCAGTCGCCTTCGCCATAGGCTCCTTCTGCTTCTTTTCTCTCTTCTTCTTTTCCTTCTTCTCCTTGGGAGGCTGACTTTTGCCAACTCTACCTTGCGAAGATGAAGGATCAGAGGAAGTATCATAAGAAGTGGAAGGCTGGTGGGTAGTTCTAGATTGTTCTGACTGTTGATTCGACTGCTCAGGATTAGTGGCGATCTGGACTACATTAGTTGAAAAGAGCCATACAGGGAGGCCGATTGTCAACCCTGGAAGTGACAATGTAGCCATATGAGGCGCACCAACATCTCCCCAAGAGGAGAAGGGGTTTGGACTTCCGCCAAGGTTATTTCCTTGGTTGGTGGGCTCCATACTTTTCAACTGAAAGATCAACGTGGGAATAACAGGTGATTATGTTCCGCTTAAAATAAATTTTATTAACGACGCTTTTAGACACAAACTTGCTTTTTCATGTTTTAAGAGTCGAGAAAAAGCTAAAGATGACTCTAGTCACCTTCGATGTTTTAACGAGCCCGAAGTGACAAATGATCGGTTGGACTTTTTCAGTTATAGAGTTTGAAAAAGGCCAAAAGAAACTGCTCTGGAGATCTAGGCAGAGGGTGTGCCAAACCTTTCGCGAAACCACAGAATACGTTTTACGGTACGGGTGGTCGATCTTCGTGAATGCTGTGTTCACTGCATCGCGATCAGTAGGGCGGCCGACACAGTTTCCTAAGGATAAAGGATAAAAGCCTATAGGGGTCTCCCAATATACGCGACGGTACGCGGGAGCACAAGTCCGTGTTAGTGCCACCGACTCTCAGGAGGAATCACCCACCTTCGTAGAGATCGACAGTCACTATGTTTAACGACGCCGGAACACGTCTCTAACTAGACCTCTAGATGTTTGCGTTATGTTACAAAGCGTTGTTATGTAAATTGAGTTTATTTTAATGTTGATCTTGCTTAACAGTTTGCCTTTCAGGGTCGCCACGAGATGTATATATACAACTTCCTATATGCAATCTAAGATGAGAAGCAAATCTTTTCAATCTTTCAACTTTGAAAACCTTAATCTACTGAGGGAAAAGAAAGACACAACTTTTTCCACAGATCATAGAACACACACTAAAATGCACATTTCCTAAATCGTCAAGCACACAGTCAAATGCAAAATGCACAATGCATGTATTTCTTTTCGTTATCCTTAATGTTGATGTAAGACAGAAAGGAAACTGTTGTATAATTTTGAATCTAATTTCAAGTAGAAATAAACAAGCTTGTCCAAAATCAAAAAGACACCTTATGATCGACTTGTTTAAACACTGGAAATGTATAGATTCAAACCATAAAGTGAAAAACAAACAAACTCAAACAGCCATGAATAGTAATAAAACTAGCTCTTACGATCACAAAGACACTTTTACAGTTCAGGATCTAAGAGGTCACAACTATACTGGTTCGCTTTTCACAATGGGAAACTGTAACTGAAACAAGAAATACTGAAAGAACATTCACAGTTTCATCACACAACTGAGGCGGAATAATGTCAAGGAGAAGTGGTTTACAGCAAGTACAATGACCAGCAAGCAATCAGCAAAAAATCAGTGAAAACAGGGCCAAGACACAATAGGAAAACTGAGCTAGACAATGGCTAACTGGACCAGCGCAGGCACTGGTCTGTCAATTTGACTCTCAGCGCAGTTCCCGAAGGGAGCACCTGCGCTGTAATGCAGACTTCCTGTGGACAGCCTGCACTGACACACGAGAGTTGCGTCTGCAAAGAATTCCGGGTCATAAAAAGCTCAAAAATGCACTGTTTTTGCTGAAATAAAAAGCTATAGGTCAAGTACAGGCTGAGGGATGATCAAGAGGATGAAGATCTATCACAAAGAGTAAAGAGTCTTTTGTAGATAAGCTCTTTAAATCTTGAATTAGCTCAGCAAATGAGCAAGAGTAGCAGTCCCTCTACTTCGCTTTTGATATAGTCAAAAGCTTTTCGATTCGGTACTCTTTTCTTCAAGAAATGAATAGCAAAATACTACACACACCAACAAGATACTAGGCTCCCCAGCGGAGTCGCCAGTTTGTTGTGGGGAAAAGTATCCGATGCGGATGACCCTATCCCTACTCTAAAGGTGACAGTCTTTAGCAACAACTGAAAGTAAAGTTTTGATGATTTCCTTTATGAAAGTACAGAGAGAATGAAGAAAGATTAACCAACCTGGTGTATTTCGCTTAGTCAATCCTTGTCCTCTCTCTTTGTCTCTTGTTCCCAGCTCCTTGCTCTCTTTGCCGGTCCAGCTACACACAGATCCTGCACAAAACAAGAGAGCAAACTACAAGATACATGTACTCATAACTGAAGCATGGATTAGGATGAATCAAATATACATGTAAATACAATACATCAATGCAATACAAGTATATAGGAGAACATGAAAAACTTTATTGATAGAAGTAACAGGGTTCTGAGAAGGTTACAACCAATGATGGCTCCGATCCAGCAGCACCTCCCCAGCAGCAAGAACTCTCCTCTTCACCTCTAGTAAAACAATCACCCAATAGCTCTAACTGTAAACCAACATCACCTCCTTGCTTTACACAAAATTCCAGCCTCTTTAGACCTCATAGAAGAGCTCTATATATAGGAGAGAAGAAGAAAGGATGAGTCAGCTTGAGACTGACATGAAGCTGCCTTGTGTCCTCTCCCTCTTCAGTTAATCTTCAGTTCTTGAGTCCACTTGGAGATCCTTACTTACACATGGTGATCAAGTACCTCTTACTCATCACAGGGCGAATCTCATGAACCAAGTGTCAGTTTGGAAGCTTCCTGGGCAGTTGACACCTTGCAGAATGACTGTGCCACTTGGCCAATCTCGCCCAGCGCAGGTAGCCTTCATTAATCTTGACTTCCAGCGCAGGTACAAGGAGGGACAGTTGCATTCCAGCGCAGAAGCTCAGTGGAGCAGCTGACATGATCCAAAATAAGCCTGTTTTGAAGTGTTTTCAGGTGGAGAACTGATTGGAAGTGCTGTTGTTTGATGACCTTGTTCTTTTAGGGGTAAGAACAACATGTTTAGGGACTGAGGATCCCTGTAATTATTGACATTTCATGCTCCATGTCGCGAGGCACAAAAATGTCTATAACACAATTGTTTGATTATCTTTGCAGTTGATACATCAGAACATCCCCCATGTCCTTCATCCGTTGCTTTCTAGATATCAGTCCGAGTCCATAATGCCATCATCTATCGATGCATTATTGGTGAAGGTTCATCCACCTGTGTGATGTCTACTACCATTTGGAAACAAATCTTACCATGATTATGCCACTAAGGCATATGTTGCGGAGACTATTTAGGCCTTCACCCCGAGTTTCCGCTTGGGAATATTACTCCTCCCAACTGGATTCGAGTTCATAGCCTTTTGAGTCCCTATACCGAATCTTGTATTGGTTCACCTGATTCCTCATCGGAGTCCGAGCCTCCTTCACTGCATATCTTCACCATGTCTAGACCCACAGCTAGTGCAGGAACCCAAACTAGTGTTGGTTCCAGTTCTATCCCGGTGGTCACATCAAGTAGAACAGTCTCATGAACCATTCCGGCAGCCCCCATGCTCCCTTTTATGGCTGGGTTAAGTCTACCAGATTTTAACCAGTTGATAAATGACCCCATACACCATGATGTTGGTTGTCCTATTTCGGCTAAGCTTCCCTCAGACATCCCAAAGTTTGAAGGTAATGTTGGAGAGGATCCTACCAGCCATGTTTGATCCTTCCACATGTGGTGTTCGTCTAACTACATAAACGATGAATCCATTCGTCTTTGACTATTCCAATGCACAGTCACTTGAGACGTTGCAAAATGGTATGTAGACCAACCCTCTGCATCACATTCCATTTTCGTGATGCTTGCTAAAGCATTCATTTCATACTTCCAGTTACCTCTCCAGTACGACACTGGTACAGAGCTATTGACCTCATTCCATTAGTCCTACTCCACTTGCATATTTGACCATGTTTAAGAGTGGTGTCGAAGGAGGATCACATGTCGTGCCCTTCCTTTCGAAGGCTGTGTCTATCTAGATTGGTTTCTTAAGAGCCTTTCAACACTCATTGGAAAAGATGTCACGTCCCATTTTCATTAGACCGAGGAAGAAGCTCTCCAAACCACTCTGAGATATAATCTGATTTATGCACAATCCGGTCATGTCTATACCATCATTCCAAACCTCCCTCGTCCTAGAAGTTCTAATGCACTGGGGGCATCTCACACCACTGAAGGTATCGTTGTATACCTTTCACACTCTTCTCCATATACTTAGAAACGTTATGGCTACCTGCAGGGGGGCACCCATTCCTCCAACACTTATTCCCCTCCTACTAGCAACATGTTTCTAGGGACCCAACCCGTCTACCAAATTGTTGGTCCTCCTTGTACACAATCTAGCACTCAAGCCCCTCAAGCATTAGTGTCACAGCCTCCCATGCATCCTCAGCCCCAGCAACCACTGCCCCCTCAAGGTCAAGTGTTTGCACAACAGAGTGAAACCAATCCCCAAAATTTGATGAAAAAGAATAAGGGGAAGGGTAACAAGGGTAACCAGGGTAATCAAGGTAATCAACCTAGTGAACCCCAAGGGAACCAGCCTAACACCAACAACTAGCAATAGGGTAGCTAACCCAAGAAGAACAAGGTTATTCGTACGAAAAATCCATGTGCATGTTGTGGTGTACATGGAAAATATACACATGAGTGTCCTCTCTTACCCTAGATGCGCTAAATGTGGGAAGCTCAAGCAACTTCTAGAGGTCAAAAATCACCTGAGAATCCTACGCCATCTCAACCGATAGTGCTAAAAAATCCTTTCCCTTAGCAAGGATTTGTTGCTAATCAACCTCAGCCATGTCAAGCCACACATCCCCCCCAACCTTCTGGTCTTGGTGACTACCAGATCCTTATGATGAAATTTGATGAGGTTAACCCCTCCAAGGTCATGTCAATATGACAAGCCCTCGAATTTATCTACGATTGAGTACAAAACCAAAGTATCTGCTAAGCCTCTTATGACACCAAATGGTCCGTTACAGATCCCTCAACCTAAAGTTGAACCCTGTTGAAGCCCCGAAAATCAGGTCTACAATAAGGGGGATACCTGCCCGGTCTGGACCTTGGTTGGCAGCTCCTTATCCATTTGGTATAGAGGGTCCGGCTGGGGATATGGGACCAGTTTCCCAATTTATGAGTGTGGGTGTGTAGAATTTGATGTTCCTGATCTATCAGTTCCTAATTAAGATATTCTAATTCTAACCTTAATCTAATGCTATGCTATTGTATTCTAATAAGCAGCAACATCTAAGTCTATATTAACCCAGGGTGTAATTCTTCTATTATGCGATCTAAAAATATTTCAAATAACAACCGGTAATAAAGATCATTCAGCTATTATGAGAAAAGAAATCAATAAGGATGAGCCACTTCGTATAAAAAGTTAGACGAAACAGTTGTGAAAAACATATCGCATAAGGATCTATTCATAAATTAAGCATAAATAAATAGCTATCACCATACAAAAGTGCCAAATGATAACTCAGGCATTCATACATTAATATATGAACAACTAAAAACTCTATATCACTTTAACACATAGGCAGAAATGGTTAAGAGATAAAAGTACCATTTATAACTAGTCATACTCATGAGCTTCAAGCGACAATGATTTATCTCCTCTTTCTCTAACATCCACTAAGAGTACAAAGGTGCAACATCAGTAGCAGATATCAAATGCAAATATCAATAAATCCTGTTCCATTCATTCATCAAAACCTCCTCGGAGGGTGCAAAAGTGCATGTTCTCAGGACAAGTTTTTGACAAATTTCTGGACCCTTCTCTAAATGCATGAGAAGGGTTTAAATACTACTAACTAAATCTAAAAATAACTTATTTAAAAAAAATTCAGGATGCGGTTTAAATGACCGTCCTTTTTCTAAGCAAAAATAAAGCAAAACTATTTCTAAAATTAAATCTAATATCTAACTATTTCTGCATTTGCTCCTTAGCGTTGCAAGCATTCAGTGTTTTCTTGAGCAGAGTCGGTTGAATGTCTTTCGCTTTTAGTTGAGCTAAGAAAATAGAATTGGCAAGCGCTGGCACCATCTTCTCATCAAAATCGATGATATACTTGAGAGTCATCCACTGAATGTGGCTTTACCGTGTATGCCCAGTAATAATCCCAGTTCAACTTAGTTAACCCTTGGATCGCTTCTGCCTTTTCTTTAGCTTTTTGTTTCCTGTTCGTTTTTATCATTGCTTTCTTGCAATTTTCAGGGCTTGCGCGTGACTTGAGAAATTAGAAGCTTTCCTTCTCGAGCAATTTTCTCATCGATGTGTGATTAGCGCTAGGCGCTAATCGTGCATCGGAAACTACCTCCGTTCCTTGATCTGGGCTTCTCTGATGCGTTTTTCGCCTTTTGCGCCTCTTTCTCTTATCGGTTCTAAAGCTAAAAATTTGAAAAAATAATGATTTCGTGAGCTCTTGACCCTGAGCATTAAACTGTCTGTTTCTGATATTAGCCTCGTTCAGTACCCATTTAACCATGGCTGTATATGAGAGATTTGTAATGGATGCCTCAGCAGAATTCTGTGAATCTGTGGCTCTGTTGCATGCGGTGTCTATGTATAAGGGCGCCATTTCTGTCTTTGGACATTGGAGCCTTGTCCTTTTTTCCCCATAGTTTCCTGCACATTGCTTTGTATAACTTTTTGTTCTTCGTTCCTGCAGTTCATAAGTGAGGTGAGAGTAATGATAATAAATAATGACAGGAAAGCTTTAAATGCCAAGGATATGCAAAAACACGCCACCTTACATGAACTAGCTCTTCGGAAAACCACAAACCATATTTTATTAACAACTGGCATATAACTCATTAAATATCATTAAAGTGCGTAACCGGTTCTTGGTTTATGGAAAAAAATATTTTTGAATAATGAGCCAGAACCAACTGCGATGGAGAGATTTTGCAATTTGGTTTGCAATATCGCAGATCATTGCATCGCATTACCGCAATATCATCGTGTTGTTTTATCGCAGGGTTGCTTGATCGCAATATCGCAATATCACAAGATCATAGGATCGCAATATCGCAAGATCACAATATTGTCTAATCGTTACTGTTGATGTGCTTTATGCGAATTGCGATTTTGCGATATGCGACATCGCATATCGGTGATTTTTAGGTTTCCAATGTGAGTGCTCATTAATGTATGCGATGCGATGGAGTTTCGCGTCACAATCTCGCATTTCTTATCATTTTGGCTCATAAGAAGGTACCCTATCATTCTTTGCGCGATGCGATATTTCTTAAGGAGTGACTTTACTTTCTTCATCATGAAACTTAAGCTTTTTAGATTTTTCAAAAGTATTTTCCTAAGTCCATGATGGTAAGTTTGATCCAAAAGGAAATATAAGCACTAATTGATTTTTTTAAATTTTTTGACTAAGGGTCCCCAGTTGTTTAGTATTAGCAATAACACTGGATAAGGCGGGGGGTTGTTGGTGGCCTTAACAATTGGTGATTCACTTGGAAGAAACAGTTATCTCTATTTTTCTATTGAATTTTCTAAACTTCCAAAACATAAAAATTTTCAGAAAGTTAAACTTTATTATGGAAAGATAAAGTTCGTTATGCTCTAACCTATCAATGACATTTTGTTTCAACTATTTTCAATTTTGATTATTTGCTCCCTCAGGCTAGTCCTTGTATTTACATCAGTCATTACTTAGTCTGTAAAGATAAAACAAAGTCTTCTCTATAAATCAGTTTTAAATATGCTCATTTTTCGTAGGTAGAGCCTCTGCTGCCAGCAGGCGTTTATAGCCTTGATAGGGTTACCTGTTACCCAGCAATGATCCTGTATCCTACTTAAAGCAACCTACAACTCTCAAAGAAGAATCCACATCGACACGCTTTGATTTTCTTTTTACTCTTAAAGAACAATGTCTTGTTTTGATAGCCAATTTATGACACCATCATTCACTTGATTTATAACTTTGCTGAACAAGCTGGCTCGTGATGAGACCCCTTGTCTTTTGATTGCAACAATCTTGAGCCATTGCCCTCTTGTGGTGTACAGTATTTGGCAAAGTCAGCAAGTTATAATATCTGTGATTATGATAAGCTGGCTCGTGATGAGACCTCTTATTCTTCAAGATGAAGTGTATCCTTGGGTTGTTCCTCTGAAAGTTGTGATTTCCTTAGCAGAGAGGAAGTCATTGTTTCCTTAAGATAGCTCTAGACGACAATAGTAGAGTTTTTGGAAATAGCTGTTCTATAGAGAATCTTTATTTTGTTATTGATACCTTTCATTGTACTGACATAAAACAATTTCTTCACTAAAGGTTGTTTTCATCAAACTTTATGAAGTTGAAACTAGTATCATATCTAGGCTAGAGACTTTAACTGTATCTTTCAATAATAAAGATCAATTTTCCAAAGAATTTGCTATTTATACAAGCAAAAAATCAAAATATGAAAGAGAATCAGTGTCTTATTCGTAAATGCCTAATGTAACCGCTTACAATTGGTTTTATTATGAAAAGAAAAACAATTACTCTACAAAATAGAAGAATAATCTTCTATGGAAAATATTTCTTGAGAATGTGTCCGTTAACAGGCAAAGAGTCTCTTTTACCTGCTAAATCCTGTAACACAAACGTTGATGGACCTATGACTTCTACAATTTGAAAAGGACCAAGCCACATTATTTGAAATTTTGTATGTTTCCCTTTCTCTTCATGAGCCTTGTCCCATTTTTAAAACTAAGTCTCCCATCTGAAAATCTTTTCTGGTCATTATGTTTGAATCAAAAGAGGATTTTACTAGTGCTTGATGACGAGCGTGGGTTTTCTTAGCCTGTTCTCGTTGTTCTTCTAATTTGATTATTTCCATTTGTCTTAGTTGTAAGGAGGAAGTTGGTACATCATCAATGTATTGAACTAGAGACAAAGAGGGAATTGCTAAATGAGTTGGAAGAACCACTTCTTTCCCATAAACTAAATTAAAGTGAGAAGTACCGATAGAAGTTTTTTGCGTTCTTCGGTCTGCCCATAAAGCATATATTAAAGACTTATGCCAATTTTTATGATTTTGGTCAACTATTCTTTTTGATAATCCTGATTAGGTTTTTATTTGTAGACTCAACTAATCCATTTCCTTGTGGGTAATAATTGGCCGAATATTTAAGTTTGAATCCTCTTTTAAGTGAAAATTTAGTCATTGCATTTCCAGAAAAGTATGATGCATTATCAAACATTAAAGCGGAAGGCAATCCAAACTTGGTGATTATAAATTGATCTATGAACTCAATGATATTTTCAGCATTAGCCATCTTGAGCAGAACTACTTCTATCCACTTAGTAAAATAATGTGTTGCTGTAAGGATATACCTATGCTGCTTAGAAGAGTGAGGAACGATCTCACCTATTATGTCCAATCCCCACTGACTGAAAGGTTTCTCAATGTTAACTGGTTGTAGTGGCAAGGATCGCTTCTTTTGTCTCCCAGCAGTAGTTTGGCAGACTTGACATTTCCTCACGTAACTGTGCGAGTCTTTGAATAACGTGGGCTAGTAATAGCCTACGCGCAAGATTTTATGTGCAGTAGCATCTCCAGCATAGTGTCCGCCTGCTGGCCCATCGTGGAGTTCCTGCAAAACCTTTTCAGCTTCAGATTTCTCAAGACATCTAAGGAGAACAGAATCATAATTTATTCTAAAAAGAATATCATTTATGAGCTGATATTGTTTGGCTTTCAACCTTAGAGCTCTTTTCTTAGTATGATCGAGGTGTGAAGGAGCATACCCGTTCTTAAGATAATAAATGATATCAACGTATAATGATTCTGCATCGTTTAGGCTTACCTCGCACATTTGTACCTCTGCAGATGGAATTTCAGAAATTTGCGACGCTCCAGCCAGCATTTTGCAAAAGCCTTGACCTTTTACAATGTTTGTTGGTTTGATTTCTATGTCATATTCTTGTAAGGCAGTAACCCAATTGGCCCTTTTCTCACCCACATCCTTCTGTACTAGAAGATTCCTTACCGTTGGAAATGGTACTATAATTTTAGTATGGGTTTTGAGTAGAAAAGGTCTGAAATATTTGATTGCTTTGAAAACAGCATAACCCTATTTCTCCACATCTGAATAATTTAATTCAGCGTCGTGTAAATTTGAACTGAAAAAAGCAATTGGGGCTTCCACTTTTTCTTGATTTTCTTGAGTGAGTATCATAGCATATTACCTATCTGAGGCAAATGTATATAAAATAAAGGCTCTGAAAAATTCAGAGTTGCTAAAGATGGAGCATTAATAATAGCTTGTTTGATCAGGTTGAATGCTTCATGTTCATCTTGGCCCCATTTAAAATTTGAGTTCTTTTTAATCATGGCTTGCAAAGGAGACACGATTTGTGAAAAATCTGGAACAAATCTCTTTACAAAGTTGATCTGACCAAGGAAAGATTGCATGGCTTTTTTGTTGTGAGCTAGGGATATTTCAGAAATCTCTTTGATTCTGTCAGAATTGATGTGAATTCTAGATTTTGACACTATGAATCCTAGAAGTTTCCCTTCACTTAATGCGAAAAAGGATTTTTTTGGGTTAAGTGAAATTCCATACCTTAAACACCGTTGGAAGATTTGTTTTAAATCTCTAAGATGGTCGCTTCGTTTCTTGGAATACACGGTTATATCATCCAAATAAATTACTACAGATTTATTGACTAAACCTTTGAATGCGATGTCCATGGCTCTTTGAAATGTGGCACCAGCATTAATAAAACCAAATGGCATCTTTCGATATGCGTATGTGCCCCATTTAGTTCTGAATGTGGCTTTTAATTGATCATCAGGATGTACCAACACTTGATTGTATCCTGAAAATCCATCCAAGAAAGACATTAATTCTGAGCCCGCCACTGCCTGCAATATCTGTCCCATAGGTGGTAAAGGAAAATTATCTTTTTGGCAAGCCTTGTTAAGGTTTCGAAAGTCAATGAAAATTATAATATCTCCGTTTTTCTTTCTAACATATACCATATTCGAGACCCATTTAGAATGTCTGACGGGAAAGATTATTTTGGCTTTCGATAACTTATTGAGTTCAGCCTTTATCTGATTTTCTAAACTGGGATGGATCTTTCTCAACTTTTGTTGGACAGGTTTTTCATTATCGATCATTGGAATAGTATGTTGGATGATGGAAGTGTCGTATGTTTTGAGTTCATCATAGTTCCAAGCAAAAACATTTTTATATTGTCTCAAAAGACAAATATACGCTAATTTTTCTTCAGGGGCTAGGCCAAGACCTATATTAATGTTTTGTGGTTTGGCATCGGTTCCTAGGTTTACTAATTCGTAATTCAAAGTTGAACTTTGGAGTTTTGAATTGGTAGACCTTTTAGACCGATCTTTCAAATCTTACAAGTCTTCTAACTTGACTACCAACTTAGGTATAGCATTGTTAGTGCTATCTTGTTGCAATTGTCAATCCTGTTGGTCTTCATCAATTATTTGATTGGAGTAGGATCATTCAGATGTGAGGAAATTTATGATATCAAGATCGTCATTGAATATTCTCCGATTTGTGATGTTATCAAGAATAGATGGTGTAAATATTAATTCTATTGAGAATCTATCTGGACTAAAATCTTCTGAAGGAATAAGTTTAGAAGCTACGTTAGCTAAAAGGTCTGCACTTGCATTCTGGAGTCTGGGAATTGAAGAAATATTAAATGCTATAAAATGCTCAGTCAGATCTTGAACTAAGGATTGATAATATTTTAAATGACCTGATAAGCAATGTATAGTATTACGTACCTGTCTGACTACAATTTCAGAGTCTCCAAAAACTTGAAGGTACTTGACGTCTAACCTGATTGCTTTGTACAACCCTTGGACTAAAGCCTCATATTCTGTTGTATTGTTGGTGCAATCAAATTTGAGTCTGCATGTTAGCATAATTTTATCTCCTTCTGGACTAATTAGAACGCATCATGCTCCTGCTCCTTCGTTAGATTTAGAACCATCAAAAAATAATTTCCAAAACAAAGATTTATTTACAGGACTATCTAAAAAATTGATACATTTTGAACTATCCATTTGAGAAAAAATTTCGACTTGGGACAAAATAGAATGTTCTAAGTAAGGTGACGTATGAGCATTAAAATTTCCAAGGAAAGAATCTACTGAGTAATTGCCAATAATGCTACTGTTATATGCTACTAGTTCATTTTCCCCCTCTAGCTCCGTTACTATGTATTTCTGATGTAGTTCTCGTTCAACTTTTATTTGATTTGGTTTACCATTGTAGGGCAGCCACATGTGTGACCAGTCAGTTGCGAAGTATCCATGAAGTTTTTCTGACCAGTCCCTGCTAAGAATTAAGCCATAAAATTCTGGAATATCAACAACTAAAACGTCAATAACTTGACATACCTTTGGGTTGGATGACAGCCTTATGGTTACTTGATTTAGTTCGCCGATCACTTCGACTTGAGATCGATCTAGTTGAACTATGCGCACAATGGATTTCTATGGTTGAACATTTAATTTGGCACATATGGACTTTGGTAAAATATTTGATGAAGGACTAGAATCCACTAAGCAATTGTGCACATTTTTATTGAAAATTTCATAAGGAGAAACGGGGTAGTATGAGATCCCGATCTTCCTCCAATTAAAGCGATGTCATTTGGATCAATCTTATTGGTCGCATTAGTTGGAGGTCTTCCAATGTTATGGGAAGCTTGAGAAAGTACTACGACATGCAAAGGTGCAACTAGCACAACATGTAATTCTTTCAACATTATCTTTTGTCAATGCTTTAACTTGCTCAATTCGTAAAGAGTGATGTTGGCCCTAGTCTTTTTCATATATTCTATAATATTGTACTCCATTTCATCCGAAACGATCAACGTTTTAGATGGAGTTGATGAATCTATTTGGACTAGGCTGGTTTGAGTCGCTTTAGATGTCATTTTCTTCGTTGCGACTTTATCCTTTATTGTAGAGCTTGCGTTCTTTAGCTTAGGGATAGTTTGGGGTGGATCAAGCTGATTTCTGCTTCGTGTGCTAACTGGGAATACTTCTTGATCTTCTTCTTGTGGGGGGATGAAATCCCACATTCCTTGTAACTCTACAACTTCTTCTTCATCGGTTTTCCCTTCAGTGGCAATTTCCTCTTCCTCTTCTTCGGATTCAACATTTGTAATAGCATTGGGAGGCTTTGAATCCGTTGAAGGGCCTCTTTTAAAAGCTCTGTAGGGCTTTTTTGAAGAAGTTTCCACTACTTGCTTCTTGATGTCGACCATTTCATTGGACATGGTCTTCAGAACTTTTTGCAATCCCTCCAAATCGAATGGATCTTTCGCTTGTTTCTTCTTTGAATCTTCTTTGAAGGTGACCTTCTTGGATTTCCATTCCTCTATCGCGGATTTCTTCTCTAGGGCTATTATACGTTCCTCTACTTCTATTGCTTCTTTCATGTTTTCGGCTAAGGTTGTTTTATTAGCCCTGTCCATGAAGATTGCTATGTTTGATGGTAAAGCAATGATATACCATTCACTTCGTACTTCTTCACTAGGCTGGGAAGCAGTAGGAATTTTGTTTAGGATTTTATTGAAACATAAATTGAAATCTTTGATAGGCTCTCTTGACTCAGCCCTAAGGTTAGATAGGTCGTTGATTAGCGTTGCCGTAGACCCGTCCTCACCAAACTTGGTCAGGAATTTCTCTTGGAAGATGTCCCAACTAGTGATAGATCTAGAGGGTAATGAGAAATACCATGATCCGGCTATTCCTTGCAGAGTATACGGAAAAAGTTGAACAACAACATCTTCATTAGTAACCCCATTGAGATTAATGGATAGCATAAAGTTGTTTATTTTCTCTTCTACTAGCATGCTTGCCTCGAGATTAAACTTAGGTAGCCATTTCTCAGGATGGGCCGATATTTGACTCAAGGGTGCAGGCATTAAGACTGCCCCAGGGTTATTCCATGGAGTTTGGGCCATTGCTGAACTACTAACAGAGGAAAGTGCAGAAGATGATCCCTGTCGTTGGGAGGATGAGGATATTACGATTGCAGATGATTGAGGTGGAGTCGTGGGGGTTCCAGTGGGCGAATGGATAATGATTTGAAGTGGAGGAGTGGATGGTTGACTTCACGGTGAAGAGGTTGAGATGGATGATGAAAGAGTCTCGCTATCGGACTCTTTAGGTGATTTCCTTTCTCTTTTCCTTTTGGGAAGAGGTAATTCGATTGGTTGAACGCCAAACTTTTCACTCTTTAATCTGGTCAGGGGATGAGCAGGGTTATATTGCGAAGTCACGCAGACTTGAGATTTATCAGATCTTTGAGGAGAAATAGAAAATCGCTGAAGTTTGTGAATCAGAGATTCGACTTCAGGAGGTTCAATAGTAGATTGTTTTGAAATGTCAGGGTTTGTAGCAGCGGTTGATGCTCCAATGACTTCTAACTCTGGATTTAAGTGTAATGGAGAAGTCGGGGGAGATGGTGAGGGAAATTTACTCTCAAAATGGTATTTAGATTTAGATTTACTTGCCATTCATAGTTCAGGCCCTCCTTCTAGCGCCAAATATGTTGAAGCCCCAAAAATCGGGTCTACAACAAGGGGGATACCCACCCGGTCCGGACCTTGGTTGGCAGCTCCTTATTCATTTGGTATAGCCGGTCCGAATGGGGATATGGGACCAGTTTCCCAATTTATGAGTGTGTGTGTGTAGAATTTGATGTTCCTGATCTATCAGTTCCTAATTAAGATATTCTAATTCTAACTTTAATCTAATGCTATGCTATTGTATTCTAATAAGTAGCAACATCTAAGTATATACTAACCCGGGGTGTAATTCTTCTATTATGCGATCTAAAAGGATTTCAAATAACAACCGGTAATAAAGATCATTAAGCTATTATGAGAAAAGAAATCAATAAGGATGAACCACTTCATATAAAAAGTTAGACGAAACAGTTGTGAAAAACATATCGCATAATGAGCTATTCATACATTAAGAATAAATAAATAGCTATCATCGTACAAAAGTGCCAAATGATAACTCAGGCATTCATACATTAATGTATGAACAACTAAAAACTGTATATCACTTTAACACATAAGCAGAAATGGTTAAGAGATAAAAGTATTATTTATAACTAGTCCTACTCATGAGCTTCAAGCGACAATGATTTATCTCCTCTTGCTCTAACATCCACTAAGAGTACAAAAGTGCAACATCAATAGCAGATATCAAATGAAAATATCAACAAATCCTGTTCCATTCATTCATCAAAACCTCCTCGGAGGGTGAAAAAGTGCATGTTCTGAGGACAATTTTTTGACAAATTTCTGGACCCTTCTCTAAATGCATGAGAAGGGTTTAAATACTACTAACTAAATCTAAAAATAACTTATTTACAAAAATTCAGGATGCAATTTAAATGACCGTCCTTTTTCTAAGCAAAAATAAAGCAAAACTATTTCTAAAATTAAATCTAATATCTAACCATTTCTGCATTTTCTCCTTAACATTGCAAGCATTCAGTATTTGCTTGAGTAGAGTCGGCTCACTGTCTTCTGCTTTTAGTTGAGCTAAGCAAACAGAATTGGCAAGAGCTGGCACCATTTCTCAGCAAAATCGATGATATACTTGAGAGTCATCCACTAAATGTGGCTTTACCGTGTATGCCCAGTAATAATCCCAGTTCAACTTGGTTAACCCTTGGATCGCTTCTGCCTTTTCCTTAGCTTTTTGTTTCTAGTTCGTTTTTATCGTTGATTTCTTGTAATTTTCGGGGTTTGCACGTGACTTGAGCAATTAGAAGCTTTCCTTCTCGGGCAATTTTCTCAGCGATGCGCGATTAGTGCTAGGCGCTAATTGCGCATCAGAAACTGCCTCCGTTCCTTGATCCGGGTTTCTCTGATGCGTTTTTCGCCTTTTGCGCCTCTTTCTCTTATCGGGTATAAAGCTCAAAATTTTTAAAAATAATGATTTCATGAGCTCTTGACCCTGAGCATTAAACTGTCTGTTTCTGATATCAGCCTCGTTCAGTACCCATTTAACCATGGTTGTATATGAGAGATCTGTAAGGGATGGCTCAGTAGAATTCTGTGAATCTGCGGCTTTGTTGCATGCGGTGTCTGTGTATAAGGGCACCATTTCTCTGTCTTTGGACATTGGAGCCTTGCCCTTTTTTCCCCATAGTTTCTTGCACATTGCTTTGTATAACTTTTTGTTCTTCGTTCCTGCAGTTCTTAAGTGAGGTGAGAGTAATGATAATAAATAATGACAGGAAAGCTTTAAATGCCAAGGATATGCACAAACACGCCACCTTACGTGAACTGGCTCTTCGGAAAACCACAAAACCATATTTTATTAACAACTGGCATATAACTCATTAATTATCATTAAAGCGCGTAACCGGTTCTTGGTTTATGGAAAAAAAGCTTTTTGAATAATGAGCCAGAACCAATTGCGATGGAGAGATTTTGCGATTTGGTTTGCAATATCGCAGATCACTGCATCGCATTACCACAATATCATCGTGCTGTTTTATCGAGAGGTTGCTTGATCGCAATATCGCAATATCGTCTAATCGTTACTGTTGATGTGCTTTATGAGAATTGCGATTTTACGATATGCGACATCGCATATCGGCGATTTTTAGGTTTCCAATGTGAGTGCTCATTAATGCATGCGATGTGATGGAGTTTCTCGTCGCAATCTCGCATTTCTTATCATTTTGGCTCATAAGAAGGTACCCTATCATTCTTTGCGCGACCCGATATTTCTTAAGGAGTGACTTTACTTTCTTCATCATGAAACTTAAGCTTTTTAGATTTTTAAAAAGTATTTTCCTAAGTCCATGATGGTAAGTTTGATCCAAAAGGAAATATAAGCACTAATTGATTTTTTTTAATTTTTTGACTAATGGTCCCCACTTATTTAGTATTAGCAATAACACTAGATAAGGAGGGGGGTTGTTGGTGGCCACAACAAGCCCTTAAGGACCTAAAGGCATTAGGTTCGTGCACTTTGTGTAAAGTTATTGGGCACACCACCAATAATTGTCTTGAGCTTCCTCATCTCATACCCTTGGTTCATGAAAATTTCCCTAAGTCAAATATCCCTAAAGTCTAGGTTAACTTACTAGGTCCACCCAAGAAACTCAGAAAGTTACGCATAATTCACCCTTGTTCCTTGTAAGATTATCATGGTCGCTACTCACATTGTTGCCCTCGTCTCGATGAATTTCCTCATTTCCTTGAAGTGCTTCGCGAATACAATGCTACTTATAGTGGAACACCTACTCCTCTACTCATGTATTTTGGTACCACTAGTCAACTAGAACAGGGGGCCTCTAGTCCCACCATTGTGACCCCTCCCCCCAATGTCAAGATGATAGACACCACGAGCCATGTTATTTACCTATCGTCACCCTTGAGTTCCTCGTAGGAAAACCTTTCTGAGGATTCTACCCATTTTTCTATCGAACCTCTTTTGAAAAATCCTAGGTCTCAACGTTTGTAGATCCTCCATCTACTAGATCATCGTCTACCATTCCAGATGATGAGTATGTGAACCTTCTCTCTCAGGTTGATGCACCAGGTACTACCATCACATCATGTAGTCAGTCTTCCTCCCGTTTGCCCATCTTCCATTGTGATGAAGACATCATGGAAGCTTCGTCTACCCCTTATTACCCTTGCACTTAGGAAAGGGGGCATACGTTTTGGAGCATTCTGAAGGCCATTTCCTTCCTAATTCTCCCAATGCACTCTACCTCAAGAAAGTTTTCTCATAGCATATCCCTTTGATTTGAGTGTCTTTATTTCTGCCATGCAGTTAGGTATGTTGCATCATCTCATTCGTTGTCTTTTGCGCATTTCAGATGGATCCATCATCCACACGATATATCGGTCATGCTGATGGTGTGAGTTGCTTCTCCAGGAATCTAGCCTCGATGGTGTGGTCCATTTTTACTCCCTTGCATACGTTAGTCCTTTCGAATGATGTGTGCATTGGATCTGCCACCAATAACCAGGACAAATATGATGCATTGATAGGTTTTTTAGTAGATGCCCTCGCTCATCGTATCCTTCATCTTCAAGTTCATTTAGTTTCTTTTCTACTTGTCATGCAATTGAATGGTGTGTGTCAAGTGCATAACCAAGTCTTATTTAGAAAATATCTACAAGTTAAGTTGTTGGTACGTGAATTTGAAACCATTACATTTAGTCATGTTCTTAGAGCCCAAAATAACTATGTAGATACCATTGTAAATAACATTCTAGATTGGCATTTATCACATGTATACCACAGAAGAGAACCATAAACAAAACACATGGCAAACCATCATCATCATACAAAATACATAATCATATTATGCATCATATAGTGTTTGGAGCCCATAGCTCTAAATACATAAGACATTCCCATAACATCTTACAAAAATCAAAATCAATGGGACCCACATGTCCCTATATCTAGTCATTGTCTGGTGGATCCTACGCCAAAGACTCTACTCTGCCTACATGTAGATTGCGTACTTCCTAACCAGCCATCGTCCTGTGACAAATGATACCTTGCCACTTTGAAGGTATGTTGGTACACTCATATGTGTATCAGTCATCCAACTCATGACATACGCGCTCTGAAACTTCAGTCAAGAGTACCTCAAATCTACGATGTAGATCAACGAGTAACAGACTCTCCTCTAGACCCTGACGTGATGACGACGTTCCCCGATCTGCAGGCCCATGTGTTGTGGCTCGTCGTGCATATCCTGTCGGTTTTACCGGTGCTATGTCTGCATACAACATATTTTAGACTCAACACCATATACATGTGATAGAAATATGAAATGCACCATAAATCTAGCAACTTAATGCTTAGTATCTGGTCCCCATGCTCGCCCGGGCAGAAGTGGCAAGTCAGAATCTCCCTGATAGTTCATCCTGCTATAAGGGTAATCATCAATGTAGAGGGGAATCTGATCCCAATGTGTGAAAAAATTGCATTAGAACACCCATTCGACTCCCCCCCCCCCTCCTCTCCACAGTAGTTGCCCCTGGCGGTGCATCCTATGCTCCTGTGGGCCCCCATATTGGATTTGTACATGAGGAAAGATGGTGGGTATCTTCTCAAAGAATAATGCACACAATATTGTACCAAAAGTGCAATCACGGTTCACTTACCTCATACATAGACTTAACTATCGTTTCACTTAAGACAACATCATCTCGGCCCACCCATAGTAGGTCCTGGCCAATACACTCTCAACCAGCATCATCTACCCACCAGTGATGTGGTGGAATGCCTGGCTACCCAAGACCCATAACATAGTTGTGTCAACAACCCATGTCTCTAGTCACCCTAGATTAGTAATCGCGATATTCATGCCCTTGACTAGAACATCTCGTGGACAATGGCACTCCACAAACTCAGTAATATTCCTCCCTCGAGGCAACACTAGATGAATATCCCCTACCACCCCGAGGGGAGGCAGTCGGGTCAAGAAATAAATATCCAATAATGTGAGCTCAATCTTGTGGTCCTACACTATGAATACTTCCTGGTCTAGATCCCAATAGTTCACAATTCTCGATTGAAAGGGGTCACCTGCCATCATCAATGGGTTCTCCACCAACTTGAGAACCCCATAACGAGCCAATGCCCCTTGAACCCCCTGATCCCTGTTAATCTCGACTCGAAGGGTATCCAAGTCTTGTTCACGACAGTTGATTTTCACCTCAGCCATGCCTACCAAACACCACATGTCTTGTCAACTCAGACAAGAAAACACTAGTTTGCACTGATCAACCTACATCCCCCACTAGGCCAGCATACCACTCTCATTTCAACCTAAGATTACAGTTTTTTTCCTAGAAAGTGCGAGCTCGTAAGTTTTGATGTGTTTCCTACGATCCATATCACACTTATGGGCCCAAAAATTGTGATGTGACTATGAAGAAGAGAAAGGGTCTCCCAAGGAGATCTTAGTTGCCAAAAATCATGAAATAAGCCACTGAATTTGAAGAGATGAGTGAGGCCACCTACCTAAAAGTCACAGATCCTGATTCCAACATTCAGTTTTTCTGCTATGATCTCCACAAGATTTAGGGCCTTTTCCTCCTCTCCAAATTCACCACAGCTCACTTAGCAAATGAATCCAAATTGGAGGGAAAATATCCTTTCATCGAAAAATCCACAATTTTTTTTGTCACCCATTGCGACCAAACCGTAGCTCAGTTTGATGAACCATTAGCACCATTAGATATATCGCATTGAGTACTCTAATGGGTCTTCCTCAGTTTTTGATGGTTTGACACTTCACCTAGAAACCATTTTTCCAAGAAGGGTCACTTTGTCACCTCTCAAAATCGAATTTCTTCATATGCGATACTTGTACTTTGGGGACTACCTTCCCTTGGCACTTGTGTGGCAGCGTCATTGAGTCACCCTTGTTCAAAGCATCCTTAATGAGTCACCTTTGCATCAATGGAGTTTGTTTGACATCCCATTATATCATGTCACAATATTCCATCCATCTTTGCATACCGTTCATCTTGTGTTTCCCATTTTGGCCTCCATTCATATTGTTCCCCATCCCCTCCAGAGTTGAGTCACTCGTTGCCAGGTAAACCATGCACTTTATGCTCTGACAAAGGAATTCATATGTTTGTCCCTCAGTACCACTTTTCCCATTATCCCTGGTGTCAGTCCATTAGTCACATTACTATTTTCCCTCATGCCTTAGTTTAGGATCCACATTACCTCAGTCGGGCCTATTTTGTTGACATCAACTCATTTATTCTAGAATAACGACCTAGAGGGAGGTGTATCTTGGTTCCAACTTCCATTATTTTCTGGCACCTCAAATTGAGCAGAGGGACTCATTATTTCCCTTTGACTTGGTTGTTTCATGTTCCTAATTCATACACTTGATGGTCCAATGATGCAGCACATTGTACCAATGATTCCCGGGTGTATGTGAGATGTTTCAGACCTCATGAGGGGGTAGTCCTTTAGGTAGCCCCCCCACATGCCCAGATACATTCCTATTATCCTACAGCCTCATATGTAGTTCCGCAGAGTTAATGGGTTTGGTTCCTAATGATCGCAGTGTTCATAGCATGTGCGTCTCCTTCAGATGATCCATTTAGTTTTGCTGAGCCCTCCCCTGTTCAGCAGGGCTTCTTCAGTTGTTCTACCCTCCCTCCCACCCATTTTTTGAGGGAAGAACCATTATATCTCATGTACTTAGATGATATTTTATTCAGTCATGGCTCATGTTTTTTCCAAGTGAATTATGTATATGGCACACATTGTATTATTTTCTAGCTCTATTATGCCAACATGTCATGTACCATTCAACATGTACTTCATTGCTCAGTTTTATGTTTCTGGGCACACCATTATTTTTGTACTAAGTTATCTTGGCAGGTATGTGTATGCCTCCCCTGCCTCATTAAGGTCCAGGACCATAACATAAAAGGAGACTTGCATTAACCTCGCCCCCTCTATCCCTATCCTCTTTCGCTTCAGCTTTATTGGTCTCTCTCTCTCTCTCTCTCTCTCTCTCTCTCTCTCTCTCTCTCTGACTCCATTGTGTTGTCTAGTGATTGTATTTTTACAATGTACTTTGGTCATACGTTTTTCTCCTAACACTCGTACATTGGGGGCCAATCTGTTATCACCAAAAAATTAATCATCTAGCCTAATTTACTAGATGGATCGAAGTACATCATGTAAAGTCAATTTTACCATAGTAAAATTGCTTTCACTATGAGAAATTACTTAATAAATCACCTTTTTTAAGTAATTTATAGTTAAACCCATGAAGAATAATTAAATAAATCATTATTTATTTGATTTTCTTCTAGGAATAGTTAATTAAACCATTGTTCAATTATTATTCCTTATCATATTTGACCCAACTATGAAAAATCAACAGATAAATTATTAATTATCTTATTTTTCTCTAGGAATAATTAATTAATCACTGATTAATTGAATTTGACTACCCTTACGAATAATTAAATAAATCATTATTTTTTTATTATTCCTTAACCAATTTCTTGAGATGATAAATAAATCATTTATTTATTTATTATTTCTAAATAAAAGTTTAAATATGTTTTCCCTCCTAACCAAATATAATAAATTATTCCAAGTGGTTATTTCAAGATTGGGGTTAATAATATTTTATTATTGCTCATTATTCGAGGATAACTCAATATTTTATTATAAATAGAAGGATTTTCCATTCATTATTCACTTTTGATTATTTTTATTGTTGCACTCACTGCTGTAACTTTGATTATTTTCATTGTCCACCACCATTTTTCTTCCATTTGATTTCCCATTGAGCTCAAACACTTCTTTTGTTGGTTTTACACATGATAGGGGAGAGAGAGTCTACATAAGCTGAAGAAGTTTGAGGATAGCCAAGAACCCATCCCATAGATTGTTCCCTTCACAAGTGTTATAATAAAATCTATTGTTTGTATATCTGGTTTCCATTGGATGATTAGAGTTATTATTGTTTCTTTTTATTGTTTAACTATGATTGTGGCATAGATCAAGGCTTTGGCAGGTTTTGTTTCTATCAGTTGTTGCAAATATACAATGTTTATTAGCCATTTATATTGTTGAGATTGTTTGTCATCCACAATATTAAGTGGATTCTTTTCGTACATCTTTGAGAGGAAAATACTACAACAGGGTTAAGCTAAGTTTCTTTTGCAAGAAAAATGTGTCAATGCATAGATAGAGGATTTCACGTTACTTTGCATGCATCTTCCAATTCAGTCTTTCATTCTTTAAAATAGGTAGCATTTATTTTCTTCATTTACGATATTTTTTCCTTCTCTAATTGGTATTTAGACTTCTTTTAGTCAATAAAAGACTGGTTTGAGAAACCCTAATGGTGTATCGCCCTAGTTGAACAGTGACAAGAGTATACCATTACATCTATTTGTGTATACAACACTGTCACCTCTAAGTTTGTATGAACCCTGGACTGATGAAGTAAAGTTGGTAGCCTAAGGAGTTGCAACATTCTCGCTGTAGTATTGGTGCTCATTAGCTTGGGCCCTATGAGATTGAAACAATCTTTGATAATGGTGCAATTAGTATCATAACTATTGATAAAGAAAGAAGCACTTTTATTGTGAATGGTCATTGATTAAGAATATATCATAAGCCATTGAAAAAGGAGGAGTTTATAAAAAATTTGCAAGACAACAGTGATTTCTAGTTGGTTAAGAAGGATTTTCCTTCTCCTCCAACTTGACTTATAAGTCTTTGTCTTTTCTAAAAGAAAAAATATAAAACCAACACTGTTGGAATGTTTATACAGAAAATTTAGGGTGAAAACCAAGTAATTTTGGTATTCTAAATTGTCTTTCCCATTACCATTTTCTTTTTGTCCCTTTTTTTTTAGAAATAAAATAGTTATAGAATAGCAAGAAATTTGTAGCTTTCATAGAATTCTGCATTTGATATTTAACAGGAACCACCAGTTGGAGAAATTGAAGCAGTGACCAAATTCATTCTTGAAAACACTTGAAGAAAATGAAGAAAGGAGCAAACAAAGGTCATAAATATAAATGTAAAGGTATGCAAACATTTAATTTAGTAATAAGGATAAAAAACATTAAGTATATTAATTTTATGATGATTGTACCATCAGTTAAAAAACGTCATTGCCTAAGGTTGAAAGATATTTTGGTCATATCACCATAACACCGCCATTTGTCTCCAATAATTTCACAACACTCCCAACTCAAATTCAAATTCATTGAAGAGATCGTCGAAATCACCAACTCACATTCATTAAATACTCTAGAAAAGGTCACTTCACTCATTCATCTCTCGTCGTCATTTTCATTAATACCCTTGCTGAAACCCATCATTCTAAAACCTTGATCAATTTTCTATGAAGAAGCAAGTCAGAGGAAAAAATTTCCAATCATGGGGTTCATTGTGAGGTCTGAAACAAATGGAAGAAATTTCATGGAATGTTAACCGCAAGTGAAAGAGATGTTGCAGAAAGCGTAGTGGCTACATTTCGTGGAGAAATTTGATGGTTTCAAAAAACAGGTGACTAAATCCTTCGCCAGACCTTTTGATCGAGTAGAAGTTGAGATTGGAGATATTAAATTCGTAGTGATAAAGTCCCTTATCACTCAAGCTACTGACCTATCCAAAGGAGGAGAACGATGGTTTAAAAACAGAGGCATAGAAAGTGAAGAATGGAATTTTTTCTTAAAGAATCCAGGTATGGACACATCCATTTTTAAGAAAGGAATCCCAAGCATTGGACTTAAAAGTAAATAGAGAAATATATTAATGGGTATTAAAAAATTGATCTCTTGTGAGGGATGGTTTGGTTGCATGTTCTTTTATCACATTCACCTAATGATGCATTTTCTAGGAGGAAATGAGATCAATCTCCCATACTTTTTGTTGAATAACTTAAGAAAAATGTCAGGAAATGTATAGAAAAATTGATTTATAAAAACACTATGCATCATCATGTCCTCATCAAAATTCTTATTGAATTCCACCTTAAGGGTTTGGGATATGATTGGGAAAAATTATTACTTAGAAACCATTTTAAGGAAGAAGAACAACAAGCCAATAGTAGTAAAGGAAAAAGAGGGAGAAAAAGAGTATCTGAAAGCCCTATTCAAAAGTTACATCAACAACATTCCTAGGAATATTCAGAGGATGAAATTGCTATTGCAAAAATTTTATGAAACATAAAAAAGAAAATTGTTAGAAGAAAGAAATTGAATAGAGAAGAAGAAAACACATCCAAGGAGATAGAGGAGGTCAAAACATAAAAGAAAAGAATTCAAATAAAAAACCCTCCTCCATCAAATGTGAGAAGAAGTGCCAGGCTTAATCAAGCACTAAAGGAACCATCTCTAAAAGTCATGGAATATGAGGAAACAAAGAAGCAGAGGACTCCCTCACCTACTATCATTTCACCCATTCAATATATATGTTATGAAACTAGCTCAAGAAAAGATAGAAAAGATAGATCAATGCCTTAGAATTCAGCCTCTTTGAGGGGGAAACCTCATTTACATTACATAAATGAACAATTCTTGGATGATTCAAATGAAAAAACCTCATTTCTATATATAGGAGTCTAAGGAGTCACAATATAACCCAGTGGACCTAACAATAATAATATAAAGCCACAAAAATAACAATAGAGGGATTCTATGGGGCACGGTAATAACAATATGGGGATAATAGGGGCACAACAATATTAATAAGGGGTACAACTACAACAGTAATGGGGCAATCACTAGTATTATAGGGACCCAACATGCCCCTCTCCTTCAAAAAAGTGTTGTCCTCAACGCTAAGAAGTTCTGGATGCTTCTGTATAAAATTCTCATCCTCCCATGTGGAATCTTCAGCGGATAAATTCTTCCACTTGATAAGATACTCTGAAATTGATCGATTTCGTAGCTGTCGTGTTCTTGTTTTTGTGACTGCTTCCGGTTCCAATATAAATCTTCCTTTCTCATCAAGATCTGGAAATATTGTTTGAACTAGGAGCTTGTCACCTATAACCTTCTTTAAACATGAAACATGGAAAACTGGGTGCAATCGAGAGGCTGTAGGAAGCTCCAATTTGTATGCTATAACACCAATCTTTTGCAACACCTTGTATGGACCATAATACTTTGGTGATAATTTATTATCCTTCATAGCTTGCTTGAGGGACATTTGCTTATATGGTTGTAGCCGTAGGAATATCCAATCACCTACATGAAAACTTCTTTCGCTGCGATGTTGATCTGCCTATTGTTTCATTCTATTCTGTGCCAACACGAGGTTATCCTTTAAGAGTTGAAGGACTTGTTGTTGATGTTCAATGTGATGTTCCACTACTTGAACCTTAGAATTTTCTCTTAAATATGATGTGATGGATGGTGGCTGATACCCATAAAGTGCCATAAATGGGGTCATTTTTGTTGTTGTATGGAAGGAAGTGTTATACCACCATTCAGCCAGAGGCAACCATTTGACCCATTGTGTCTGTTTATTAGATACAAAGAAACGAAGATATCCTTCCAAATATTTGTTTACTATCTCAGTTTTCCCATCAGATTGAGGATGATAAGATGAGCTATGAGCTAACTGAGTACCAAGACAAGAAAATAATTTTGTCCAAAAATTTCCAGTGAAAATGGGGTCTCTGTCACTTACAATAATCTTTGGGTTTCCATGTAACTTTTGAATTGTTTCCATAAATGCAGTAGAAACTGTACTGGCTTTAAATGGATGTGATAATGCCTTTGTTGCTTTTGTAGTCCATGAAAATGCATCTTTCTTCAATAATGTTGTTAGAGGTGCTACTATTCTCCCATAATTCTTAACAAACTTGCGATAATTCCCTATCAACCCGAGAAATCCTCGCAGATGCTTTATGGATGTGGAAATTTTCCATTCCTTAATGGATTTAATTTTGCTAGGGTCTACCTTAACTCCTTCATGAGATACAATATGACCCAGATATTCCACCTCTTGTACTCCAAAGAAACATTTGGATCTTTTTGCATATAATTGTTTCTCCTCCAATAGTTGTAGCACCCTATTAACATGTTCAACATGATCCTTCCAAGACTTGCTGTAGATTAGTATATCATCAAAAAATACTAACGCAAATTTTCTAAGGAATGGTTTGAAAATTAAATTCATCAAACCTTGAAATGTTGAAGGTGCATTGGTAAGGCCAAAAGGCATGACCAAAAATTCATAATGACCCTCATGAGTTCTAAATGTTGTTTTCAGAATGTCTTCAGTCTTCATTCTAGTTTAATGATATCCTGAACGAAGATCCAACTTTGTGAAGTAAATTGATCCATGCAATTCATCCAGTAATTCATCAATGATAGGAATGGGAAACTTATCTTTAATAGTGAGCTTGTTGAGCTCCCTATAATATGGACACATGCACCATGATCCATCCTTCTTGTGCACCAATACTACTGGAGCAAAGAAATAACTTTGACTCGGTTGAATTATACCAGCGTCTAGCATTTCTGCAACGATACGTTCAATTTCACTCTTTTGGGCATAAGGATATCTGTACGGCCTGATGTTTGGAGGAGCACTTCCTGGAATCAGATGAATAGCATGATCATGATAACGAATAGGTGGGAGACCTTTGGGAGTCTCAAATACCTTGGAATGGTTGTCCAAGAATTTTTGGAGATCTGGAGAAATAGATGATTCCAATATGGAAACATCTAGCGAACATAATTGTGAAATTACACCTCTTTGTTCCTTTTTTAGAAGATCCAACTTGGTGCAATTACACCTCTTTGCACCACATAATTGTGCAATTACACCTCTTTTCTCTTTTTTCTTCCAATTTTTGTGATAATTTGTTTACGAGAGCAAAGCCATTGATACCATACAAACTGATTTGGTTCCAAATATAAAGATGCAATACGTACCTTTTGTGTGTTTTGTACATTATTGAGATCGAAAAATTGCTCCATTTGTAATATCCAGGTTGCGCGATCCTTGCCATCAAACTTCCTCATATCGATTTTTGGAATATGGTGGGTCTTCGATCCAACATTAGGGTCTAGGGAATCATGATTAACATTTCTTTTGTAGCAACTTATTCATATTTATCTTCAATTATTCCATGTCTGTCTTCAAATTTGTCTTCCAATCGTCCATCTTAACTTCCATGCCATTCATCTTAGCTTCCATGCCCTTTATCTTAGATTCCATGCCATTTATCTTAGCTTCTATTAGCTTTTGTGAGATTGACATTTGTTGCACTTGCTCTTGTAGTTTTGATATATCATGTTGCATTTCTTCCTCTTCTTCATGAGTCATGCTACTCCTTTCAGGTTGCTTACTAGGTGTTTGCATTTTCTTTCCTTGGGGCATGAGTTACCAATAATAATGCTCTACTATGCCTTTTGAATTCTTCAAAATAAATTTTCAAACCAAGCTTAAGCAAAAATTTAAAAGAATCTACACACCTTTTTTTCACTTTGTATGAGCTCGATATTGCCTCTGATGTATCTCTGTACTTTCAGATCATCTAGTTATAAAATTACGACCTGAAGTAGCCCTCTATGTCCTCTTTCCAATGCCACCAGTCTAATACGAATTGGATTCTCCAAGGAAGAGTTATGTGAAATCTCCCACAGTGACCTGATTATAGACCAGTTCAGTAGAGCGAACTTGTACGATGTGCCACGAGCCACTGTTTCAACTTTTGGCTCTAAAAAATATATACAAGAAATTACAGTCCGTCCTCTTTCTGTACCTTCTTACAAAATTTCAATCTGATGCTCAGAGAGAAAGTTATGACGATTTTCCCCAGGTGTTATAGAAATTTTTGTGCCTTACGGCTCTAAGCATGAAATGTCCATAAAACAAGGGCTCCTAAGTCCCTAAAAGTGTTGTTCCAACCCCTAAAGGAACAAGGTCAACAAATTATAGCTTCTCCCAGAAGTTATCCACCAGAAACTGCTCAGAATAAGTCAAAACATGATCATTTCTGCTGCTCCACTAGTTAAGTGCGTTGCATAGCACCTAAGTCCACTAGCTAGGTGCGTTGCAACGCACCTAAATGCACTACCAGGGTGCATTGAGCGGGAAATGACAAATGGCAGTGTCATTCCGCGAGGTGGAGAGACAATGGAAGCTTCCAGAATCTTCTCCAATGACACTTTCCTCACTGAATTCGACCAAGGATGAGTAAGAGGCTTTCAGTCTCCAAGTGGAAGCAAGAACTGACAGAGAGAAGCCACTAATCAAATCATAAGCTCACTCATCCTCCCTGCATACATCTATATATGGATCCCTCATCCCAGAGATCCAGAGGCTGGAATTTTTCACATTGTAAGGAATTGCTGTTGGTTTTGAGACACATATAAGAGAATTGGGTGATCTATGCTTTGTTGGGGGTGAAGAAGGGACTTCTTTGCTGGGAGGTTGATTCAGGGTCAGGAATCATTGGTTGTAACTCCTCCTGGATCTTCTTGTATATCAATAAAAACTATTTGAGTTTCTTCTCCATGCTTTTGTATCATTGATGCTTGTTACATTTGTATGGTTAAATTAAATCTGATCCTAAGTTATTTATGAATATAAACCCATGTCTTTGTATAGTTTTCTCCTTCTGTGATCTTACAAGTACTTGGTGAAGCTGGGCAAGTAAAAGAGCAGATAGCTGGAAGCTGTCAAAGAGGAGAGAGACTGGATCAAAGGACTAGCGCAAGACACAGGTTGGTTCTTCCTATTCCTCTTTGTTTATAGTTCATAAAGGAGATACAAAAGTAGTTTTCTCTGTTTGTTTCTAAGGTAGCTGTCACACCTTAGTGGGACAGAGCAGTTCTAAATAGACGCTTTTCTCAATAACAAAATGGCGACTCCGCTGGGGATCGAACCCAAAATCTCTGGTTTCGTAGACCAGAGCCTTATCCATTGGGGGTGGATTTCATAAGATATGCTTATGAAATGCTTATATAAATTTTTGTGCCTTACAGCTCTAAGCATGAAATGTCCATAAACCAAGGGCTCGTAAGTCCCTAAAAGTGTTGTTCCAACCCCTAAAGGAACAAGGTCAACAAATTACAGCTTCTCCCAGAAGTTCTCCACCAGAAACTGCTCAGAATAAGTCAAAACAGGATCATTTCAGCTGCTCCACTAGCTAAGTGCGTTGCATAGCACCTAATTCCACTAGCTAGGTTCGTTGCAACGCACCTAAATGCACTACCAGGGTGCGTTGAGCGGAAAATGACAAATGGCAGTGTCATTCCGCGAGGTGGAGAGACAATGGAAGCTTCCAGAATCTTCTCCAATGACACTTGCGTCACTGAATTCGACCAAGGATGAGTAAGAGGCTTTCAGTCTCCAAGTGGAAGCAAGAACTAACAGAGAGAAGCCACTAATCAAATCACAAGCTGACTCATCCTCCTTGCATACATCTATATATGGATCCCTCATCCCAGAGATCCAGAGGCTGGAATTTTGCACATTGTAAGGAATTGCTGTTGGTTTTGAGACACATATCAGAGAATTGGGTGATCTATGATTTGTTGGGGGTGAAGATCCTTTTTCGAAATCAAAAGGTAGAGATGATTACGACACTTTATGATTTTGAAATAAATACTCGTTTCGACACTAGAAAGTCACAAATTCAAACCAAAGGCAAAAGTAAAAGCATAATCGACCATGAACAACAAATAAACTTTATCCTATGATCAAAATCGACACTTGCGACAGATCTAAATCAAAGGACGATAGTACGATTATTATACTTTTGCAATGGAAAACTGTAAACAACTCAACAAACACATAAAAAAATCTACAGTTCTTTTGTACAAATGAGGTGGAATATCAGTAAGGAAAAGGGGTTTGAAACAGTCATATACTGATCACAGGCTGCAAAAATCAGAGACAAAACTGGAAAGAATGAAGCAAAGAACCTCAGCTGCACAAGGCTAGGCTGATCAGCGCACCTGTTACACAGAGAAACTGCATTGCAGCGCAGGTAGTCCTCTCGGGAAGTGCGTTGAAATGCAGAACCTCTTCACAGTGCCTGCACTGGGGCAGAAACGAGAATTCATAAGATTGTGTCTTTCTTGTGCTGTAGCATTTCATAAACTTATAAGTAGCAATCGAACTGCATTTGCCTTGACAAATGAAAAGTAGACATCTGCTGCTTCAATCCATTCACTAGATCTGTTTATGATTTGAACAGCTGATTCATAGACTAACTGAATTATGCTTATGAAATGCTTATAGACATTAGTTTGTTTGTGTTTCTCTTGTTGTTTGTTTCATAAACTTATAAGTAGCAATCGAACTGCATTTGCCTTGACAAATGAAAAGTAGACATCTGCTACTTCAATCCATTCATTGGATTTGTTTATGATTTGAATAGCTGATTCATAGACTAACTAATTGCCCTTGTGATAGCTCTTAGACCCTCCTTAGATCTACCTCTGATTGTGCATTACTGATTGCTTTTACTCGGCCAAAAACCAAATATTAAACTGCAAACCGTGACCCAGAACCTGGATAGAATTCTTGTTTCTGCCCCAGCGCAGGTACTGTGAAGAGGTTCTGCATTTCAACGCACTTCCCGAGAGGTCTACCTGCGTTGCAATGCAGTTTCTCTGTGTAACAGGTGCGCTGATCAGCCTAGCCCTGTGCAGCTGAGGTTCTTTGCTTCATTCTTTCAGTTTTGTCTCTGATTTTTGCAGCCTGTGATCAGTATATGACTGTTTCAAACCCCTTTTCCTTACTGATATTCCGCCTCATTTGTACAAAAGAACTGTAGATGTTTTTATGTGTTTGTTGAGTCGTTTACAGTTTTCCATTGCAAAAGTATAATAGTCGTACTGTCGTCCTTTGATTTAGATCTGTCACAAGTGTCAATTTTGATCATAGGATAAAGTTTATTTGCTGTTGATGGTCGATTATGCTTTTACTTTTGCCTTTGGTTTGAATTTGTGACTTTCTAGTGTCAAAATGAGTATTTATTTCAAAATCATAAAGTGTCGTAATCATCTCTACCTTTTGATTTCGAAAAGAAGCTTGTTTATGTTTGTCGCTTGAAAGAAAATTCAGATTTGTACATCAACTTTCTTTTTAGCATGAATATTAAGAAAGTGAAAAACAAATACATGCATGTGAATTTGCATATTGACAGTCTGTTTGGCTTGATTTAGGAAAGTGCATTTACAGTGTGCTCTTTGCTCTTTGCGAAAAGATTGTGTCTTTCTTTTCCCTTAGTAGCTAGGATTTTCATTGCTGAAAAGAGATAAAAGTTTGTTTATCATCTTTAGATTGCATTTTAGGAATTACATCTACATCTCGTGGTGAACCCAAAAGGAAAACTTCATAAGAAATATCAACTTAAAATAAATTCAATGAACCTAACAAAGCTTTGGAACTTAACGCACAACATTTAGAGGTCTAGGCTAGAGACGTATTCCGGCGTCGTAAAGCCTGGTAACTGTTGTCCTCATTGATGGTTGGGTGATTCCTCCACTTTGAGACGATCAGTGCCAGTACGGACTTGTGCTCCCACGTACCGTCGAGTATATATTGGGAGACCCCTATAGGCTTAAATCATTTATCCATAGGAAGCCATGTCGGCCGCCCTACTGATCGCAATGCACCGAACACAGCATTCGGGAAGATTGACTGCCGTACCGTAAAAAGTATTCTGCAGTTTTGCGATTGGTTTGGTACTCCCTCTACCTAGACCTCTAGAGCAATCCCTTTCGTTCTTTTTCAGAATCCTTAACGGAAAAGGTCCATCTGAGCACTTGTCACTTCAGGCTCATTAAAAATTGAAGGAGACTAGAGTCATCTTTTTTTTTTTCTTGACTCTTAAAAACTGAAAAAACAAGTTGTGTCAAAGCGTGTTAAAATTATTTTAAAAGGAATATTCATACCCCTTTCCTACGTTGATCTTGGGTTGAGAAAATGGAGTCTACCAACCAAGGAATTCCCCTTGGAGGAAATCCTAGTCCCTTCTCCTCTTGGGGAGATGTTGGTGCACCCCATATGGCCACATTGTCGCTTCCAGGACTGACAATTGGTTTTCCTGTATGGCTCTTCTCAACCTCTGTCGTTCAGAACACCACTATTCCTGAACAATCGAATAAGCAATTAGACGAGTCCAGAGTTGCCCACCAGCCTTCTACTTCCTCTAATTCTTTCTCTCCTCCTTCCTCTTCGCTTGATGGGGCTGGTAAAGCCAAAATTCAAGTTCCTAAGGAGAAGAAGGAAAATAAGAAGAAAGAGAAGAAGAAGAAAGAGCCAAAGGCGAATGTGGGAAAACGAGTGTCGTCCAATGAAAATCCACACACTGCACCGACCAGGCCTAAATCGCCATGTGTCATTTGCAAAGGAGACCACTTTCACAGAGATTGTCCTTGCATCCCTCGGATACTAAGGGACTGGTCTCCTCGTTTGCACAACCTGGTGTCGTCAACCTCTGATGATCATGTTGAAAGCACACCGTCAACTAGTGAAAGTGAAGCCCCAGGACAAAAAGGGGAAGCTAGATTTCCTTGTAAACTGTGTGAAGGCAATCATGCCGTCCACCATTGTCCCTTCTTAGATGAAGCTAAAAGAGTTTTGGATGATCGTCCAGTTTCACCGTTACGACTTCCTCCTGGATATAAAAAACTCTTTCCGAGTCCATCACTAGTTGAAAATCCAGCTGGCCCGCTCAGGTGGTCGGCTGAAGCACCTATCATTGAAGATAAACCATCTGAATCCATACCAGACGAAATTCAAAAGGTCGAGGCGGCAGTTGACCCGGTCTTGCCTTCAGAGGTTTCATCTTCAGATGATACAATCACTGAAGAGAACAAGGATGACACCGTCCAAATTCTCTTCATAAACACAGACTCCGACGAACATGGGGGCAATATACCCGTTCCTTTACCACAGGAAGGAAGTTCATCAGAGTCGTACCTGGCCGTCTATTCGGTCCCACCTCCAAGCAACCTAGTTGTCTCCTTCGACTGGAATCAACTAGGCAGACCCCGTTTACCAGCAAGCATACCATTCTGAATTATCATTCAAATATATAGAATGGTTATGGCTGGTACCATCATAGATGAGGGGGCTTTTGTGAGTATCCTTTCCTCAACTACTTGGAAAGCGCTTGGTTCGCCATCGCTTTTGCCTGAGATGAGAAATCTAAAAGGCTTTGATAAAGGAACTAGTCGACCTTTAGGGATCCTTCCCGATGTGCCCATAACATTGAGAAGGAAGACAGTTCGCATGAACGTAATGGTAGTTCAAGGACCCTTGGATTATAACCTACTCCTTGGACGAGACTATATTTATTGCATGGGAGCGATTGTCTCCTCACTCTTTAGAGTAATGTGTTTTCCGCACGAAGGAAGAGTGGTCAAGCTCGTGGACCAGCTTTCATTTCCCGGATCACGCATAGCAAATAGTCATATACCATCCCTAAATGGTCTTTTCACGCAAGAAATGTCTCAATCTCCAGTCCGTCCTCCCGATGAGCGTGAGTAATTCGGAGGGATATGACTGAAACCCAGGGGGCATGCGTCCTGGTCTGCTTCGGCAGGAAAACTTCGGGTATAGAGTAGGTTTCCGCGGGAAAATATGCCTAGTTTGTACCCCCGTCCGTGATTGGAAGAGGGGGTTATTCTAGTACAGGATTCTCTTGTCAAAAGTTATGTGAGTTGGCGAGCGCCGCCACTCACCTTTGTTTATCTCGGTAGACATCGCCGAAGAAGTGTTTTGTTTGCGCCGCGGATAGAACAATCTTTGGGTAGCCTGTAAGAGGTATACCCTTCCTGATAAAACAAATGTTTTGTCAGCTCGAATAGAGGGTGACCTTGAAACTCTGTTTTATACCTGGGGGCATGCAAACCTTTTGGAGTGCAAGCAAAGAGCGATTATTTATCTGTTTTTTGGATTAGTCGTTTCCTAACTTGCATAAAGAAAGGATGTGGGGCAAAAATCTAAAAGTTGCCGTTTTTATATGAGACATTCTTATCACATGACTGGATTAATCGAGCAGTGTTTACCGCGAGGTTCAAGCTCGTTAAAAAATAAACCTGGACCGAGCAAATGTTTCCACCCGCATTTAAGCTCGTTAAAAAATGAACTATCCCCTGGTAAATAACCACCGTGAATGTAGTACTTCAGCCATTAAAGCCTTGGTCGTGTTTGCACCGACACCTCCACTTTTTCATTGGCCGATCATTCACCTCCATTTGATTGTTTACCCATTTTGAGGAACAACTGCGAAGAGTGATTTCAATAGCCATCCTTGTGACACTGCCGTGATTGGAAAATTCCAAACCTTACCTGGAATCAGCTGCTACCCATTTTATCACTCATTCCTCAAAAGACGAGTCTTCTTTAAGCTCTTTTCTGACTCGTAAAATATGAAAAGATTGCCGAGTTCTGGCCTTCCAGCTCGTTAAAGTGACAGGAAGTGCTATCCCTCCTCTAGATTTTAATCTTTTTGGACCTGAGGGATTATTGCACAAAAAGATCGAGCGCTTGTTTTGTTCGGCTCATTAAAGCTAATCGAAAATTCATCCCTTCTGTATTATTTTATACTTTTTCGGACTTAAGGGATTAGATGACGAAAAAGGAATTTTGGAGTTATCTTTACGTACCTTTTCAGACTCTCTAAAAATGAAAAGGACCGAGTTATCTTTGTCGTTAAACTCGTTAAAAAGATTAATAGCGACAAACTTGTCTTTAGACGAGAACGAGTTTCACTATCGCTAGGCTCGTTAAAACATAGAGATGGGTTTTCCCGAAGGGAAAATTATAGAACAAGCATATGTTATCCTCCTCAAGCTTGACAAAAATAAAGAGGTACTGGTCAGCAATGACAAGGGAAAAATTGAGAAGAAAACTCAAAGAATCTTTATTGGTAGCAAGTCGCTCTTGAACATGACACTTCCGCTCCGTGCCCGAGTTGGGTTGGGTTGTTTCATTCACCGGTCAGATCACCATGGTCACGCCATACCATCCACATTTGGGGTTAATGCTACCAATCCATCACATCAGTGTCGCCGATATGTTCAAGAGAAGTCATCCAGAAAGGCCACCTGTGTCCCGCCCACTACCATACATTATACTCCATTCTTTCATGACCGCCACCTTGAACCATATATCATCAGATCGTTTTCACCTCCATCAAAATCATTTTCTCTGTTCCGTGTCACTGATGTGGGATTCATTAAGGCCCTCCTGTGACGGATCACTTCTTGTCGACATCAGCTCATTATCCAAGAAGTTGATCTAGGAACACCCCATTCAGTACTTTGAAGCTTGCATGCCTCAATGGCAAGTTTCTCACTTCCGGTGACAGGTTTACATCAATGACCTTCGACCGAAAGATTTTGCGTGGTGTTCGACACCAAGTCCTTTATTCACACCACGTGAATTGTACTGCAGTACCTTGAGGATCATTATCATTATCGGTGATTCCTCTCGCGCTTGTTAACGGTTTACATCATTGACTGGTAATCAAACGATGTCTTTCCATGTTCGACTTCAAAACATTTTTCACATGGATCGACTTGTACTTCAAGTGAAGATCGGATGAGATTGAAGACCCCGGATCTAGTTTCATCCATCCGGGCTGCGATATATATTCAGGAAAATAAAGACATTCAAATGTACAGCATTACAGCACAGATAATCATCCTACCAAAAGGATGATGGCTCTATCAGAATCATCAGTCTACCATAAGACGATTGTCTGTCCTATGCACATGAAAATGAATTTATAAAGCTGAGCATGGGAATGCCTGCCTCAGCTAGATCATGAAAACAGTATGAAGATAATGTATTGTATTGTATCTTATTACAGGTCTCCTCCCAGCATTGAAAGAACTTCGGATCCTCCTAATAAAGCATTTCACCAGATAAACGGCCTCATACTTTAGGGGGAAACTGTTATAGAAATTTTTGTGCCTTACAGATCTAAGCATGAAATGTCCATAAACCAAGGGCTCCTAAGTCCCTAAAAGTGTTGTTCCAACCCCTAAAGGAACAAGGTCAACAAATTACAGCTTCTCGCAGAAGTTCTCCACCAGAAACTGCTCAGAATAAGTCAAAACAGGATCATTTCAGCTGCTCCACTAGCTAAGTGCATTGCATAGCACCTAATTCCACTAGCTAGGTGCGTTGCAACGCACCTAAATGCACTACCAGGGTGCGTTGAGCGGGAAATGACAAATGGCGGTGTCATTCCGCGAGGTGGAGAGACAATGGAAGCTTCCAGAATCTTCTCCAATGACACTTGCCTCATTGAATTCGACCAAGGATGAGTAAGAGGCTTTCAGTCTCCAAGTGGAAGCAAGAACTGACAGAGAGAAGCCACTAATCAAGTCATAAGCTAACTCATCCTCCTTGCATACATCTATATATGGATCCCTCATCCTAGAGATCCAGAGGCTGCAATTTTGCACATTGTAAGGAATTGTTGTTGGTTTTGAGACACATATCAGAGAATTGGGTGATCTATGCTTTGTTGGGGGTGAAGAAGGGACTTCTTTGCTGGGAGGTTGATGCTAGGTCAGGAATCATCGGTTGTAACTCCTCCTGGATCTTCTTGTATATCAATAAAAAATATTTGAGTTTCTTCTCCATGCTTTTGTATCATTGATGCTTGTTACATTTGTATGGTTAACTTAAATCTGATCCTAAGTTATTTATGAATATAAACACATGTCTTTGTATAGTTTTCTCCTTCTGTGATCTTACAGGTACTTGGTGAAGCTGGGCAAGTAAGAGAGCAGATAGCTGGAAGCTGTCAAAGAGGAGAGAGACTGGATCAAAGGATTAGCGCAAGACACAGGTTGGTTCTTCCTATTCCTCTTTGTTTATAGTTCATAAAGGAGATACAAAAGTAGTTTTCTCTGTTTGTTTCTAAGGTAGTTGTCACACCTTAGTGGGATAGAGCAGTTCTAAATAGACACTTTTCCCGATAATACCAGGTCACCTATTTGGAATGTAATTCAGGAGTCTACAAAAAGGCCAACTTCCTCAGATCATATCTCCGCAAATATAGCGTAAACAGCTCTGAAATTTGGACCCGAGGTTCGGCGCGATTTCTTCTCAATTGGGTTTTTTTTTAGCTTCTGAAATGTCGCAGAAAAAAAGTTATGGCGAAAATTCCACAATGACCTATTTGGAGCAGTAAAACCCTAGAATCCAAAGCTCTGATACCAAATGTTATGAAACCAGCTCAAGAAAAGATGGAAAAGATAGATCAACACCTTAGAATTCAGCCTCTTTGAGGGGGAAACCTCCTTTACATTACATAAATGAACAATTCTTGGATGATTCAAATGACAAAACCTCCTTTCTATATATAGGAGTCTAAGGAGTCACAATATAACCTAGCCGACCTAACAATGATAATATAAAGCCACAAAAATAACAATAGAGGGATTCTATGGGGCACAGTAATAACAATATGGGGATAATAGGGGCACAACAATATTAATAAGGGGTATAACTACAATAGTAATGGGGTAATCACTAGTATTATAGGGACCCAACAACATAGGTTGAGGAACACTAGAGATAGATCTAGTACAATAAGAGATATATGATTATATTGAATCTATGGAAGAGAAAGCTGTAGAAAAGACATCTGGTTCAACAATGCATAAAAAATAGGTTCACTCTAGTAACCCACAAGAACCTCCAGTCATAAATATTTTAAAACAAGAAATATTTGAGTTGGAGATGCCAAATAAACACTTAAAAAAGGAACATGAAGCCTTGAAGATGAAGAATGAAATCCAAAGAGCTCATAACAACAATATTCTCTTACATTTTAGCTTCTGGTATAATAAAAATAAGAAGCCAAAACAAAAGAGTAAGGTCCTTAAAAGAAAAGCGATAAATTTGAAATACGAAATTTTGATGAAGAAGCCAAGGATGGAAATGGCAAGGAAAAAGGTGAAAAGGACAGATTTAGATGTGCTAGATCAAGTTTAAAAGGAGATGCAGTAGTTGAAAAGGGCACTAATTTTTGAATTTTTTCATGAGGACATGAAATGACCTCCGTTTGGGGGAATGTAGAGCCTCATGAATGCTTCATCTTGACACTCTTATTTACTCATTTTCCATCTCCTTGACCATTATTTTTGACTTGACAGGAACCAAATTGCAGTTTTTTGACATAGATAAGGTACTAATTATCCTATTTTTCGTATTTTAAAAATGTTCCTTATTATTAAGTTAAATTTTGCATTGGCTACTAGATTCGTACAATTCTGCAGCTAACATCTGTTTTTGTAGCCAAATCCATTGTCGAATAGGGTCCCAGGTGTCACTCAAGGAAAGAAAGATATGGGTAGAAAGAGGTTGATGTCCTCAATGATATCCTCCTATTTATCTGCACCAAATCATTAGAATAAATCCTGAATTGCATGGTCATAGGGAAAAGTCAACACGTAGCTAGAGCAAGCGAGTGAGAGTCCAAGAAGAAAATGCCTCATGAGTTGCTTTTCTGAATAGCAAATCGTGAGCGATTCGATGTCTGTTAGAAGCTAAAATTAGGAATCTGAGTTTGATAATTTGAATTAGAACTCTGTTAGCGAAAAGCCGGCATGAAAGCCTCAAACATTTATTGAATGGATTTTATAAATACCATAAGGTAGGACAAAACAAACAACGACGGTGAATAAAAATTTTGCCACTATAATCATTTTGAAACTCTATGATTTTATTTAATGAAAGCACCTTTGAAGACTTGATGCGTAGTTAACTGTTCGTTGAAGCTTCAGACCGCCTGTTTGTGGAGGGTCGCTGTAAACAGTGAGAGTTTTTAACTTGTAGATTTTCCTTTTTGTTATTATTTGTTGTAGAATTTTCATGTATGTAATCATTGAAATAGAAATATTAATCTTAGCCATTTATAGTTTTGAACTTCTTATGGTAGCTTTACAACTCCTTTTTTATAGTTTCTACAACTGATTTGAATCATCAAAATATGTTGGGTCCCTATAATACTAGTGATCCCCCCATTACTATTGTAGTTGTATCCCTTATTAATATTGTTGTGCCCGTATTGTCCCCACATTGTTATTACTGTGCCCCGTAGAATCCCTCTATTGTTATTTTTGTGCCTTTATATTATTATTGTTAGGTTGGCTTGGTTATATTGTGACCCCTTAGACTCCTATATATAGAAAGGAGGTTTTGTCATTTGAATCATCCAATAATTATTCATTTGTGTAATGTAAAGGAGGTTGCCCCCTCGAAGAGGCTTATTTATAAGGTGCTCATCTATCTTTTCTATCTTTTTGTGAGCTGGTTCCATAACATTTGGTATCAGAGCTTTGGATTCCAGGGTTTCATTGCTCCAAACAGGTCATCGTGGCATTTTCTCTATAAAACTTTTTCTGCTACATTTCAGATCTTAAAAGGAAAACCCATTTGGGCTGCAACTGTTCTGAACCTTGGGGCCAAATTCAGAGCTTTTCGCGTTATATTTGTGGAGATATGATATGAATAAGTTGACCTTTTTGCAGACTCCCGAATTACATTCCAAATAGGTGACCTGGGGAAAATCATCATAACTTTTGTTTTGAACATCAGATTGAAATTTCATAAGTAGTTAGAGAAAGAGGACAAATTGTAGTTTCCTGTGTATATGTTTTAGATCCGAAGGTGAAAACAGTGACACAGACGGATACTGCAAATCACAATTTTAGAATTGGATGATCTGAAATTACAGAGATACATCAGATTTAATATCGAGCTCCCACAAAGTGAAAAAAGGTGTGTAATTTTTTAAATTTTGCATAAGGTTGGTTTGAAAAATTAGTTTGAAGGAATTCAAAGGGAATAGCGAAGAATTATTAGCATTAATTGATGCCTCGAAGAAAGAAAATGGAAACACCTAGTAAGAAACTTGAAAGCTCTAGCATGACTTGTGAAGAAGAGGAAGAAATGCAACATAATATATCAAAATTACAAGACCAAGTACAACAAATTTCACTCTCACAAAAGGTAACTGAAGCGAAGATGTATGGCATGGAAGCTAAAATGAATGGCATGCAAGTTAAGATGGATGGCATGGATGCTAATATGAATGGCATGGACGACAAGATGGAAGAATTGAAGATAAATTTGAATAATTTGCTACAAGAAATGGTCACTAATGGTGAAAGGGTAGTAAATATAACTCATGATGAGAACAAAAGCAATTTTAATCATGATTTCATAGACTCTAATGTTGGATTGAAGAGCCACCATATTCCAAAAATTGATATGAGGAAGTTTGATGGCAAGGATCCCGCAATATGGATACTACAGATGGAGCAATTTTTCAATCTCCATAATGTGCAAAACACACAAAAGGTACATATTGCAACTTTATATTTGGAACCAAATCAGTTTGTATGGTATCGATGGCTTTTCTCTTGTAAAAAAATTGTCACTTGGACAATTTTTACGAAAGAAATGACAGCACATTATGAGGATACAAAAAACAACACATTTTTTAGCCAATTGATAAGTCTCAAACAAAAGGGTTCAATGATGGAGCACATTGAGGACTTCCAAAAATTTAACATAAGGGTAAAAGATATTCCGGAGGAGCATAGGATTGATGTGTTCATAGGGATTTTAAAGGATAATATCCAACACGAGGTTCACCTTTGGGAACCTGATTCATTGGAGAAGGCATTCAGGTTAGCAAGAAAAATGGAAAGCAAAATTATGGCAACCAGGAAGCCTACCACTCACAACTATAAATACGGAAGTGTTGTTGACCCTAGACTTCCAAAACCTATAAGGTTGACACCACAAAAATTGGAAGAAGAATGACCAAATGGGCTTTGTTACAATTGTGATGGAAAATACACTAAAGGTCATAAGTGTGCTAAGAAGAAATTATTCTACATAGATTGTGAAGAGGAGGAAGAAAATGAACAGGAAATTTCAAAAGAAGAGGGTATACTCCAAAAAAAAACCATAGATAAAGAAGAAATGAATCCGACCATATCTTGTAATGCATTGGCTCGAATTACCACTCCTCAAACTATCAAGATAGAAGGACATATCAAGAAGAAAAAGGTAATAGTGTTGATTGATTCATGAAGAATTGAATTGCTTCCTATATCCAGCACCACAGTGTCAAGTGATGGTTGCAAGTGGAGGAGCCATAAATTTCTTTGGAAAGTGCCATAATATCAAGCTATCCATGGGAGAATATGTATTGAATAGCCCAATTCTTTCCATTCCAATGGGAGGTGCTGATGTTGTACTAGGAGTCCAATGGCTACAATCCTTGGGTACAACAGATTTTAATTTTCAAGAACTTTTCATGAAATTTTCTGTGGAAGGAAAGGAAGTTGAATTAAGGGGTATTGTAGGGAAATCGGGAAAGAAAATCATCTCTAACGGTATGACAAAGATTCTAAAAAAGAAACAATGAGGTGTAATTGAACAATTATGTTCGGTAGATGTTTCCATATCGAAATCACCTATTTCTCCAAATCTTCAAGAAGTCTTGAACAATCTTTCCAAGGTATTTGAGACTCCCAAAGGTCTCCCACCTATTCGTAATCATGATCATGCTATTCATTTGATTCCAGGAAGTGCTCCTCCAAACATCAGGCCATACAGATATCCCTATGCCCAAAAGAGTGAAATTGAACGTATGGTTGCAGAAATGCTAGAGGCTGGTATAATTCAACCTAGTCAAAGTTCTTTCTCTGCTCCAATAATATTGGTGCACAGAAGGATGGATCATGGTGCATGTTTCCGGATTATAGGGAGCTCAACAAGCTCACCATTAAAGATAAATTTCCCATTCTTGTCATTGATGAATTATTGGATGATTGCATGGATCAATTTACTTCACCATAATGGATCTTTGTTCAGGATATCATCAAATTAGAATGAAGACTGAAGACATTCTTAAAACAACATTTAGAACTCATGAAGGTGATTATGAATTTTTGGTCATGCCTTTTGGCCTTACCAATGCACCTTCTACATTTCAAGGTTTGATGAATTCCATTTTCAAACCCTTCCTTGGAAATTTGTGTTAGTATTTTTTGATGATATACTAATCTACAACAAGTCTTGGAAGGATCATGTTGAACATGTGGACAGGGTGCTACAACTATTGGAGGAGAAACAATTATATGCAAAAGCTCCAAATGTTTCTTTGGAGTACAAGAGGTGGAGTATTTGGGTCATATTGTATCTCATGAAGGTGTTAAGGTAGACCCTAGCAAAATTAAAGCCATTAAGGAATGGAAAATCCCCACATCCATAAAGCATTTGCGATGATTTCTTGGGTTGAAAGGGTATTATCGCAAGTTTGTTAAGAATTATGGGAGAATACCAGCACCTCTAACAACATTATTGAAGAAAGATGCATTTTCATGGACTCTAGAAGTAACAAAGGCCTTCAAACATCTTAAAGAGGCAATGTGCCAAGCACCGGTCTTAGCTACATCGAACTTCACAAAAACATTTATTGTGGAATGTGATGCTTTAGGAAATGGAATTGGTGTTGTTTTAATGCAAGATGAAAAACCCATTGCTTTCGAAATTCGTCCAATCAAGGGAAAGTATTTACACAAAGCTATTTATGAGAAGGAAATGTTGGCAATAATACATGCACTTAAGAAATGGCGACCCTACATAATGGGAAGAAACACTTCAAGGTAAAAATGGATCATGATAGCCTTAAATAATTTTTAGGACAAAGAGTATCCCCTCAAGAGCAACAAAAATGGGTCACAAAGATGTTGGGTTATGACTTTGAAATCATATACAAAAAAGGGAAGCAAAATGTTGTGGCAGATGCACTCTCAAGAAAGGTTGAGGATGTGGAAGCATTGTTGTGCGCCATTTCTATTATCCAACAAGATTGGATAAACGAAGCAAGGGAGGAATGGAAGAATAACAAAGAAGTGTGGGCACTTATTCGAAATTTACAACAAAACTCCAATACATTTGATACATTTAGCTGGAAAAATGATTCGTTATGGTACAAATTGTTGGAAATAATACTGAGAGGGGGGGTGAATCAGTATTATCAAATTCTTTTCAATATGCCTTCCAGATTTATACTTTAATTTATTCTTCAGATATTGATTATTAATTTGTATGTCAGTGCCATATAATAATGAACAAGAACAAGAAAAATAGATAAGCACACCAAAGAACACCAGATATAAGGTGGAAACCCAATGTGGGTGAAAACCACCTGCTGCAATATGTCTCTATCTTCTTTCAATTAGAAACTTCTTTTACAAGGATTTTGTACTGGTGCAGTCTTTTACCAGTATGCAGGCTGCAACCTGCAGAGAGCTACAACTCTCTCTCATTTTTCCAGTATCTCCTGGAAGGGAGCTACAACCCCCTTTTCTCTTCTACTTCTTTAAGGACCACGTTTCATTAATTTTCAGACTGGATCCAAGAAGATAAAATAATCATCAAGTACATGCAAGACACCCAATCTCCTTATACAATCAACCAATGAATCACCCAACTTCTCAGAATGCTATAAACAAAAAAGTAATACCAGAAATCTAGACCTAGAACTCTGCTGCAATAGATAAAAGACAGCCAACAAATGTTTCAAGACAGGTCCGCAACTTCACCAATATAAACCTGCGGATATCCACAGCCTTTCTGTGCCTGAACTGCGCAGATCCGCACTGCATCCTTCTGCTTTTCTACGTACCACCGCACTTACTCCTTTTGCTGAACTGCGTACCTCAGCTCAGATCCGCACCTTCACTGTCTGTCTGACAGCGTACCTCCGCACTGGTCCTTCTGTGCCTCTGCATACCTCTGCAATGTGCTTTCTTCTGCGTTGCGTACCCCACACTGCACCTTCTGCTGCGCTGCGTACCCCCGCACTGCATCTTCTCTTGTGCTGCGTACCCCCGCACTTACGCCATGGATCACCTGTGAACCTCTGATTAGGGCCAAATTAACAGTCCTCCAATGTGTCACAGTCAGTCAGATCCACAGATCTGATCATGCGCCCGAGAGATCATGACTTATCAATAGATTCGCCTTAAGTTTTCTCCTTGATTTAGATCTAGCTTTGTAAAACCAATCACCCAAAATTTCAGATCTTAAGATATTAAAATTTCACAAGTGTCTCTCCAAGTTATCTCCTTCCCCTTTTTATAGTCAATCCCTTATTCACACCATGGGACAAAACCATCAGACACCAACACAAGGGATCCAAACCGGGGTTCAACAATTTAGATCCTATACCATGGGCCAAAACCATAGGATCATGAATGACGGGCTAAATAACAAGGGCCAAACATAAGAAACCCCACGTGAGCGCGCTTCTCTGCATTGGAGTGAGTGAACTGGGGGACCGCACCTTATGAACGAAGAACCTGCGGGTATGTCCGCACTTCCTGGACGGTGAACTTGCGGGTCCGCACCTTTTGAACGATGCACCTGCAAACCTCTTATTTTCATTTTACCACTTGAGTGAGTTGCCATCATGTACAACACCTGTACCATATGGCCAAACCAGAATCATAATGCCAACAATCTCCCCCTTTGTACTTGATGGCAACCTCAAGATCCTTAACATCATTCTCCCCCTTTGACATCAAGGGCAAAGGGTTATGCTCCCCCTGAGACCATGCTTAAGTCTTTGTTCTGCTGATCATACTCCCCCTAACTGTAAACCAGATTTGCAAACTATAATCCACCATACACCATGAATGAAAGAGATAGAGACATATTGCAGCGATATTCAGATCAGCATCCATAATGCCAACAATGCAATATATGTTCTCCCCCTGAACCAGTGCCATTCGATCTTCGACCAATCCATAAACCATGAAATGCACGCGTATACCCCATATGAACCTCGCGTACAACCAACAATCTCTGAAACAGATGAGATTCAACACCAAGATGATGCATCAACTACCCCTAGCTTTTGCCTGAGGTATTCAAAGGTCTCCCTGGGCAATGGCTTGGTGAGTATATCAGCAACTTGTTCCTTAGAAGGAACATACTCCAACTTGACCTTTTGTTCAAGCACTTGTTCCCTGAGAAAGTGATACTTGATCGGTATGTGCTTGGTCTTTGAATGCATGACTGGGTTCTTTGAAATACTGATAGCACTTGTATTATCACATAAGATGGAGATAGGTGGTGTACAAGTGATTTGAAAATCCTGCAAGGTCTGCATCATCCAAAGAAGTTGAGTGCAGCAAGATGCAGCCACCACATATTCCGCTTCAGCTGTAGATAAAGCAATCAAACTCTGTTTCTTGCTGAACCAAGATACTAATCTTGAACCCATAAAGAATGCACCACCACTTGTGCTCTTCCTGTCATCCACGCTTCCAGCCCAATCTACATCTGTGTAAGCATGAAGTGTGAGATCTGTGTCTCTAGGGTACCATAAGCCATAGTTTTGAGTTCCTTGAAGGTACTTGAAGATTCTCTTGACTGCTTGAAGATGAGTTTCCTTTGGATTTGCCTGAAATCTTCCAACTATTCCCACTGCATGCATGATGTCTGGTCGGGTACCTGTCAAATAAAGTAGACTTCCAATCATAGATCTGTAGGTTGGTTGATGCACTGCTGCTGATTCATCATTTGCACTGAGACTACATCCTGTGACCATGGGGGTACATACTGGTTTTGCATCTTCCATGCCATATTTCTTCAAAATCTACTTGAGATACTTGGTTTGAGAGAAGAAGATACCATCTTATTTTTGTTGGATTTGCAATCCAAGAAAATAAGTTAGTTCTCCAAGAAAAGACATTTCGAATTCTTTCTGCATCACCAAGGCAAAGCTTTGACTCATAGCTTCTTCATTGCTACCAAAGATAATATCATCTACATACACAACAAGTATTAGCAATTTGTCATTTTCAAATTTTATATAAAGATTGCTATCTGCTGATCCCTTTGAGAAACCTTGTTGATGAAGATATTTGTCCAACTGGTAGTACCAAGACCTTGGAGCCTGTTTAAGACCATAGAGATCCTTTTTTAGTCTGCATATAAGATTTGGATCATTCCCAAGGATGAAACCATCTGGTTGCTCAATGTACACTTCTTCTTCTAAGTCTCCATTCAGAAAGGCTGATTTCACGTCCATTTGAAATACTTTGAACTTCTGAAAGCTTGAGAGAGAAAGGAACATTCGAATGGCCTCAAGTCTAGCAACGGGAGAAAATGTTTCTTCAAAGTATATTCCTTCTTGATGAGCATACCCTTTACACACAAGTTTAGCCTTGTTTCTAATAACTTCCCCATTTTCATTCAACTTATTTTTGAAGATCCATTTTGTCCCTATTACATTCTTAACTTTTGGTCTAGGAACCAACTCCCAAGTGTTGATCTTTTCGATCTGCTCAAGTTCTTCATCCATTGCCTTGACCCAGCATTCATCTTTGCATGTCTCTCTTACATTTTGTGGTTTAGTGGAGGATAGCAATGCCAAATAGCTTGAGGCTTCTGCAATTGTTCTTCTTGTTTGTACACTTGCTTCTTTCTGCCCCAAAATCTGAGATTCTGTATGATTCTTCTGAACGTACCTGGATGGATTCTTCTCTTCTATCCTTATCTGTTCCTCTGGTGCCTCTTGAGGTTCTTCTTCATCATCTGTCTGATTTGGAGAGTAGTCTACATTCTCTTCAATATTTTCATGATTTACTTGCCTAGGGATGTATCCTTTTTCATCAACCACTACATCAATGCTGTCAACAATTCTTCCAAGCCTTTTATTGTAACACTTATATGCTTTGCTGTGGGGAGAATAACCAAGGAGAATGCCTTCATCTACTCTAGGTTCAAGTTTGCCAAGCTGTTGATCAATATTCTTAATATAGCATTTTCTCCCGAAAATTTTGAAATGCTTTACCGAAGGAGTCTCACCATACCAGAGCTCATGAGGAGTTTGAGTGTTGTTCACTCGGACATTTGTTTTGTTGAGAATAACAACTGCAGCAAAAGCAACTTCACCCCAGAAGGTTGTAGGAGTCCCAGACTCATCAAGCATAGCATGAGCCATTTGATGGACCGTTCTATTCATCCTTTCCACCACTCCATTTTGCTGAGTAGTTCTAGCTGTAGAGAATTCCCTTCTTATTCCATGTTCTTCACAGAAATCGAAAAATTCATTTGAGGTAAACTCCCCACCTCTGTCGGACCTGAGGCACTTAATTTTGTGATCTGATTCGTTTTCTGCCAAGGCTTTGAAAGATTTGAATTTTTCAAATGCTTCGTCCTTGTGTTTCATAAGTCCCAACCAAACCATCCTCGAGAAGTTGTCAATGAATAATATAAAGTATTCTTCTCCTCGAGGTGACCTTGTCCTAAATGGACCACATACATCTGTATGGACTAGTTCAAGAGGCCTGCTGGCTGATCCTTCCTTCTCAGGGAAGTTAGTTTTGGTTTGCTTACCAAACTGACATGATTTTCATATGGTTTTGTCTGGAATTTTGATATCCGGAAGACCACGAACTGCCTCGTATTTGCATGCTTTCCTTATTTGTGAAAAGCTTAGATGCCCCAACCTCCAATGCCATAACCAATGTTCATCATCTTTTCTCAAATAGCATTGTTGTTGTACTTCTTCAAATATGTATAGATTATTTGGAGTTCTTCTGCCTTTGATCACTGTTTTTTCTGTATCAAGATCACGAACGCTGCATCCATTTGATCGAAATATTACCTCAGTTCCTTGATCGCACATCTGACTGACACTCAGTAGATTATGCTTCAAGCCATCAACATACAAAACATTTCCATCTTTGACCTTTTCTTTCAAATGAGCAGTGCCTTTTCCTTTTATGGCTGCAGGGGTATCATTTCCAAAAGAAACTTTCTTACCCTTTTCTAAAGCAGTATATGATTCAAGTTTTTCTTTATCACCTGTCATATGCTTCGAACATCCACTGTCGATGTACCATAGATTTTCCTGTCCTTCTGCATAAAAAGCTATCCCACATCTTTCTGGTTGTGGTTCCTTTATTCTCCATGTTCGGATGTTTGGGGCTTGTTCCTTTGTCTGCCAAAACCTGCTTCTGCATTCAGAATATTCATGACCGAACTTATTACAAATAGAACATTCAATTTCATTTTCAAGGGCCGAAAAATTGTTATAGGTCCTTTTCGTAATCCTGGTCATACTTCTTTGTTTTTGAGATTCTCTGGTCATGATTGTCTTATAGGCAACATATTGAGCTGCTTTGTGACCAAAGTTATGGCAAGAGAACCATTGGCCATTGAAGAAACTTCTACGATTATCAAATCTACCAGCCAAATGACTGTAATTTCTATTATCATCCATTCTTGAAGCAAATTGAGAAGCTTTTACCTGTGGCTGGTTGTAGATTTTGTTCACCCTTAAGATGGATTGCCCCTGGTTTACCTGGTAGTCTCTGTTTTTTCTTGATGTAGTTCGTCCCTGCTTTACCTGATGATCTCTATTGGGCTTTTGCTCATTCCTCCTTGCTGCATCAAGATAACTCTTTGAGGTGGATGCTTGAGATGTTTCTCCATTATAACCTAAACCTGTCTTGATTAGTGGAGAACGTTGTACATTGATAATATCATCCAGAGTTTCTGATCCTTTAACAAACTTAAGATTATGAACCTTTGTTTTCTCAATTTCTTTTCTAAGGCCAATAATTTCACATTCTAACTTCTCAAGAGATTTTTATTTTTCATCAAGTTGAAATTGCAGAGTATCAATGATCACATTCTTTTCTTCAAAACATGTCTTGAGTCTAGAAATCTCTTCATAAAAGTCATCCACATCTATAGCATCCATGTAATCATCATCTTCAAAGGCCATTAAAAGTTTATAATCATTACCTCGTTCATCTTCGTCACTATTTGATAGGCCATCACTGTCTTCATGAGTGTAGTAACTTTGCTTAGTTGCATTATGTTTCTTGTTCCATCTAACAGGTTCCTTTCCTTTGTCAATATTATCCTTGTGAGGACATTTGGCAGCATAGTGACCGACTCTTCCACAAGCAAAGCATTTGAAAGGTAACTTACCTCGGAAACAACCAGTACCCCGTTGAAGATTTCTGACAAAATTTGATTCTTCTTCTTCTTCTGACATATGTCCTGACTCATAGTACTCTCCTTTGCCTGAAGCCTTGAAGGCAGCTTCTCTCCTGTCTGATGGACCTCCTTTCCTCATTTCATAAGCAGTTAGAATTCCGTGCAGCTGTGACATTTTAAGGCTTTGTAGATTCTCTTTTTCTTCTATTGCAGAAACTTTAGATTCAAATCTAGGGGACAAAGATCTTATAACCTTTCCAACCACAACAGCCTCTTTAATTTCTTCACCCAAATTTTTCATACAATTAACAATCTCGTCTACATGAAGAAAATAGTTAGCCACACTTTCATCATTATACATCCTAAGATTTTCATACTGAATTCTGAGGGTTTGAAGTTTTGCTCGTTTTACCTGATCATCTCCTTCATAGCTTAGAACAATTTTGTCCCATATCTCTTCTGCGGATTTAAACTTCATTACCTTAACAATTTCTGATTGAGATAGGCGTCCTAATAGAGTATTAACCGCCTTTGCATTTGTTTCATATTTCTTCTTCTCAGCCGGATCTGTAGGAGTTGTTGATGGAAAAGTATACCCTGTATCTATGATATCCCAGACTTCTGTACCAAGAGATTGAAGATAGGTAGTAACTCTTACCTTCCAATAAATGAAGTTTGTCCCATCAAAAATTGGTGGCCTGATTGATGCTTCCCTCTCGTAGTTGCTCATGATGAAAGATCTTTCTTCAAGCGATCAAGCTTCTTCTGAAGAACGTTCTCTGATACCAATTGTTGGAAAGAATATTGAGAGGGGGGATGAATCAGTATTATCAAATTCTTTTCAATATGCCTTCCAGATTTATACTTTAATTTATTCTTCAGATATTGATCATTAATTTGTATGTCAGTGCCATATAATAATGAACAAGAACAAGAAAAATAGATAAGCACACCAAATAACACCAAATATAAGGTGGAAACCCAATGTGGGTGAAAACCACCTACTGCAATATGTCTCTATCTTCTTTCAATTAGAAACTTCTTTTACAAGGATTTTGTACTGGTGTAGTCTTTTACCAGTACGCAAGCTGCAACCTGCAGAGAGCTACAACTCTCTCTTGTTTTTCCAGTCTCTCCTAGAAGGGAGCTACAACCTCCTTTTCTCTTCTACTTCTTTAAGGACCACGTTTCATTAATTTTCAGACTGGATCCAAGAAGATCAAATAATCATCAAGTACATGCAAGACACCCAATCTCCTTATACAATCAACCAATGAATCACCCAACTTCTCAGAATGCTATAAACAAAAAAGTAATACCTGAAATATAAACCCAGAACTCTGCTACAATAGATAAAAGACAGCTAACAAATGTTTCAAGACAGGTCCGCAACTTCACCAATATAAACCTGCGGATATCCGCAGCCTTTCTGTGCCTGAACTGCGCAGATCCGAACTATATCCTTCTGCTTTTCTGCGTACCACTGCACTTACTCCTTCTGCTTAACTGCATACCTCAGCTCATCTCCACACCTTCACTGTCCGTCTGACAGCGTACCTCCGCACTGGTCCTTCTGTGCCTCTACGTACCTCCGCAATGTGCTTTCTTCTGCGCTGCGTACCCTGCATTGTGCCTTCTGCTGTGCTGCGTACCCCCGCACTGCGTATTCCTCTGCGCTGCGTACCCCCGTACTTACGCCATGGATCGCCTGTGAACCTCTGATTAGGGCCAAATTAATAGTCCTCCAATGTGTCACAGTCAGTCAAATCCACAGATCTGATCATGCACCCGAGAGATCACGACTTATCAATAGATTCGCCTTAAGTTTTCTCCTTGATTTAGATCTAGCTTTGTAAAACCAATCACCCAAAATTTTAGATCTTAAGATATTCAAATTTCACAAGTGTCTCTCCAAGTGATCTCCTTCCCCTTTTTATAGTCAATCCCTTATTCACACCATGGGACAAAACCATCAAACACCAATACAAGGGATCCAAACCAGGGTTCAACAATTTAGATCCTATACCATGGGCCAAAACCATAGGATCATGAATGATGGGCTAAATACCAAGGGACAAACATAAGAAACCCCACGTGAGCGTGCTTCTCTGCATTGGAGTGAGTGAACTGGGGGATCGCACCTTATGAATGAAGAACCTGCAGGTATGTCCGCACTTCCTGGACGACGAACCTGCGGGTCCACACCTTTTGAACGATGCACCTGCGAACCTCTTATTTTCCATCATTTTGAGAGCCTGAACAGAGTTTTACCACTTGAGTGAGTTGCCATTGTAGTGTCCTATCTAGGGTGCTAGATTAGGCTATATTTATTATCGACAAGGATTAGTAAACTTCGAGGCATGCGTCTACAATCTATAGACATAAAGGATTCCTAACTAAGTGTTCGTGATGGTAGGTTACAAAACTTCTTTACGGAAGGTTGAGGTATGTTCCCTATCACCTGGACACTCAGGTCATTCAACTCATCTACTTATCTAAAAACACTGTGTATTACTTAAACCAAGATTTCAATCCCCTTACGAGGATGTTGTGCATAAAACCCCTGTTCAGTGAACACTCAGCATTCAATGTTTATCATTCATGAAATATTGAAATATACTAAAATCATAAGCACACTTAAAATCCAAATATATGAGAAACAGGGTTCATGAAGATGCTCTTAAAAATAATGAAAGATCATATCCCTTACATGATACAATTCAACGATCTCAGCGATTAATCCTTCAAGCTACCATCATAAACATTACTCATACGAATTTCTAATTGAATCAATGAAAGCATAAACTGATCTCTAATCACTGTGCATGCTAGTGAATATTCAGAAGTTGCAAATGAAATAAAATAACAGTATACCCGTTCCACGCAGGGCCCGTCCACGTTTCAGAGGTATACTGGACTGTGCTCAAGAAACTATAGAATCAACGCAACAAGGAAATCGTGACTGCAACCGTGTTCTTGGTATTAAGTTCAAAACTCTGTTTTCAAAACGATACAATGATAACCACTAACTGATCACACAGAACTGTGTTTACATATGTTTTTACAACCTTTACATTTCGAAACGAATGTACATTCATGATGCGGCTGTTGCCGCTTTTGCTATGGCATAGTTTTTAAGTTGTTTCCATTCTAAACTGATTTCAAAAAGGAATAAAACTACATCGGTTTAGAACCCTATGTTGTTGCTGCTTTTGTCGCCAACATGCTATACTTTGACCGTCATTGACCGTGCCTCTAGGAGCGTTGGTTCTGCTGTAGGATAGGTGTTCGTCCATGCTTGTACATTCTACTTTTCATCCCTACCCTTTGCTTTAGCCTAGTTGTCATGCCATATGTCAAACAATAAACCAATTACAGGATGTTGCAACTTCCTGTAGTCTTTTTATCAAAAATCCCTAATTCTTTAACATAAAACTCATAAATCAATTCTAATGTATTTAACAACTATAATACTATTAACTAATCAATTTCAAGGGTTCTAAGAGATGTATGAAGGAAAAAGGTAGGCAAACGATGTGTTTGAAGAGGAAGAAGGAGGTCAAGGAATGGTACCAACATCTCTCCCCGACTTAATGAATTAGCATGACCTCATGCTAACCCTGATGTGCTTCCTCTGTTGGCTTCAACAATGTATCCACATTCTTCTTCACCTAGGCATCTTTCTGACCATGGAGCTCATGCTTTAAACTTTTGTACTTTTCCTTGAGGACCTTCTTTTGGTTGTACCATTTAGTGGCCCACTTACAAATATCTGTTTGTTCAGCTTCAAGTTCCTTAATTTGTTCCCTTAACTTTTCATTCTTCTTTTGAGTCTCTTTACTCTATGCTCTGAGCATTTCATTTTCTTTCTTGATAACTTTTTCCAGCATATTAGCCTCCATTAGTTCTTCCTTTAACTTCTCAATTTGCTTCTCCAGTTTCTTCTGTTTCTTTATGGCAGGCGGTGAATCTTTTTCTTTCCTGTTATTGCTTTCAACCTCCATCTCAGCTCCTGGTACAGGTTGTGAGTGGGCACTACTTTCAATATCCATCGGCATAGGTGCATTTGATTCAGGCTGGTCTTCTTATAGCTGGGGCTTTGATGTTCTCCTGGTTCTTCTTGAATAAGTGGTAAAATTTTTATCTTGCTCTGCTTTCCGAGCATCCTCTTTTCTCATTTTCCTCGTCCTTATACTGCTAACAGGTGGAGGTACCTTGCTTTCTTTGTGTATTGGAATCTCTTCATCTATATCATTCATGAATCCTGAGTTTTCCTGTGGTTCTTCCTTGTCCTCTTCGTCTTTAATTTGGTTAGCAACCAAGAACTCCTTCCACGTTTTCCCTCTTCTCTGCAATTCATACTCAATAAGAATTTTAATTAACCCAAAGTGATATAAGCTCTTGTCTTCGTTACCTTTCTGCTTTTGGATGGTCTTCGACATTTTGGTTAGGCTTTGCAAGAGGAAGTATGGCAGACTGATAACACACTGCCCTTTAAAATGTAACAGTAACTTGATATGGTACAAGTAAACAATACTGTAGCGGCCTTCACAAGTTACAAACTTTTGGATGATATAAACCATCTCATCCCAGGGATGCACCAGCCAACTCCTTAGAATGCCTTTCTTCCAATTAACGGATGAAACCCTGGATCTGGACATAAATTGGGCCCATGATTTCTCTTTAAATTGCTTTGTCTTAAAGTACTTCTCCCCTTCTGGGCTGATCCCTAGGGCTTGAGCTATGGTGTCTTCCGAAACTGAATGAAAAATAACCTATCAGAGCTTTCTCTCTGTTAAATGTAAAAGAGAACTGTTTGGTGACCTCTTCATTACTTCCACGAAATTTCTCTAAAAAGGGCAACCACTGTATTTCTTTAAGAATTGAAATGCAAACTTCGTGATACTGGGAACTGTCGAATATGCTTGGTTCGACCCTATTGGTCATTGTGGCTGAGAGTTGTGCTCTAACTCTTCTTTGTTTATGTTTTACCACTTCAACAAAGAAGTTTTGATTTGTTACCTTTTATCTTCTTCCCCCAATGCTGCTGACTTGGTGGCGTCCTCAGCTCTTTAAAACTAGCTCCTTTAGTAACCCAACGATGCTCGATTGACTGTCTTGTAATAGAGGTCAAATCCAATTAATTGCATTTTCCTTTCGTGGCACTTGCTACTTTCAGTATTTACTGTTGAAGTCACAGGAGTCAAATGCTAACATAGAACAACTGAAAACAATAGTGAAATAACCGGCTTAACTCAATTCAGAGCATATTCATCTTTTGAAACAGAGGAATGGCTGTACTGGTCGTATGGATGCCATCATAGAAACGCTAGAAGCATATATATGAAGTACTGGGATATGATTCCGGGTAGTCTTTTGCATCATTTGGCTTCATCGGGTGTTTAAATCATAATTCGGCCGTTTCAACATAATGAACAAGCCCGCATGACATTTGGTTTCCAAACAATTCACCACGTGTCCTACTTCTGTTGGTACCTGACCAAATAGAAATGTTGGGATGGCTGTAGGGTCTAATTGATTAGTAACAGAGATTGAAAAGGGGTAATATGAGAGGGGATTAACAAAATCGTATAAGTATGAGAGGGGTTGGAGTATTGGAAGATGATAGGGATTAACAATAGGATAACGAGTGATAGGTATGGAGGTGTCTCTGAAATTGATCGTAGCAGTCACAGTTATTAAATTTAACATTAAAAATTAATCTAAGAATTTAAATGTTAAGAATAAGGAATACATTACACTTTTGTTGGTTGTTCAAGCGTTGCATTGGCATGCTGGGTAGGACTAGTCTCTTTTGACTATTCTTTGCTATTCATAATAGGTCCCCTGAGATAGATTCGAATGCAACAGGTCCCTCTGAGATCTTGAAGATGTTCATGCAGCTTCTTTGAAATCCGGAGAAAGAATTATATGTATACAGGTTCCTTGATCTTTGGTATTTGATGAAGTCTTGGTGCCCAGCAACCTGTGGATCCTTGTAGAAACTTGATGAAGCTTTGTTGAAGTAATCCTGAAGTAACAGTCTCTTAACAGGTCCCTTTTATGTGTCTTAAACAGGTCCCATTACTGCTGGTGTTGGTAACCTGGTCTTCTGGACAGAACAGGCCCCCCTGCATAATGTTTATAACCAGGTCCCTCTGAGATAAAACAATGACAAAACAACTTCTTTATTGAAATCTGGAATGCTAGAACAAACTGCTTTGGAAATTTACAGTGAGGAGATAAGATAAGAAATCTTTAAGAATTTACAATGGAGAGATAAGAGAACAAAATGTTGATGCTTCTCTCCCCCACTAAAGTTTTGACTTGTCCTCAAATCATTATTCAGTTGATAAATGAAACAGGGAACAAAAGGAAAGGAATTCTTACCCACCAACGAATTGGTTTTCAAGTAAGAATTCGGGGTTAGAGTGTGCTAGAATCTGGTTTTCACATCTAACCCATTGTTATTATTTTTTTTTTCTTTTTTTTTTAGATTTTGTTTTTTTTTTTCGTTCTTTTATTATTTTTTGAATTTCTAAATTGAAATGAAATGAACTAAGGCAGGGATACTGCAGCTGAAGGCTGCAGTATCTCAACCTCTCTTTGTTGAGATACTGTTTGGAGAAAATTTTGCTTGCTGATGGGCTTAGTGTAAAGTTTCAGGCGATGACCGTTGACAGTAAATGAATGACCTTCTCCATCAATAGTTTTGAGCTTGACTGAACCATTGTTGTAAGCCTGAATAATTTGGTATGGGCCCATCCAATGGGTGGTAAACTTGGCTTTATGATCTCTGAATTTAGAGTCAAAAAGTAAAGCCCAGTCACCTTCCTTGAACTGCTTCTTCTTGATATGTGCATCATGTCACTGCTTCCTTTGTTTTTGCATGAGGATTGTGGTTTCCTCCGCTTGCTGCCTCATTTCATCCAACTGGTTCAACTGCTGAATTCTTTCTTGTTGTGCTTGGTCCAGGTCAATTTGCAAATCTGCAGCCAGTTTGAAAGTATGTATTTGAAACTCAATAGGAAGCATTACCTCTTTGCCATACACCAACTGATATGGTGTAAATCCTGTAGTATTCTTCCACGTAATTCTGTAAGCCCAGAGTGCATCTTTGAGCTTCTCTTCCCAATTCTTTCTGTTCATTGCCATAGTTTTAGTGATGATCCCTTCCAAAGTTTTGTTTGTGGATTCCACCTGCCCATTGGCTTGTGGATGGTAAGGTGTACTTCTTCTGTGCTTGATTTGGTATTTGTCTGTGATGTCCTTCACTAATTTTGAAGTAAATTGAGTACCTTGATCAGTCACTATTTCCCTTGGTACTCCATACCTTACAAAAATCTCTTCAAAAAGGAAATTTACCACTGTTTGTTCGGTGGCTCTAACTAGTGCTTTTGCTTCAGCCCACTTTGTGATGTAATCAGTACATACTAAGATGTACTTCTTACCATTGGAGGTTGGGTTAATGGGTCCTATAAAGTCTAGAGCCCATTTTTCAAATGGCTCTAGGTGAACTTGGGGCTGAAGTGGCATCTCGTCTGTAGCTGTTGGCCTGCCCATTCTTTGGCAGCTGTCACAACTCTTCACATACTTCTTGGCATCCTTAAAAATGGATGGCCAGTAGTATCCAAGAGTAAGAACTTTGAATGTTGTTTGCTTAGCTGCAAAATGCCCACCACACGGTTCATCATGGCAAGATTTTAAAATATCAATTATCTCATCATTTCTTACACATCTTCTAATAATCATATCATAACCAGTGTAAAATAAATCGCCATTAATCCATGAGTATCGAGCACTTTGTTTGACTAGTCTCTTCTTTTCCTTTGGAGTGAAGTATGGAGGTGTCCTTCCTGTAGACAAATAATTGGCCAAGTCAGCATACCAAGGATTCACTATGGAAATTGCAAATAAATTTTCATCTGGGAAAGAATCTTCAACCGGAACAACCTCACCTGGATTTTGCAGTCTAGAAAGAAAATCTGCCACCTGATTCTCTTTACCTGGTCTATCTAACACTGTGATGTTAAATTCCTGTAACAATAATAACCATCTGGTAACTCTTCCACTAGTTATTGGTTTATTCATTAAATGTCTAATGGCAGAATGATCAGTATGTACAAAGACTTCATAACCAGTTATATAATGTCGGAATTTATTCACAGCATATATGATGGCAAGTGTTTCCTTTTCTGTGACTGTGTAGTTTGACTCTGCAGGTGTCAGATTTTTGCTAATAAAATAAATGGCATAATTACAAGATTCCTCTTTTTGGCCTAATGAGGCACCCACTGCAGTGTCAGATGCATCTAAAGATATGAAATGGTATGCTCCAGTTAGGCCCTCTTAAGACTAGTGCGGTTGATAACTTATTTTTGAGTGCTTCAAATGCTTGTTGGCAGTTCTCATTCCAGTTGAAAAGTACATCTTTTGTTAAAAGCTTAAACAAAGGTAAAGCTATTTTACTAAAATGTTCAATAAACCTTTTGTAATAGCTTGCATACCCAAGGAAAATTCTTACCTCTCTTTGATTCTTTGGAATTGGCAAATCAACAATGATCTGGATTTTTGTTGGGTCAACTTTGATGCCTTGAAAATAAATATAGTGGCCTAATACTATCCCTTCGTTTAACATCATAAAGCACTTTTCATTGCTCAGGGACAGATTAGCTTCAATACATCTTTTCAAAACTCTTTCAAGGTTCTCTAATGCATGTTCAAATGAATTGTCGTACACTGAAAAATCATCCATGTAAACTTCAACACAATCATGAACTAAATCAGCGAAAATAGCTAATACAGCTCTCTGAAATGTAGCTGGAGCATTGCAAAGTCCAAATGGAAAAACATTATAAGCATAAGTGCCCCAAGGACAGGTGAGTGTGGTTTTGTCCTGATCTTCTGAGGCTATCCTGATCTGGTTGTAGCCACTGAAACCATCAAGAAAAGAAAATGATGATTTCCCAGCTAAGGTGTCTAACACTTGGTCGATAAATGGTAGTGGGAAATAATCTTTGAGAGTTGCTTTGTTTAGTTGTCTGTAATCAACACAAATGCGCCACTTACCATTTTTCTTGGGCACTATAACCAATGGGGATACCCACTGACTGTCAGAAATAGGATATATAAAATTAACTCTCAACAGTTTTTGCAATTCTTCTCTGACAATATCCTGGAGCATGGGGTTCATTCTTCTCTGCGGTTGCCTCACTGGTTTGATAGTACTATCTGTATAAATATGGTGAGTGCATGTGTCGGGGTGAATCCCATGCATATCGGTGTAGTCCCAAGCAAATGCTTTCTGGTATTTTCTCAATAGTCGAATCAATTTCTCTTGCTGAGATGAGTCTAGTTGATTGCCTATGTTCAAAGTTTTCCCTGGACTAATCTCTATGATCTGACTCTATGTGTTTGTGATGGATTGAATTGGAAAAATATCATGAAATGTGGTTTGCAAAGATTGAATGGTGCACGTTTCTTGAAAATTTTGGGCTAAAAGTACATCTACAACATGATATTGGTCGTTTCTCAAATTTTCGGAAATATCAGGTTGAGAAAGGAACAATTCTACCAAATCATTATTATTCTGTTCTTGGAAATCATAGATTTGGTCAATGCTAAAAACAGATTGTACTTCTTCTTTATCATTGTATTTATCATCAAGCCATAAATGGTGTGTTACTGCTAGTGATTGTGCCGATGGATAAAGAGTGAGTTGTTTTCTCTCGGTCCCTCTTGAAATAATCATGTTGCCCGATCGACATCCTACGAATGCATCAGCAGTCGCTAACCATGGTCTACCAAGGATGATAGGGTGCCCTCCTAGATTAGATTTGGGTTGAAGAACTAAGAAGTCCACTGGGTACTCCCAAGAGTCTAGTGAAACAATTATGTCCTCCAAAATCCCTTCAGGAATCACTTTAGACCTATCAGCTAGTTCTAGAACAATCGTTGTATGTTGCAAATTTATGAGCTGGAGTGTTCTCATGGTTTTAAGGGTCATGACATTTATTGCGGCCCCAAGATCTATTAAAGTGTTTGGAATCTGTATGTTGTTAATGATTGTAGTAACTCTGGGGATACCAGGATCAACATACTTTTCCATTGAGATGGTATTTGTCATAAGGCCAACTAAATGTCCTATAACATGAATGGTTTGTGGATCAATCCTTTTCCTAGTGGGATTCTTAAGACACATTTCTTTGATTGCTTTAGTGTATATGGGAATGTCTTTTATGTCTTGTAGTAGCGGAATTTTTATATAGACATTCTTGAGCTCATCTAAAACATCAAACTGTGGTATAGACATTGGAAGTTTCATTTGGACCAATCGGTCTGGAAAAAGGTGGATGCAATGGTTGCATCTGCTTATCTTTGGTATCATCTTTTGGTTTTCTTTGATTTGTCATTTCATTTTCATTTTCTGTGTTTTCTTCTTGTTTATCTGTTATTGGAGAATCTTTGTGGAGTACCCTACCAGACCTCAAGTTGATATTTTGCAAGGGTAGCGTGGGATATGAGGTTCCCTCTTCTACATTGTAGGCTGGCCTCTCTACTCTGTTATTTGGATTTGGGACAGTTTGAGTAGGAATTTGAGTACGTCTGGGAAGTTGTGAGTTAGATGGAAATTGCAGTTGTGGTGGATTATTGGTGGAGGAGCATGCAGTGCTTGTTGAGTAGGTTGAGGTTGGTAAACAACTTGCTGCTGAGGATATTGCTGATATGGTTGAGAATGTGCTGAATACGGCTGATGATATTGTTGATATGGTTGTGAATATGGTTGGTATGATTGAGGATATGTATGATAGGATTGAGAGTATTGTTGAGATGGTCTCCATTGTTGCTGTGGGTGATTTTGGTGCTTCCATGGCATGGGTACATTCCATGAATTCTGAGCATACATTTGATCATTTACAGGAAATTGCAAATTTTGATTTGGAAACATACCTTGAGGTGCTGGCCTTGGCTGCCATGGTCTCTTTATGCCCATGTAATACACGTTTTCCATCTCTGCATTAGCAGCCATATTACAGTTCTACAAAACCTTAACTTTAGGACAATTAAATATATCATGATGTTCAGTACAGAAAGCACAAACTTGGATGTTTTCTAATGGGCAGTCTTTTAAGGCATGTTTCTTCCGGCATTTTGGGCAGAAGATAGCCATTATTTGATCTTCATCTTCTTGTTTCTTCTTAGCTTTTAGAGTGTCAATTTGGTTCCCTAGGGTGCTTAACAGATCTGTTTTAAACTCTTCTAACAGATTCCCTATTTCAGCCCTTGTGACACTTGCTGAAGCCGATTTTGTGACTTTGGATGACAGGGTTCCTTTTCCAATTTTAGCTTTGCTCCTTGAATACTTTTCGCATAATTCAGCGATTTCTTCAAAAGGTAAGGTAGAAATGTCACCTTTGCCCATCAAATTAAGATCATCCATGTATTCCTCTCGGATGCTTTTCAAGAATATTGTGCGGATCAAATCAAGAGGCATAGTTCAGTGTTTAGATTTTTGTAGGTTGTAGACAAACCGTTCTAAGTATTCCTCCAAGGTTTCATCCTCTTGTTGGCTCATTCTAAAGATATCATCTTTGGAATCTTTGGATCTACAATAAGGTTGATATTTCCTTAGAAATATTCTTCTCATGCCATCCCAATCAACTATCGCATGCTCACCAAGCCTCATGAACCATCTTAAGGCTGATGCCTTTAATGTCACTGGGAAGAGTCTAAGCCTATGGGCATCATCTGTGTAACCATATGTTCGACATACAATGTCAAACTCGAACAAGAATGAGTCTGGATCTTCCGAAGCCATACCATAAAAGTTTGGTAGCACGGATGGAGGTATGTTTTTCATTTTGATCTCATCATCTTCTTGTGGTTCATGTATAGGAAACTTAAAAGTTGACTCTTCTTCGTCTCTATGTCCTTGATTTGGTACTGATCCATCTCCTTCCTCAGCCATTCTAATAGGTTTCTCCGTGTCAGTGTCACTTGTCTTAAAGAGGAGATTAAAGAAAGATTGTTCGGTCACTGTGCTACTTTCTCCTTGTGTGGACGATCTAGGAAAGTGTTTCTTTTGCGATTTATGTGCTAATAAAGTTTGCCTTTCGATGAGAGTAAGTCTTTGTCCTGACTTTTGTTTATCCTCTAATGCTTGTATGGTGACTTCCTCAGCTGGCGTTGTATTCCCTAAAGAATCTGCTCCTGATGATGGGTTAGTTTTTGGATGGTGGGGGGTTTTTATGAATCTACCTTGATTATCTCTAAATCTAGGCATAAATGAACATGATTTCTAAATCTATGTTTTTGCTCGTTTTTGTTTATTGAAATTTTTTTTCTTTTTAAATCCTTTAAGTACGCCTCCCCGACAACGGCGCCAAAGTGTAGTGTCCTATCTAGGGTGCTATATTAGGCTATATTTATTATCGACTAGGATCAGTAAACTTCGAGGCATGCGTCTACAATCTATAGACGTAAAGGATTCCTAACTAAGTGTTCGTGATGGTAGGTTACAAAACTTCTTTACGAAGGTTGAGGTATGCTCCCTATCACCTAGACACTCAGGTCATTCAACTCATCTACTTATCTAAAAACACTGTGTATTACTTAAACCAAGATTTCAATCCCCTTACGAGGATGTTGTGCATAAAACCCCTGTTTAGTGAACACTCAGCATTCAATGTTTATCATTCATGAAAGGTTGAAATATATTAAAATCATAAGCACACTTAAAATCCAAATATATGAGAAACAGGGTTCATGAAGATGCTCTTAAAAATAATGAAAGATCAGATCCCTTACATGATACAATTCAACGATCTCAACGATTAATCCTTCAAGCTACCATCATAAACATTACTCATACGAATTTCTAATTGAATCAACGAAAGCATAAACTGAACTCTAATCACTGTGCATGCTAGTGAATATTCAGAAGTTGCAAATGAAATAAAATAACAGTATACCCGTTCCACGCAGGGCCCGTCTGCGTTTCAGAGGTATACTGGACTGTGCTCAAGCAACTATTGAATCAACACAACAAGGAAATCGTGACTGCAACCATGTTCTTGGTATTAAGTTCAAAACTCTGTTTTCAAAACGATACAATGATAACCACTAATTGATCACACAGAACTGTGTTTACATATGTTTTTACAACCTTTACATTTTGAAACGAATGTACATTCATGATGCGGCTGTTGCCGCTTTTTCTATGGCATAGTTTTTAAGTTGTTTCCATTCTAAACCGATTTCAAAAAGGAATAAAACTACATCGGTTTAGAACCCTATGCTGTTGCTGCTTTTGCCGCCAACATGCTATACTTTGACCGTGCCTCCAGGAGCATTGGTTCTGCTGTAGGATAGGTGTTCGTCCATGCTTGTACATTCTACTTTTCATCCCTACCCTTTGCTTTAGCCTAGCTGTCATGCCATATGTCAAACAATAAACCAATTACAGGATGTTGCAACTTCCTGTAGTCTTTTTATCAAAAATCCCTAATTCTTTAACATAAAACTCATAAATCAATTCTAATGTATTTAACAACTATAGTACTGTTAACTAATCAATTTCAAGGGGTCTAAGAGATGTATGAAGGAAAAAGGTAGGCAAACGATGTGTTTGAAGAGGAAAAAGGAGGTTAAGGAATGGTACCAACAGCCATCAAGTACAACACCTATACCATAGGGCCAAACCATAATCATTATGCCAACACAAATATTGCTTATGCCTCTGTAAGAATTCCCAACTCAAACAAAATATTCTTATGGAATTGCACACTTCTTCCTTAGGAGAGCACTCAGGATTCTTAAAAACTTACCACAGGGTTAAGAAGGAATTTTTTTGGGATGGCCTTTGGTGGGCTCCAGTATTGCAGCAATAATGCTGCAACTCTCGGGACTCCCTTCTTTACTCTTATCAACCCGGTAGTTCGTAACAAACTTGAAAGTGACGGTGTTGTATGCACAAGTACTAGCCCTTGTCGCAGCTGTCACTTGGTCAGCTGGCACAAGTCCGCTAGGAGCTTAAGCCAACTTCTATGAGCTCTGAGAAGAAGCGTTTTAACTGATGGATGAAAGCTAACTCAAAGAAGGCTAATCTACTTGCAGAAAGAAACTGGAAAGCTGAAAGGGAACATAAACACTAGCAAACCCTAATTTTACCAGCTAGCCCTACTAATGCAAGAAAGAGGATGCAAGCTACTGAAAGAGATTCCATTGACTTCTAGGAAGGTGAAATGCATGTGTCTAAGCTACTTCTATAGTAACATCTAAAAAAACATCTTTTTGTATTTTTGAATAAGTTGTCAGAATTATCATGCATGTGCTTTAACTGTTTTGACTGTGCGGAGGTGTATTAGTGAGAGGAAATGATTGCAAGAGGTTGGGAAGGTTAGAAGGGGACCTAAAGGGTCCCTAGCACCCTTCCATAGAGTTTAACCGAGTTTGGCTATCAAGAAACCACGTCCGTGAGCTTCTACAGGAAGTCTGCAGGGGTTCTATAGGATGTTCTATATTTTCTACAGGATGTTCAGAAATGGGATTTGGAGGGTGGATGGAGAGATAAAGGTGGAGAAGTGAGTATGGAGGTAGGATAAGGGTGTGATGAGGTCCAGGACTTGGTGGATGGAGCTGAGGAGAGATGAGGATGGCTGGATTTGTTCGAGGAGTGGAGCAACGTTGCACAAAAATATGGAAACTAGGTCAAGGTGTAGCAAATATGAGGCAAGAATCAAAGGTAGGGGATGGAACAGATGGGATTGATGGAGTACGGGTAGATGAAGAGGTGTTACAGGTGCTTTGCAAGTTACTTCTCAAACTGAACAAACAATGACTTGGAAAACTGATGACCTAGCTACTTTATTCTAATCTGGCCTAAGTAATAGCAAAGGTAATGAACAGAAGCTTATTTGCAATGAAATCACGTGAAATAGTTATGAAAACTGAGAAATCATGAATTTGAACGCTTAACCACAACTGGTATCAACTTTTGCAAATGAGAATCTAACACTAATGATTGCATGGTGAGGCAATGACAGTGTTTTTGTTGGCAGCAAGGTCACCTTTGTCCCAGCTCATGATCCCACTGAGGGAGAGGTGAGATCAGAGGTCCTTGATGGCATTTTTCTGGATATCTTCCCTGTTAATAACCTATCAACTCAATCTGAACATAAAAATCCTTTCTAATCATCAACAATGACCTAGATAATCAGCAAGATTTTAATCTACTTAATAGAAATTATTTTGCAAAGACATAAAAAGCAAATAACAGTACATAAAGGAAGCCTTGGAACTTGGGTTGGGCCCAACCCCAAGAGCTACAGGCTCCTAAAAAAACTCAGAACTGATGCCAAGTAAAGCTGCTCTTCATTCCTAAAAAATAATCATGTCACAAGAAAGTTATACAACAGTAGCTACAAAAATGAGCTGAGATAATGATAGCACTATAGTGCAAAACCCAACAGTTCCAAAAGTAAACTACAAAGGCTGAAGCCTTCCTATTTATGCCCTACGAGGGTCCTAGTAGCCCTCCTTAACTCAAGGGACTCGGTTGTTCAAACTGCCAGTAAACAGTCACTCTTCACAAAGCTGCTCGACTGCCTTTAGGATTCGTTTTGGTGGCCTGCTGAGCTCCGAGTTGAGGGTGGAGATTTCGAGGAAGGGCCATTTAATGCAAGAGACAACCTTCCTACGAATCCTCACCCTTGCTCCCTCATGCTTGGCTGTCACCTGGCTCATAATTGCTTGGCTTTGTTCCAAAATTTGTCCAAAAAACCTGAAATAACCACGTATTAGCCTCCTTGGTAAAGTGACCACCCTTATTCGTTCAAATAACATAAACATACTCAAAAAAATGCATAATCTATGAAAAATGGTGGATTAATGAAGAACAGTAGGAAAAATGAGCCCAATAAGTTACCCATTTTTGGGGCTCATCAGCCTTAAATAGGATATTCAAAAGTTTATGGCAGAATGTTTGCTTTGCCAACAAAATAAAGTTGAAAAAATTATTACAACCTTTATCCATTCCAAGCCAACATTGGGAGGAGGTTTCAATGGATTTTATCACAGGTTTACCCAAGTCTGAAGGAAAGAGTGTCAATATGGTGGTAGTTAACAGACTTACCAAGTATGCACACTTTTGTGCATTATCACATCCATTTAAAGCTAGTACAGTTTCTACTGCATTTATGGAAACAATTCAAAAGCTACATGGAAACCCAAAGATTATTGTAAGTGACAGAGATCTTATTTTCACTGGAAATTTTTGGACAGAATTATTTTCTTGTCTTGGTACTCAATTAGCTCATAGCTCATCTTATCATCCTCAATTTGATGGACAAACTGAGATTGTAAACAAATGTTTGGAAGGATATCTTCATTGCTTTGTATCTGATAAACAGGCACAATGGGTCAAATGGCTGAATGGTGGTATAACACTTCCTTCCATACTGCAACAAAAATGACCCCATTTATGGCACTTTATTGATATTAGCTACCATCCATCACATCATATTTAAGAGAAAATTCTAAGGTTCAAGAAGTGGAACATCACATCGAGCATCAAAAACAAGTTCTCCAACTCTTAAAGGATAACCTCGTGTTGGCGTAGAATAGAATGAAACAAAAGGAAGATCAACATTGCAGCGAAAGAAGTTTTGATGTAGGTGACTGTGTATTCCTATGGTTGCAACCACATAAACAAATGTCTCTCAAGCAAGCTAAGAAGGATAATAAATTATCACCAAAGTATTATGGTCCGTATAAGGTGTTGCAAAAGATTGGTACTATGGCATACAAATTGGAGATTCTTGAAGCTTCTCGAGTACACCTAGTTTTCCATGTTTCATGTTTAAAGAAGGTTATAGACGACAAGCTCCTAGTTCAAATAATATTTCCAGAACTTGACGAGGAACAAAAAATTATATTGGAACCGGAAGCAGTCACAGAAACAAGAACTCGATAGCTACGAAATAGATCCATTTTAGAGTATCTCCTCAAGTGGAAGAACTTATCCGCTGAAGATTCCACATGGGAGGATGAGAATTTTATAGAGAAGCATCCATAACTACTCAAGCATTGAGGACAACACTTTTTTGAAGGAGAGGGGCATGTTGGGTCCTTATAGTACTAGTGATTCCCCCATCACTATTGTAGTTGTATCCCTTATTAATATTTTTGTGCCCATATTGTCCCCATATTGTTATTACTATGCTCCATAGAATCCCTCTGTTGTTATTTTTGTGCCTTTATATTATTATTGTTAGGTCGACTTGGTTATATTGTGACCCCTTAGACTCCTATATATAGAAATGAGGTTTTTTCATTTGAATCATCCAAGAATTATTCATTTGTGTAATGTAAAGGAGGTTGCCTCCTCGAGGAGGCTTATTTCTAAGGCGTTCATCTATCTTTTCTATCTTTTTGTGAGCTAGTTTCATAACAAAATACCAGTGATTTCCTTGTGATTTATTTGAATTAAAAATAATTTCATCTTCATAGCATAATATGTTTCTGTCTATATATTTAGGTATATCGATTTCTTTCAGCTTTATGTTCAAAGCCTTTTTATTCAAAAGTATTCTTAGTTTAATTTAAGAAGAAGAGTGGTTTGATTGTAGTTACTTTCTTGAACTCTAAATTTTGAAGCAAGTGTGAGTTAATATAGTTTCATTATGCAAGTGTGAGTTTATTTTTTCAACTGTGAGTTCTTTATGGTTTCATTTTTCAAGTAAGAAATATTTATTTAAATTCACAATCACTTTATTTTCACTAGATAGGAATGTTAATTTCATTTTGAAATAGGAATACAAAACTTAAAGACACATTTCCAATAAATCAACCAATTAATAAATCCAACTTAATAAAAAGGCTTCTAGCATATATTTTTCACTTGTGCTTCACAAATTTACCAACTCCGATTGATAATTTATGTAATCAATTTAAGGCAATTAAGTTGACAAACAAGTGGGTCAAGTTGATCTCCTTGGGAATGATAAAATCTAAAAATCCTTTCCACAATTATGAGTTTTTTCTCAATTATCTCAATTATCAAATACATATTATCTCATATTTTGGAAAAATAATTATGAGAAATTGCCCAATTATGTAATTTCACCCTTTTAACATGGGATAAATATCACATAAGTAAAATAAAGGTTGAAATGGGGATGAATTTATCCAACAACTGAGGCAAGTTGAACTTGTGTTTCTCTGACTATAATGGACTGGAAAATAGGGTTATAACAAATTTCACCTAATGCATGAGGTCAAGAGAGAACCTGATGGCTGAAATGCATTAAAATAATACTCAAATATCAAAATGGGAGGAAGGAGCCAAAACTGCAAAGCTGGATCAGAGGAACTCAAGTGTTGAAGTCTCAACTCTGTTGATAACATCCCTGAGGAAGACATACCCGTGCTCGGTCACAAAGTGATACTGAATATGGTCGCCAAAACATACACTGTGGATCCATGACATGAATTTCTAGAACATGTCTATGAAGACATATACAATGGATCCATGTGACTCATCAGATAGAGTATAGCCACCAACAAATACAACATGTATCTATGTCATAGTATAAATTAGTAGGACTATGGAACACATGACATAGAAAGAAGTTTCCAAGGATATTCCTCAAAGTACATAAATGATACATAACTCCAACACAACCTCGGAAGGATGACATATAAGAGTGAGATGTCCCTATCCCAGGGTATCCGAAATAACCCTGACGATATGAATCTAAAGCATGTGGATAGATAAGATGATGTTGAGCATGGGAGAAACTTCTTGATTACCAGGCAATGAGGTAATCCACTAACAAATGTGAGGGAATCTATCGATGAGGAAAATAGACCCCAAGATACCTCGTACAATTCGTTAAGTGTGAATAGATGAGCTAACATTAAACACTAGTGAACTCTACTAATCAGAAGCCAATTATGTAAACTGACTATGGATCACAAGGAAGCCTTGCACTGAGGTCTACAAGATCTAAGGTACTACTGGTTCCTAGATCAAGCTCTTGGATAATGAGCTAAAATTGATAGGAGAAGATCCATTGAAGTATGGCCTTGATGTATCCCCCATCAATCGACATGGAACATACCAGGATGATGTGATATATGGATGAAGTCATGAAGCAATGAAGTACAACTCAAACATGGATGGTCAACTCAAAAATGTCAACAAGTTACTGTAGATGGTCAACACAAGCTGAGACTTCCCTTGAACACATAGAAACACTAAACAAGAGTGATTTGGTAGAATAACTAATGAGAACCCTGTGATATCATGAAATGACATTGGAGACATCAAAGCATGCTCCATATGATTGGAAGAGTAACCAACCATAGGAGTAGACAGACTCATATGTATGGTACAACTTCTAGGCAAGCTAAAACCCAACTATTCAAGGGAGACGTGACTATCATTGCCATTTTAATGACTAAGAGACAAGAATATTCCCTTCCATTTGTCTTTTGATAAGAGATAAAAGTATACAAGGGAGAACCTTCTAGACATAATAGACTAGAATATTCCTTTTTTTTAACTAGTCTACTCAGTCCATAAAAGGAATACTCATCGTAGCAGTTCCTCAAAAACGAGGTTGGGTAATAGAACTACCCATCGTATGGGTTCCTCTAAGAAAGGGAAAAACACCAAGTGATAGCGAATGGTAGGAAAAGCAGATGATGACAATGGAAGAGAGAAACCAAGGCTTAAGATGAAAAAATAGGTTGATAAGAATGATGATCAATAGATATATAGAAATTTTGAATAATACGACACTTACTCACGGATATTATCCTGATTATACACTATTGCGGAATACATGCATAATACATAACCTCCTCTATGTTGATCATCAATTTAGCAACATTAAAAACAATGAAACATCAATTGCATGTGCACATTAACATAGTATGTAACCCGGGGAAAGCATACAGCTGAAAACCCCACACTATCTGTATATTATAATGATTGAGAACATGTAACAATACATAGTACAATACTCTCTCAAGTATCCAGCACTATCTCCACCTGTTACACACAAAACTAGCTCAGATTCGAACAAGTCACAGGTTCAAATCTCCAATGCCGCTTTGCCTACCTCCACTGCACAATCCAAAGTGAAAATCACGTGAGCACAAGCTATAATTGCCTTGATATTGGCCCACATTGTGCAATCCTCATTGGAATTACTCAATCCATGCATGTGAACAATATCATGCACAACTGATAGTCACAACTCACCCTTTCACTTACCTCTAACCCCTGTCTCTGTTGAACTATCCATGCACTGAGTTAACTGATGTATTCTTTAGTTGCTTTATGAGTTAATAATTAGTGAATTAATTAACAATCAATGCACACAACTCATCACTAGTGTATTCTTTAGTTAGACTAAATACAACTAGTTTAACTTAACACAACTACATCAACTCCACATCCAACTCCACAGAACTCACATGCATGAGTTCTAACTGAAGTCCTCCATGCAATAGCTCAACTAACACATAAGAAACCATGTGATTCCTTTTTTCAGCTACATGTGCCACATCCGTAGCTCGAACTAAAGTGCTTCAAGAGAATAAGATAAAGTTTACAGTCCAAATATTACTAAGGGCTAATAATATTTGACTGCTTCTATTTTTAGCCTGGCAGTCTAAAAATAGACTCTAATCACTCTGCTGTGAACCAAAAGTAGAAGTCCATCTATTTTTCCCAACATGACCAATCATCCATAAACAACATACTGCAACTCATATACGATGATCCATATGTCTAAAAATAGACTTTGCGCCAAAAATAGCCTGTAGGCCCACTTAGTGAAGGCGACTCCTTTCCACTAAGCTCCACCATCTTGTTGCATTTTCAACACTCCCTCTCAACAAGATATGGATTATCTGCAACCCCTATCTTGCAAGTCTGGAATGTTCTGAATGCAACACATTTGCCCAGTCCACTTTGCTACAACAACACTTGGAACAAAAACACTCCCAACTGACCACTCTGTTGGGCTAGGAACATACTCTGATGTTGAAGCTCTACCTGTTGTTGACAAGTGATCCCTCTCTGAAATCTGTGCTACTACAACATATCCATGCATCTTGCACCATTGCACACTTCTCTGTGCCACCTAGCACTGTGCAAAACACTTGTGCCTCTCGCATTGTTGTAGCCTGCTAGCTATGCGCTGTCCTGGGATTCCCTACACTGTCGCTTTCTTTAGCTCTCCATCCGCATATGTCTCTACCCAATCAGTCAGTTCCTGCTACTCCACATTGGGGCTCCCGTAGCAAGGTCTCATCCAAGAGGTTGGGTACCTCAAGGATCCTACCCCTCCTCCTTGGGACGATCAATCCACATCCCCCCACCTCCTACCTGGAGGTATGGCTGCATGTGATCCCTTAGCTCACCTGGCTCGAAGTTTCTCCCTACTGGAGGTCTCTGCATGAGTAGATGTCTCTACTTGATCTCCTCTCAGCTTCCCTTATTCTGGCTGCTCCACAACCTCCTGAAGCTGTTGCACCAATCGTGGCTCCTCCACAATCGTCTAAGACTTCTTTTGGCTCTACATGTTGAGAGGTAATATACGCTCCATCAGTTGCCTCGTTGCTCAAGGCTTTGCATGCATCTTGAACCTCAAGAGCATACAGGTTCTTGACTCGTGAACCAATCTTCTTCACCTGTCTAGTGATGATGTGTCTAAGGAAAACCTTTCCCTTACTAAAGACTACATCATAGCCTCTATCTTCCAGCATCGCGATCGACACCAAGTTTCTCTTCAGTCTTGGTACATACTTGACATCGGTCAAGGTAAGGCAAGCTCCATGCTCCCTCTAAAAAATAACTGTGCCTACACCTGAGACACTATACTTCTCATCATTACCCATCACTATGAGTATTTGGAGATCTTTATCCTCCAAAGTACTAAACAAACTCTTGTCACCAGTCATGTGGAAAGAAGCTCCACTATCAAGAAACCAACCACTTCCCACCATGGACGAAACCATGCATGCGAAGAGTGTGAAATCCAACTCAAACTATGAAGCAAGTGCCTTACCTTCAGATCCTTCCCCGGATCCCTTCTTGGATTTATTCTTTGGGCAATTAGAAGCATAATGGCCCAACTCATGACAACGAAAGCATCTTACCTTCAACTTGTCAACCTTCTTCCCATCATTGGAAGAACTGGATTAAGAAAGAGAACCCTTCTCCTTCCCCTTATTCACCTTACTCGCTAAGGCACAATTCTCCTCATTATGCATGGATGAAGAACTGTATTTGGTGCTCCGTCTGATCTCCTCTTGCACAAGATCCGACCAAAGTCTTTCCCATCCTGGCAATTTCTCCCAACCATTGACAGAGTCCTGATAGGAATGCCAAATCTTCGGAAGACCAAGGAGAGCCAAGCTCACCAAGTCCTCATCATCGACAGTCACCCCCACACTTCCCAGCTCATCCCAGCATTGGGTGAACTTCGTGAGATACCTGGGCATACTGTCTCCATTCTCACACTTGATGTTTCTGAGTTTATCCTTGAGCGCCAACTTCCTCTAGTCGCTCTTTCGTTGGAATAGATCTGTCAACACTTTCCACATCAAGTATGGAGAAGCCTTTCCATGCAGTCTGGACATAATTTTATCCTTCACGCCCTCCAATAGAATCCTTCGACACTTTGTTGTCCTCTTTTGCCAAGCATCAACTTGCATAGTATCAGTAGGCTTTGGGACATCAGCCTCTATGAACTCCTTCAGCCCGTTATCATCTAACACTGCCTCCATCCTGTCCTTCCATGAAATATAGTTTGAGCTGCCCTCAAGAGCATACTCCAATTACAATCCATTGAAAGACATTGCCACATTGATACCAAGAAAAAACTGCTAAAAATTCGAATTCCACTAGCTCAAAACTCAACTTCTTTTGATCTAAAATTCGTGAGAAAAAAGTATTTCTCGTACAGAGATTGATTGTATGGGCTTTTACCGGATATCTCACCTTCCAAAGGAAGGATGAATCTAGAGGCTACCTGGCCTGATTACAGACTCTGCCTGAAGAAATAAAATGTAAACACTTTCTGAATAATAGATCTGATGATCAACAACTCTGATACCATGTAGAAAATTTTTCTACAAATCAACCAGCTCCGATACCATGTAGAAATTTTGAATAATATGACACTTATTCACAGAGATTATCCCGATTATACACTATTTCGGAATACATGCATAATACATAACCTCCTCTACGTTGATCATCAATTTAACAGCATTAAAAACAATGAAACATCAATTGCATGCACACATTAACACAGTATGTAACCCGGGGAAAGAATACAACTAAAAAACCCACACTATCTGTATATTATAATGATTGATAACATGTAACAATACATAGTACAATACTCCTCTCAAGTATCCATCACTATCTCCACTTGTTACACACAAAACTAGCTCAGATCCGAACAAGTCATAGGTTCAAATCTCCACTTCTACTTTGCCTGCCTCCACTGCACAATCCAATGTGAAAATCACATGAGCACAAGCAACAATTTCCTTGATATTGCCCCACACTGCACAATCCTCATTGGCATTACTCAATCCATGCATGTGCACAATCTCATTCACAACTCATAGTCACAACTCACCCTTTCACTTACCTCTAACACCTGTCTCTGTTGAACTATCCATGCACTGAGTTAACAGATGTATTCTTTAGTTTCTTTATGAGTTAATAATTAGTGAATTAATTAATGTTAAGTTATGGTATGTTCTATGCTTATAATAGTTTACTTCTTTTCCTTATTATATTCCAAAGATTATCAATCACACGTACATAAAGTAAAGTGAAGATAGAACATTAAACGATCGACAGAAAACAAGCCAAGACAAGAGACACAAGATGTGGTGGCTAGCTAGGGACAAAGCCCACAATGTGTGGGGAAACCCTTTGATCAAATCTTCTTTTATCTTCAATAATTCAGTAGAGAGAAATAGTACAATAAATCTGATTCATATCAGCAGTAGCAAACCCTAGATCTGCAGCATCAGCATTAGCGGCTTCATTATCAAACTAGGGCAGACCATATCTCACAAACCGACCGCTGGATTGACTTCATTCCACCACCAAAAGTTTCGGCTTCTAGAGGAGGTTCAGATGAACCTACAGCATAGTTCAGATGAGGAGATATTCTAGGCCACGCAGGTCAATCTTTACTTCTGCAGTTACAGCTTCAGTTTCCACAGTTTCTGGCTTCAAACTAGGGCAGTCGATATCTTGCAAACCGTTCATCGGATTGACTTCATTCCACCACAAAAAGTTGTGGCTTTCAGAGGAGGTTCAAATGAACCTACAGCATAGTTCCAAAGAGGAGATCATCTATGCCACACAAGTCTATCCTGACTTCTGCAGTTGCAGCTTCAAATTCAGCGGCTTCCGGCTTCACATGTGTGAGAGAGAGACCCATTTTAACGTAGTAGAGAAGAGACTCATTTCTGCATAGTAGAGAGAGAGAGAGATGTGATGAGATGAGTGAATCCAAATGAGGAAAATTCCTCTTATATTTATACACAACGTTGGTGGGTGAATAGATGTCACTGTTGGGCTTCTGAGCCTACATGAGTTGTAGGTCGGCTTGATAATAATTCCATAATCAAAATAAATTCATATCTCCATGAATACTTATCGGAATCGAATGATCTTTATATCAATCCTATGCCTCTCGACGAGAGGAATCTAATAAAAATATTATCAGCCATGAATAAGATGACCCACATGAATTTTTTCCCAGGTTGCCAATTTTAACAATTAACAATCAATTCACACAACTCATCACTAGTGTATTCTTTAGTTAGACTAAATACAACTAGTTCAACCGAACATAACTCCATCAAGTCCACATCCAACTCCATAGAACTCACATGCATGAGTTCTAACTGAAGTCCTCCATGCAATAGCTCAACTAACACATAAGAAACCACGTGATTCCTTTTGTCAGCTACATGTGCCACATCCGTAGCTCGAACTGAAGTGCTCCAAGAGAATAAGATAAAGTTTAGAGTCCAAATAGTACTAAGGGTTAATAATATTTGACTGTTTCTATTTTTAGCCTGGCAGTCTAAAAATAGACTCTGATCACTCCACTGTGAACCAAAAATAGAAGTCCATCTATTTTTCCCAACATGACCAATCATCCATAAACAACATACTGCAACTCATAGACCATGATCCATATGTCTAAAAATAGACATAGTCTTAAAATAGACTTTGCACCAAAAATAGCCTGCGGGCTGACTTAGTGAAGGCGACTCCTTTCCACTAAGCTCCATCATCTTGTTGCATTTTCAACAAGATAAAGATAGTGGAATCTTCCTAGGGTATAACCATAAATATGATGAATAATAGGACATGAGTCTTAGATTCTAGGTCATGGCGGGTCAGAAGAAGGGGTTATGAAAAGAGGATAAAATAATTGCATAGACACCAATACAGACAAAGGGTACTATACTAGGGAATTCATGATCGAGTAAGATCTACCACTAAGCAATGACATGCATAAAGAAGAGTGGCTCAATTTTCAACATGACGAGGTAGGACCTCAAGAACAATGATGGTATTGACAGTCAAAACTACAATGGAGATAATGATATGTGACCTACCCCTATTTTCTAGTCAAGAATCATATCTCAGTCCCATTGGATGTCACAATAAAAACGCCACCCTATATTGTAAAAACCATCTAGAAATACTAAACCCATGGTTAAATCACATAATGAAAGAAATAAACATGGATGAGGTAAAAATAGGACCATATATTTTTTTTATTTTTTTTTTGAGTTTTATAATTATTTTTTGATTTTTGGCATAAATAAGGCATGAAAAATACTCGCATCACACACGAAAAAAGAAAATATAAAGCATCACACTCCTATGTAAAATATGTACAAGCACAACACAATCAAGTAGGTCATGCTAATGTGTGCCCACAGTTGGGCACAAAACAAGGCTTTCTATATGCAAACTCATGGAGGGTAAGGAGATCATATGGCTCACCAATGTGGGGCCATGCCAAAGGAAATCAAATTAACCCGAGGAAATAAGGGAGGATCAAGACATAAAATAGGTATAGGATGCTCATCAATAGGTGGTAAGGAACTGGTTAATGCATTCACAAGTTCGGTAGTAGAAGCCTAAGGCTTGACTTGGTCCAGGGATGGCACTTCCAAGGAGGGTTTCAGGGGTGCCCCTTAATTGTTCCAAGATTTATACTGTCAAGCTCTACTTGTGCCGAATTGGGTAGACTAGAGGTAGAAAGAAGGCTCACCAATGAGCAGATCCATGACCTCTAAGTTAACTAGATGGGTGGGTTTGTCAGTCAGGGAGGCATGTAGAACATGTAGAGTGATGACCCATGTGGGAAAAGGATCCTGGTCATATTCCATATTATGATGGATTTTCTAACTAGCGTTAGCAAGTACTGATAGGACTGTTAGAGAGAAATCTCTTCCACAACTGGTGCCAGAGGATGCTCACTATCTTGATCAACTTCCATAGGAGCAGGAGACACCACCCAAGGATCAAGAGGTCTATGGGGTCGATATGTACTAGAAGAGATCATATACATAGGATCCTTAGAAGAGGATGAGGAAATGTCCTGCAGTGCTAATCAAGGAAAGATACAGATAAGCGATGAGATTTTGAACAAGCCTACAAAAAAACTCTCACACTGGCTAGGGTGATCTCCGAAAAGTGGGACTGAGTTTGTCGTAGTGGAATATTGGTTTGATGGCACACAATAATCAAGATGATCAGTGGTAATAATCTTAAGTTCACAAGGAAATAAAAGAACATGAAATACAAATGATACAACTGTGGTCATGGCATAGAAACAACTATGGCCAAGGAGTAGGTTATAATCCAAAGTAGCGTCGATGACTTCAACATTGACATAAATAATTTTACCTCCTAGCTCAATGAAAAACTTGGGAAGAACCCCCTTAGGTACAAAATTATGTCCATTAAATTCTTGAAGATTGGTATTAGACTTAGTGGGTGGTAGAGATCCAACAGCCGTCTAGCATCATGTTGACATGACACAAGTGGAAGAGCCTTCATCCACCAAAGTGCAATGAATATTCTTATGAAAGATACACACAGTAATCTAAAAGGAAATCTGGTATGAAAGTCGAACGCCAATCTTGTCAACATTAAAGGTGATAAGATTCAAATCTGAAGGGTCCACTCCACCGATCACAGACAACAAAGGCTTGCATTGTTGAGGAAAATTTTACAAGACCTCCAAGGACTGGGAGCTTGGGCTAGATCTTCAAAAATACTGTAGTGTTGAGCAGGCAGGGCAGATGGATTATGTGTTGCCTTACGAATGACACCCTTTGGTGGGTGATAAACAAGTTCCATAGGCTTATCTAACATGATAGGTACAGTGGAAGTAGGTGGAGTGATTGAGTCCTTAGAGGAAGAAAACGACTCAAGAACATCATAGGATTTAGCTCGTGTAGTCATGTTGATGTTTTCTTTGCACATAAAGACAAACGAATTGTTTCAGGATTGAAAAATGACCCCTCATTGGCACCTTGAAGAGGTGGAGAAGGTTGTGAAACCATTTTTTGTTGAGGTTGTGCAAGAAATGGATGAGTTAAAACCATAGGTCATTCAGTAGCTGGTGGTGGAGCATGAAGATTATGAACTTCATCAATTCAAGGGCACTCACGAGTTAAATTTTCACCATGACAAATTTTACAAGGGAATTAATATTTCGATGACACTCAGTCATGCTCCTTCCCTAATTAGTTTGGTTCGGTTCAGTCTTTAGAGCAGTTTGATTATTTTGTTTATTTTTCTTGTTCTTTGGTGTTGTGGACTTCACTGTAAGAACATTGGTGGAATGCTCATAAGAAAGCGGTTCAGTATAGCCAGATGCACTTTTTTGGGCTTGAGATGTAACGATCAATTTCCTTTTCTAGGCAACAAGTTGGCTCACAGAGTCGGAAATAGATCCAACCACACCATTAATGTGTGGGCTAGGAACAGGTTTGGGTGTGTCAATGAAATACCTACGAGCCTTGAGTACTACTTCATAAAGCGTACTTGAATGTGAATAAATTAAATATAGTTTTTGGGTAGCTAAAATAGCTTGCTCCTCAGTGACAACTACAAAAATGGACACATATTTGGCGATTTGAGGTCTTAAGGCTTGAATGAACATGTAATATATCATCAGGAAGCTTGGTTGTCACCAATATCTTGTGGAAATGACACTCATGAATATGGTAGGAAATCATCATGGCATCATCTTGTTTAAAGTTAGATGTGATATCAAAATCGATATCATATCTCATAGGCAACTAAAAGTGTGTCAAGAAGTTTCGAGTTAAGGAAAAAAATCATTGTAGGATGTTGTTTCGAATTCAATGTACCATTTGGTAGCACCCCCAGTTAAAGTGCATTGGAACATTCATAACTTAATCAAATTGTCCACTAAAGAGTGAGATGAAAACCATTGGGGTATATGTGGTAATATGGGTGGAAGGATTCTCTCCATGATTTCCTTCAAATTCGGGGATATCGGAGGGTAATTTTGCGGGCATAGCTGGGCACTAGGGATCATATCTAATGGGGTCATTAGTCAACTTAGCCAAATCTAGTAAATTAAGAGAAGATAAAAATGGATTATGAAGTTGACTAAATGGGTCATAGGTAGGAGAATTACCCAACCAACCTTGAGGTCCCCCCATATAAGGATTATGATGTAATGATTGTTGGATCTGGTAAGGGTTCACTCCAACATATAAATGATGTGGACCAAGATGACTAGTGAAAGGATTCCCCCCCCCCCCCCCCCCCCCCCCACACCCCACCCCAAGAGTAAGTTCCCCTAGAGAGAAATGGACCCCAGAGAGCATGAATGCTGATGGGGTTGTACCAAATGGGAAAGGATGGAACGACCTGAGAATCAGCACTGACATAAGGAGGGTAACTAATAGAAGTGATAGTACTAGCAACAAGATTGATGCTAGGTAAACTAGCCACTCTAGGAAAAGTATTGGAGATTTTCATCCCTCCAAACAATGAACTGTACAAGGCTTGTGACATATTTGAAGCAACATTTCCCCCGGGCTAGCTAGGAGCAACTGATGATCCCCCCACACATTTTCGAAAGTTCTAATGCCTAATAGAGGAACATGAATTGTAAGTTCAGAAAAGCTAGGAGAAAAGACTCTTGAACCCACCAGATGACTAGGATTAATGATCATGGTTGGTGTAGATAATGGAGTATGTAGGGAAACACGAGGGAAATTTATGGGATCCATAGATGAGATTGGTGGAATGCCCCAAGAATATGTGAGAGGTGTAGATGGAGGAGTAGGTGTAGCCACACTGAGTAGTGGAAATGATGACATGGCAGCAGATATTGCCAATGTAGATGGTAAGGATGAATCAAAATCCACGATAGGATAAAATACTAACAAGGGAATGTACGTATAGGTAGGTGTGGAACCATCAGGGTTTAGTCTAACTGATGTCTTTAAGGATTTGTCAAAGGTGGATTAGTAGAAGAAGTGGAATCATCTGCTGATGTTTCAATGGAAATAAAATCTCTACTAGAAGGACTAGGAATAAACTCCACAACTATGGTTTTGTTAGGGTCTTGAGCACTGACAGGCACTCTTCATGGAGGAGTAGAAATTCCACCTCGTTTAGGAGGTAAACTATGAATATGATGTAAATAATGATGACTATATTAATCCAGGGTGGAAAATTATAAATTAACACAATTATGTCAGTGCACACACCCTAAGGCCAAGACTATTGACACGGACCAAACAACGCACACTAGAAATTTCCTAGAAGGTAGTCACATAAGTAAACCAAATATGAAGAAGTTGGCAGTGGGACAATTATACTAGAATCCTACTTCCTAGCCCTTTTAGCTACAAACTCAGTCCAAGTGCCCTTATTAACCATGGGTCACCCACCAAGAGGATTGAAAGAGTATGAATAATATCCATCCCAAGCATAGAGAAGATGCACCCGAACCTGCACCTATGTATGAGGCCTTAGAAATAGGCCACTCTGGTTACCACCAACAATAACATGTCTTGGGGGGGCAGTCTTCAGCCAAATTCACACATAATGAAAGGATAGCTAAGTTTGAAACCCAATTGAGAGTTGCCTCCCAAGTGGTCCCCAGGTGCTACAACAAAATGCTGATAACACCGTTTGTAATACATGAAAATTCCACAATCCAGGCCATTTGAAACTAAGCAAAATGGGGTATGTCACCTCACCCATCCCAAGTGTGACCTCATGATTGGCCCTCGTATTAGAAGGGATTCCTAAACTGCACTATTTCAAGTGTATTTTCCTCTGTACCGCAAGATGCTAAGTTGATTTTGTAGTCTTGAAGCAGTTAACTCACACATCAATCTCCAAGACCCTAGCCTAAGTTATTGTTGGTGCACTACTAGTAAAAATAAAAATATGAGTCTAGTTGTTTTTATTATCACATTAATTTTTAGTGGTTGTTTTTTACATAGTTGGGATGTGGCATGAAACTTATATGGTGTGAATGAATCTTGTTAGTAACCCTAATTCATCTATATGAAAATCTTGTTTTCACTTCGATGAATCCTAACTACAAGAGGGCAAGATTTTTTCACAACACACCAATTTCTATTATAATTCACCCCTAACTAAATTCTTAAATGAAAATCCCCAAATTTATAAAATTTTAACCCAAAAACAAACCAAAAATGCAAAGAAACCGAAAAGAGGCCAAATAAATCCTAAGGTTAACACAGTGACACGTGGCACTTCATACAAGTTTGATCTTCTGAAAAGGTATATAATCAGGTCATCTTAGGAGATTTTTCATAACTCTTTCTTGGAGAATCTAAATTTGATCAAACTGGTGGCATTGGAAAGAGGACGCAGAGGGCTACTAGAGGTCGCAATTTTAGAACTGGAAGAACCGAAATTACATAGTTATAGTCATTTCAAGGTCGAGCTCCTAAAATCAAGAAAAGGTGATATGAGGAAGTTTGATGGCAAGGATACAGTAAATTGGATACTTCAGGTGGAGCAATATTTTGATCTACATGGTGTACCACTATTACAAAAGGTATGTATTGCATCTTCATATTTAGAACCGGATCAATTTTTATGGTATAAAGGGCTTTGTTCTCATAAACAACTTGTTACGTGGTCAATTTTCACGGAGGAAATGATAGCACATTATGAGGATACAAAGAGCAACACTTTCTTTAGAGCAACAACATAATGATTGGAAAGAGTAAAAGGGCTTTTTTACATAGTGGAAAGTAAAATTATGGAAACAAGGAAGTCTACTCCTCACAAATATAAAGATGGTAGTGTTGTTTCTCCTAGCCTTCGACAACCTACAAGGGTTACACCACAACAATTGGAAGAAAAAAGAGAAAAAGGGCTTTGTTACAATTGTGATAGCAAATGCAATAAAGGTCATAAGTGTGTTGAGAAGAAATTATTTTACATAGAGTATGAAGAGGAGGAAGAAAAGGATCAAGAAACATCAAAAGAAGAGGATATATGCCAGGACCAAACCCCAGAGAAAGAAGAAATGGATCATACCATATCTTGTAAAGCATTGGTAAGAATTACCACTCCTCAAACTCTTAAGATAGAAGGACATATCAATAAGAAAAAGGTGCAAGAAGTGAAAGATCACATCGAGAAAGAAGAAATGAATCCAACCATATCTTGTAATTCATTGGTCGGAATTACCACTCCTCAAACTATCAATAGGACATATCAAGAAGAAAAATGTTCAAGAAGTGAAAGATCACATCGAGCATCAAGAAATGAATCCAACCATATCTTGTAAAGGATTGGAAGAAATTACCACTTCTCAAACTCTAAAGGTAGAAGGACATATCAAGAAGAAAAAGGTTCAAGCAGTGAAAGATCACATCGAGCATCAAAAACAAGTTCTCCAACTTTTAAAGGATAACACCATTTTGGTGCAAAATTGAATGAAACAACATGTAGATCAACATCGTAGTGAAAAATGTTTTGATATAGGTGATTGGGTATTTTTACTGCTACATCTCAAGCAAGCTATTTATGAGAAGGAAATGTTGGTAATACTACATGCACTTAAGAAATGGTGACCTTACCGAATGGGAAGACACTTCAAGGTAAAAATGGATCATCATAGTCTTAAATACTTTTTAGAACAACTATTATCTTTAGAAGAACAGAAAAAATGTGTCACAAATATGTTGGGTTATATCTTTGACATCATCTATAGAAAATGGAAGCAAAATTTTGTTACAGATGCACTCTCAAGAAAGGATGAGGATGTGGAAGCATTGTTTTGTGCTATTTCTATTATCCAACTAGATTGGATAAATGAAGCAAGGGATGAATGGAAGAAGGATGAAGAAGTATGGCCACTTATTCAAAAGTTTCAAAAGATCCCAATTCAAACAATATTGCCAGAAATTGAAGAGGAAGGAAAAGTCATATTGGAACCTAGAGCAGTCACATAAACAAGAACCTGACAGCTACGAAATCGATCAATTTTGAGAGTATCTCATCAAGTGGAAGAACTTACCCGCTGAAGATTCCACATGGGAGGACAAGAATTTTATACAAAAGCATCAAGAACTACTCAAGCGTTGAGGACAAAACTTTTTGAAGGAGAGGGACATGTTAGGCCCCTATACTACTAGTGTAACCCCTTATTGTTATTACTACAACCCCCTTATTATATTGATATACCCATGTAGTGCCCATATTGTTACTATTGTGCCCCATAAAAGCCCACTATTGTTATTATTGTGCCCTTACATTATTATTGTTATGTCGGCTCTGATTATATTATGACCCCTTAGACTCCTATATATAGAAAGGAGGTATTTTCATTTGTATAATCCAGGAATTGTTCATTTATGTAATGTAAAGGAGGTTGCCCCCTCGAAGAGGCTGAATTCTAAGGCGTTGATCTATCTTTTCCATACTTTTGTGAGCTGGTTTCATAACATATATCTGTTTATCTTGATAGCCTTTAGGAATCCAAATACCATCCTCACTTCTACAAAATTTGTCATGAGGTCATGCTCCCTATCCACCAAGAGGTCTTTGGCAGAAAATCCCCTAGAATTATTGCAGAAGCCAATAAATACCGAAAGCCTATAGGAAAGTGGTTTGGGGAAGAGTCATTTACTTACATTTGGGTTTTTGGTTTCCTTGCCCATACTCATGTTTTGCCCATTTTTGTCCCAGATAAGTTGTTGGCCAAGGAAGTCACTTATCAAACAATTGTTAAGGGCTTAACTAAAGTACTTAAAGATGTTAAGGAATTCACCTGGCCATGTTTTCCCATCTCCTATGGTACCTATGCCTTAGATAATTTCAAGCATTCCTTAATTTAAATTGAACAATTAAAATCCTTTGGCTTTCCGAGCATACTAAACAAGCCATATGACCCTCATGGCATAGCAAAAGATGTTACAACACAGGCTAAGCTCAAACCATTTTCAAGCGAGCGTAACAAGTTTGATGATTTATTTGAAATGGTTCCAAAGTATTATATGGTAGAGAAATTAGCAGCAGACCATCTAAATAATGATGAATTGATTAGATTCAATCAATATAGTCAGTGAAGAATAGCCCATTTGCCAGAATCCCTGTTATAACAATTTCGATAGAACCCAAAAGCTTGAGATACATCGACTTCCTCTTCAAAAGCTCCAATTATTTCCCAAGTCTCTGAAATAGCAACTATAGTTGTCGAGAAAACAAGAAAAATTAAAGTAGAGAACAAATTGAATGAAGTATGGGAGGAGTTTAACCATGTTTTGACAACATAAGAAACTTGGGTTACATGTGTCTCAACCGATATACAAGAAAATCAAGTTACAGTCAACAAAGAGACAAAATAAGTTCTAGAAACTATAGGGACAATCTCATTTACTATTGAGGCTTCCCAAGGGGATACTATTCCTAAAACTCTCGAGAATAATATTAATGCTGAGATTGTTAATCAATCAATTGTTTCCGATGATATGGAGATAATTCCTACATTTCCTACTGCCAAGATAGTCCTCAAGATTTAAGAAATACTGCCTTTGGATGTATTTTACAGTCCAAAGCATAAAGCAGTAATGAGCAAGTCAAGGAAGAAAAGAAAGCTAGAAAAATCGCAAGCACTAGTTACAAATGAGACTCCTTTTCAAGTTCTTTGGAAAGGAACTCAAACAACTCTTTATGATGAATTGAACAGATTATCTTAGTTCGTAGGAACTTATGCTAGTGTTACCATTGATAAAGCTACAGAAATACAAGTGCTAATGAAAGAAAAGGATCAAAGGATTGTTCGATTGGAAAAAAAATTCTACATTGAAAAGCAAGCGATTGAGCAACAATGCAAGATAATTTTACCGAGCTGTAGAAAATATTTAATGATTTAAATATATAATTTGAATTTGAAGTGAAGGACATGGATGAACATATACTACAATTGCAACAAAGGATAGACCAGCTGAGAGAAAATCTATATATAAATGAAATCTGCAAGGAAGCATCAGAATTGGACATAATCTTAACAAAGTAGCAGGTTATCTTCTATCACAAATTGGATTTAATTCATGACCTGTGAAAGACCAACGATTCCTTAGTAAATCAACTCCTAAGTAAATCAATTGTCCGATTTGAGGATATTTTATGAATATATCGACGAGAAAATTTATGAGTATATATATTGGCAAGATAATGCTCAGGAAAGATCATATGATCTTCTTCAGATTAAAGAATCACAAAAGGATATCATGTTTGGTGACTAAGACATCAAAATGAAATGGGTAGAAATGGCCATTATTAGAGTTGGGAATATTTCCTCAAATTTCACTGAATAAAATAAAAATAACTTATTGGAAGCCAATCTAATTCAAGAATGCCCAAATGAAACCTTGCCATATGTCAAAGCTTTAAAAAAATCTTGGCAGGAAACATCTAAAAAGAAGGTTCAAAACATTCAGAGTTTATCACAGGAGAACCTTGAAAGTTACTGGCATTTTCCAGTGAAGCCTCATAGTCAGTGGCTTATGTTGAGGTGTCTCTCGAACACAATAGTACAGTTTCTTCCAATGCTTAATGACGTAGTGTTTACAGGACAGATGTGCACGCAATCAGTACATTCCCCCAGCTAAAACCGCTTACGGACATATACAATCTAATAGAGAAGATGAAGAATCAATATGGAGCACAGTCATGAGTTCTTGTTGCAACATATCACTAATTTCGTTGTCCTTTATCTTAGCTTAGTTTATTGAAACTTTTTTGAAGACTTTTATTTTAAGTTTACTATTTTTGTAATATTAATATGTTATTTAAACCCCTTTCATGTATTTATAAAGGGGTTCAAAATTTTAAGAAGATAGCTTTGAACTTGCACTATTTTTTGATCCAAAGTTATCTAATTGAGAAGTTGAGCCTGAAAGCTATCTTTTTCAAAAGTAGAGTGCAATGCATCAGGTACTATTATCTTTGTGATATTGTTATGTATTATTGAATTAGATAGTGAATCTCTTATGCGTTATTTAATGATATAAATGCTTTGAAAACAGTAAGTCATTATCACTATTGATGTGTAGGATTGAATGATTTGTGATTATGTATGAGATAACGAGATATATTTATGTGATTTAGTTTTAACTAACTAAATTAATTAACTATTTAATTAATTTAGTTTATAATATATGTTTTCTTTTCATTAAAGTATTGAATGATCTATATTGTTATTTATTTTGTGAAATCTTTCTTTGAATCACATAAAAAGATGTACTATCTTGGGAAATAAGTAGAATAAGTTTATTTAGTAATTTTACCATTAGCTATAAAATCATTTCATCAATTTTCATTTTTTTACTATATTAAATCTCCTTAAAACGGGAAACTGGTCCCTTTATACCTAGATGGAAACATAGTTGCTTTAAGCTCTCGACCGGGTGGTGTTTCCAGATGTTGAGACAGTCAAGTTCCAACCTTCAACACAACTTCACAACTAAACAAAACACCACCAATTGTGATACAAACAAGCACAAGTGATGAAATTCAAACAATGGCAACAAGGATGCAAAACCGAAATGAAACAAAGATTCAAATGGTCACTCAAGTAGCCAAAAATATATGAAAATATGATATCTCAAGATGAGGACACTAACCTCAACCAAAGAATAAAAAAACCTCAAAGAAAACCTTGAAGGACACCAACAGTGGGAGACCTCAATCAAGACAAGGAATCAAGGTTCAGATAAGAGATTAATCAACAACTATCAGCAACAAAAATCATAGATACAATAGATATCCAATAGATAGGAAAGCGAATAGAAAGGTGGAAATCCCAAACACACTAAAAGAATCTCTAAACAAATGAAAATCCAATCTAAGGAGATAAATGAGGAGAAACAGATATAGAACAGATCTAGACTCCACATAGAAAGTAAGAAATAAGTTTCTATCAGGAGAAACATATCTCATAGAGTATACTTTGAGTTTTCAAGGCTACAGGGACAATTGCACGAATGATCCATGCTCAGTGCAACTGCAACTTATGTATTGAGACAACAAGATAGCGGTTAAAAATCAAAACCACATGGATAAATCTCTATGCATGCGGTCGAGGAGAAAATTCAACTATCTAACTTCAATCAGCCATAAAATCTTCATACAAATTCCATTCTCAGAGATTTGTTTTTGTTTTAAATAAAATTTTGAGAGGAATCCATATTTGTGATCAATTCAATCAAACTCTATAAAGAAAATTCCATAATTTGATTTTAATTCCTTGATATGCTTTTCTCTCATATAAAAAATGAAAACAAAACTCCAGATCTAAGATTAACTCATATACGAAGCAAGTAAAACCAATGGAGATAAAAATGAATCCAAAAGGCCGTAGAGAACTTAATGGAAGACCAAAAAAAATAAGATACAAAGAAAAAGATAAGAGATCTCAAAACAAAGAGGGAAAAAGAGAAAATATCTCTTTTAAAGCATTAGTTCTGTTACGAGAAAATTTCACTAGAGAAAGTTGATTACTTTTAACCCAGGAGATCAGAGAATGATCTACCCAGATTTGTCTATGATCATGAAAAAGATCAAAGATTCAACCCCTAATCCTTTTTTATACAAAAAAATACATTCAATACTTGCACACGATAAGATGGAGATCAGAAGTTGAAACCTTATATGATCATAGATCGGTGAAGTTTCCTGGGTTTGATGTAGAGGAAACATGCTTACACTTTAAGACCTTGTTCCACCTACAATAAAATAAGACCTACAGATGAAACCACCAACCAAGAAAACAATGGTCTTTCCACAGAGGGTGTGTCAGCTTAAAACGAACATATGCAAGCATAAAACATATTAAAAACATGGATATAGAAAGCAAACATGTATCTATTGATCCAAAATGAAATTGGAAAAAATGTATGTCTTCCAGCGAAGCAAATCCTCTTGTCAAGTCCCTAGGTGTCTAGATACATTCTCCTGGAGGATAGAATGAGCCTATATAATCTCACCAAGAATAAAGGGGATTAGAGAAAGTATCCAAACTATAGCGTGAGAGATCTACTGTATTGAGAGAGGAGACCATGCTACAAGCTTGAGAAGAGGATCTCCTTTGCTAGAAGGTATACATTTGTTTTAATTTCATTTTGGATTAATAAATACATGTTCCTTTTCTATATCCATGTTTTTAATATGTTTTATGCTTGCATATGTTGGTTTTAAGATGACATGCCCTTTGCAGAAAGGCCATTGTTTTCTTGTTTGGTGGTCTTGTGTGCAGGGTCTTATTTTATTGTAGATGGAACAAGATATTCAAGTCTAAGTGTGCTACCTCTGCATCATACCCAAGATACTTCATCGATTTGCAAGGATAGCAGGTTTCAACTTCTGATCTCCATCTTATCATGTGTAAGTGTTGAATGTATTTGTTTTGCATAGCAAATGATTGGGGGTTGAATCTTTGATATATTTCATGGTCACACACAAACTTGGGTAGATCATTCTATGATCTACTGGGTTAAAAGTAATCAAATTTCTCTAGTGAAAGTAATTAGCTTTCGTGTGAATTTTTCCACAATGCCTCCATTCTGTCTCGTTGAGATTTTTTGTTCTTTTCTTTCCAACCTCATCAAGCTAGACACTTTCAAGTGTCTTCGTGAGCCATTTTGGAGGACCTTTATCAGATGGCCCAGGTGACTCAGTTGGTTGTGACGGGGTTGAATCAATATTTAGTCTCCCAATTCTCTCAATCACATCAGTGAGAGTGTCATCTTGATCAATGGTTGGAGCTTCATGTGGGGGAGAGAGTGCTTCAGAAGGAGATTCCACAGATTGATCCAATATAGGAATCACCCATTCAAGATGTGGAATGCCACTATCAAACTCTTAAAAATAATTTTCATCTTTGAATCTATCAAATCGATCAAGATGTCAATCAACAACATTGTCAATCTGGGAAGATTCAAGAAAGATCACATTTATAGATATTATAAACTTCTTCTTTTCTTCACCATAGAGACAGTATTCTTTGCAGGTATCTGAGTATCGCAAGAAGATACATTTGCGACTCCTTCAACCAAGTTTGTTTATTTGTTTGTAAGGTATGAAGTCATAATAGGTGTAACCAAAAACCTTGAGATGCCTCATTGAAGGAATGTGGCCATACCACATTTCGTAGGGATTCTTGTTTTTTATTGCATGATATGGAAACCTATTCATTATATACACAACACATAGAACTGTATCACCCCAAAAAATTAACTCAGCATTCTTTAAAAACATCATTGAACGTACAAAATTTAAGATTGTCTTGTTCATTCTTTAAACTACTTCATTATGTTGGGGATTATAAGGCATAATTGTTTGATGTCTGATCCCATGTTGGCGAATATAGTTTTCAAATTCATTTGAAGTATATTATTTTCTATTATTAGTATGAATAGAGCTAATATGATATTGATCTGAATGTTGGGAAAACTTATTAATTCTATGAAATCTCCCTCATCAGTATTAAAAAATATGTGTTTAGGATCGTCTCAAATTAATCGAAATGGGAGGAATTATGTGTCAAGTATTGAGTGTATTTTATGAGTAGTTTATGAGATTAATTAGCTATTGAAATGACATATACAACAAGTAAATTACATATAAATAACTACAACAAAATCATAAACAAAAAGCTAATAAAGGATCTCACCCCTCCTGGGCTACATCTCCTTAGACCTGCTTCAATGGTTAGGCCATCTTTGGATTAATGGTCAAATATCTGATTACATACGCCTGTAGTGCTCCAATGGATTTGAAATCTGCTCCATTGGATTCAAAAGACCCAAAAGCCACAAAAATGACTATCCAAGCTCTACAATTGGACTTCAACTGATTTAGGCTTGACCTCCTCTCCTGGTGGCTCTAAGCTTCCTTAAAGTTCAACGTAGAAAAATCACATACAAAAGTGATTTTCTACCTCTGTAACCCATTCCATTGTGTTCAGAGCATCCAAGTCATCTAGGAATGACTATTTCTAAGCCAACATTGGTCGAAAACTACAAAATTTATGGCCTCTTAAGTTTTCCCTAGGAAAACTCCACCAAATTTGGAGAAACTCTAGTTAATCCCGCCAAATTTGGAATAGTGATAGATATGTCGAGCATGCCAAAACCACCTCCAACTATTGCTAGCACCCTCATGTTCAGCGTTGGATCACATGGCTGCTCATGGAATCGGGGCTAGTCCCTTACCTCCAAACCTTCAACGCTTAAACTTGAAATAAAAAATTCAAATGCATATAGCTTAAGACTTATGGTGCGACATAGTGGTAAGGCATGGGGCTTGTGTGGACAAGGTCACGAGTTTGATTCCCCAGCCTTCCAAAACATTTTACTCGACCTTTGAGAGGGCATGTGGTGGCCTCCAGGCTTGCCACGTGTTAGCCTCTCATTGGTCCACCTCAATGCCTTTGAACAATAAAAAGTCAACAATTGTCAAAATGCGATTGAGCCACCAGTTGGAATATTTCAAGAATATTCCTTGGAATATTCTTTTTGTTGACTGGGTTGTACGTATGCCTAGTCAGTATCCCAGTTAGCCTGTACCCAAAATTTTGCATGTTTGACAAAGTGGACATAAGTCTCTATCGTTCTCATACGAGCTCCGTTTTGAGTGGAACAATTTGTGTTGGGATCATATTGCTGAGACGAACGTGATCATTCAGGCTTTGAGCAATTTTGAGCACTTTGAGTTTTTAGAAAATTTTTTCCCTTAATCCAGATTCTAATCAGATATTGTGCATTATTTTCAATCCTTGCATGAAGCTTCTTTAATGTTTCAAAAGCTTCAAATTTTTTCTTTAACAAATCAACCCAACACAATCTAGTGTACTTATCAATAAATGTCGTCATGTATTTATTACCATTTGCAAAAGGAATAAGAATTGGGCCACATAAATCAGAACAAATGAGTTCAAGCTTTATATGTTCTCTGGAATGAGAATCATGAAATGATTGATTGTTGTGATTTTCTAAGGTACAAGCATCACATTGCTTAATTTTCCTAGGAATTGTAGGAAAACCAATAACACCATTTTTCTTCAACAAACGAAGGCTATCATAGTTCAAATGCCCAAATATAGCATGTTGTAACAACCTTGGGTTAAGTTTCCATGTAAATAAAAATAACTAAGATCATGGGACACATATTCCAAGTTGAATGGTGGGGAACATCACGTTGGGGGCCACTTTAGGTTTATTAATGGCTAAAGAAATTGGCAAAGGAATTGGAAAAGACAAGAGACGTTAATTTGAATTTATTTATGAAAATAAAGGAAAACAGGAGAAAAGGAAGGTGAAGAGAAGCAATTTTTCATGAGAAGGATAAATGAAGGAAAATTAAGAAAAACTAGGAAAATAGAGACATCAATGATAAAAACGCACATGAGGATCAATTCACAACTTTTGCCCAATCTTAGAGAAGGTGTAGCAAAGGAAAGAGAGCAAGCACTTGGACAGCAAGCAAAGGAAGGAAAAGAAAAGCAACGAAAGTAAGGAAAATTTTGGATCAACAACTTCATTAGGAAGATCTGAAAAGTAATAGGTTTCATGAAGGATTTCCTAGTTGAAGTATGAATGCATGGTACATGCATATAGTTATTTGGTTCATTTGTTGTCATTGGCATGGGTTTTGCTAGATTTGAATCTAGTTTTATCCTTTCCTTTCCATTTCCTGGGTAGCCATGGTGTGATGGGGTTCATTGTTGGTTGAGCTTTAGATTTTTGGAAGGTTTTGGAACTAAGTGAGGTGGTCTTGGGAAAATTCCTAAGTGTTGGGCTAGAGATGGTTTTCTCTGGGAAGCACTCAAAAGGTGGGTGGAGACAGGAAAATTCCTCAAGGTATGGTGAAGGAATTCTAAGGAATCCAAGCTTGTTTTACTTCTGTGATCTCTTTACCAGTTTTAGTGAAATCATGGTATGAGGGTGGAGGTGGTTTAACCTTTGGATTCCATTTGTTTTTTATGTCTTGGTTTATCCCATGAGATCCCACATTCATGCTTGGAATATAGTATGAGGGTGATTGGTTGAAATAAATATTTGCTTCGGCTCAATCTATGGTTCGGTGGTACATGGAAGTCCCTGACTTGGTTGACTCTTGCATATGTTAATAAGAGTTATCTTCCTATTGTGTTTCATGAGAATTTATACTTGATAGTATGTGGCTTTTATGGTTGTTATGTCATGGTTAATTGATCCAGGTATTTTCACTTCAAAGATGCATACATAATTGCATTTAAAAATGGAATATAACCATAATATGCATACACATAAAAGAAGCAGAAATAAATGACAACCATGAGAAGCAAAGACACAATAGGTTGATAATGGAGTTCACCCAATGTGGGTTACATCTATAGGCCCTGCTCAATGTGGGGAGATCACTTTCATTAATATTCAATGAAATAAAATTACATGCATGTATAAAAGGAATCGTATACCTCCACTTATAGAGATGACCTAAAAAATGCACACCTCTGCTGAAGAAATGGACTTCACCATTTCCTAGCGCAAAATCATTTCAAATGATTGTAAACTTGACCCCTTTCTGTTTCAGTCGAAATATGGATCCTCGAGAATATCAATGATTCCACAAAGATTCTTTCTCACTGGTTGATTGGAATTTTGTTGCTCATATGACAAACCTGATTTCACCACTGCTCTCCTTGTGAAAAACTGAGTAAAATGAGCAGAAAGTTATATTGGTTTTGAAACTGTCAAAATTTGGCCCTTAGGGAAACTTTTAGATTACTCATGATTCCAGAAAGATTCCTCTTTGCAAGTTGACTGAAGTTCCATTTCTCAGATCAAAAAACTTATCATGCCATCAGATTCCAGGAAAAATTCTGGGTTGTTTGAGTATAAACTTGGCATGAAATTGGTGGTATGAAATTTTGGCTCCAAGGGAATCTAAAGATTCCTCAAGCATCAAATAATATTCTTGCAAATATTCCCTGAGAATATATTTCGAAATTCATGATGCATGGTTCCTCCTTGGCTTTGGGTCATGTGTGCCCTTCTCCCTTGCCCCAATGAATGGAAAAAATTAGTTTATATAAAAAAACTCGGGCGTGAATCACAAAGTGCGTAGTTGGCGTGTTGGTGAAATCTGCAAAATTTGTTGTGGGTGGCCTAAGTTCCAACCCCAAGGTGACCCATCTTTTATTTTTGCTGTTTGTTTGGTAGCATATGATTTTTGGCTATTGGTTTTAACCATTGGGCAAAGTGTTTTATATATGGGCAGTGGGGCCACCCATGGGCGGGTCGACCAACTTGGCTAGGTGGGTTCAAATTTCGCTGACCCCAAATTATTCACTGTTAATGTTTTGGAATTGGCCATTGGACAATTATAAAAAGATATATATATGGTTGGGGTGGAAGTGGTGGTGGCCTGCCACCTATTTTAATTTAATTTTTTTTTTTTTTCTATTTTAAAACAAATTGTTGAAAATTTTCTCGTCAATTTTTAAGGGTCAGCAGAAATTTTAACTAGGCGAAAATTTCACCAGTTTTGACTGTCAGAAACCATCACTGAAAATTTCCAAATTGTTGCCTCATTAATTTTCACCAAATTTAGCAGTTCCGCCAGATTTAGCCAGGCTCCAAATTTAGTTGGTGCTTTGCTAACTTTAGCTAAGGTGCCTAGTTGACCAAAACTTTAACTAGCCATACCTTTCACTTACGAACTCAGATTGAGGTGAAGTTTGTGCCATTGGAAATATTAAGATGGGCTCTTCAATATGACCCTATTTTCACTTAAATCAAACAACTATTATTTTTTAGCCTTTCCCAAGCCCTCTTTGATTTTTGAGCCTCTCTGGAGCCACCTGGATCATTCCTCCCCACTGAGGAGTTTTTGATCCTCCAAAATTATGAACACTATCTGCAATATTTTTTACTCCCTTGTCTGCAGAACAAGTGCCTTGTCAAGCCACACTTCCTTCTCCTTCACCTTTATACTTTGTATCCATAAGTGGCAAATCAACACTTACATCCTATGCAAACACGTGATACATGACCAATCATAACCCAAGCACCTCCATACTTTCCAAGAGTTTATAAGACACTCTTTTTCCAAGTGTACATCATAATAGAAACAAGTACCCCAACTATCAATAAAAATAGGCCTTAACATCATCATGTTTCTTCCATAAGTGATGGAAAACACATCATCACTTTTACTGATTTTGCAACATATGATTTAAAATAATATGGCCACAAAAAATATACTATATCTAATAAAACCATCTCTCACTCAACAAAGTGAATGGGCCATCTCCTTGTGGTAGATTCACTTGTTGAACATCTTCACCAGCTGGTTCCTTCATAGGTTCTTTATGGGCATGGAGTATCTGACATGTGGCTCTCTAGTGTACATCCTTGTCATAGTGACTACAATGATTATTTCTCCTCCAAAATTTCTGGATCATCTTGGAATTATTATTCCTGGTGCGCCTCTGATAAGTTGCTGTAGAATCCTCACTATCACTAGAATGTAATGAGGTGCTCTCATCATCCATTGTGGGTTGGTCACTAGTTGTCTTGGAGCATTTTCCAACCTCTTTTATGACATACCCAAGTCCTACATAATGAGGAAATTCCTCCACTTTAATGGGATTCACAATGCCTTGGACATTAATGCCAACACCCCTTCATTGGTACCCTATTTTCTTCAACAATTTTGATCCAATTCTTGTAGTATGTTTCTCAAAAGCAGCAAAATCATCATCATGAAAATAACACAAAATTGAAGAATCACTTTTTACCTCAGGCTTATTATGCTGGAATTTTTCCAAGGCCTCCTCCTTGGCTTGTAATTGTTGTTGCAACCTTTATTTCTCCTCCTCTACTTCTTGTAGGAGTCTCCTTAGTTCAACATTCTCCGCTTGAATGCTTTGGTTGATCTTTTCGAGTTCTTGGAGCCATGAAGTCTTTGGTGTCTTTCTCATATGTAGCAAAACATCTATTGAAATATTTATATCATTTCCTGAATCATAACGCAAGTTAATAGGTCCATCTTCTGCAATCCCAAGTGTTGCAATCTTCATCTCATCACCTGAGTCTAATCCCAGGTCAATTGGTCGAACACCTGAAAATCCTATAGTTGTGATCTTCTCATCAGCCTCTGATTCAAATTCTTGGTCTTGTTGCAGAGTTGAATTGTCTTCTACTTTTCTTTTTTGTCGTTCCTCTTAGGCCTCAATTTTGGATGAAATTTCCAACAATTCTCCTCATCATGCCCTTCTTTCTCACAATGAGTATAAGAGGTATTTGATTCTCTTCTCTTAGTTGTTGCTCCCCTCTTTGGACAGTCATCTTGGTCATGCTTTCCCATGCCTTCAAGATGTAAAACCTTCACACTAGATTCATCAAGAGTTTTAGGTTCAAATAATAAAAATGAAAGATGTAAAAAACTATGCAAAGATCCAATATATTTCATCAACATCTCAAGAGTGTCTAGTGGAACATTCAATGGTAATGATTGTTTCCTAAAATCCTCTATAAATTTCTAAACATTTTGACCTTTACCTGTTTCAATTGTTTCCATTCCATCGTGGCCTTCTATCTATAACCCGATGAGTAAAATTGTCCTCTTAAAGCATAAATGAACTCAGACCAAGATGAAATAAGTTTACGACCACTCTTACCACCTTTCTGTAGTTCGCCTTCCCACCAGATGAGAGCAGTGCCACTCGAAGGGATGCTAGCTAGATCTTGACTTCATCCTCTTTGATTCGTTGTATGTGGAAATATAATTCAACCTGTTTGATCCAGTTATATATCTTTTCTTCATTATATTCTCCAGTAAACAAAAGTAAATAAAACTTGACATCTAGCTTAAAAAAGGGCCTTCTATGAGTTTTCTACCTCTAGAATGATAAGAAGAGGAAGAAAAAGAACTTTCACTAGAAGATGGAGAGGGATTTTCAGGAGGATCTTCTCCTCCTCCTTCATGATTCACTGAGGCATGATCGTTTGGTCCTTCCCTCTTCTCTAGCTTCTCCATTTTATTCTAATACTCTGCAAATAATTTGTCCACTTTTTTGGCCATGGTGTATAAATACTTGTAGTAGTTTTTCTCTTCCTCCAGATAAAGCATATTCATCTACCATTTTTCTTCTTCATGATGCACACCCCACTTTTGGATCAAAGGACTTAATTTTTTCTTCACCTCTTTGGAGTTTTCCCCTGGTTATCATACACTTGCAATTCACATTAGCAAAAGACCTGCTCTGATACCAAACTTGATCCAAATATTTTCACTTCAAAGATGCATAAAAATTTTCATTTGAAAAGGGCATGTAATCATCATATGCATACACATAAAAGAAGCATAAATAAGTGATAACCATGAGAATAACATACACAACAGGTTGATAACAAAGCTCACCTAGTGTGGATTATGTCTCCGGGACCTGCTCAATGTGAGGAGGCCTCTTTCATTAATATTTAACAAAATAAAACTACATGCATGTACAAAAGGTACCTTATACCTCCACTTTTGGGGATGGTCTGAAAATGAACACCTCTTCTGTAGAAATGGACTACACCATTGAATTCCTGGCGTGAAATCGTGTATAATGAATGTAAACTTGACCCATTTCTGTTTGGGTCCAAATTTGGACCCTTGAGAATCTCAAAGATTCCCCAAAGATTCCTTCTCATTGGTTGACTGGAATTTTGTTGCTCAGATGACAAATATGACTTCACCATTACTCTCCTTACACAAAACCGAATAAAATGTGAATAAATTTGGCTTGGTTCTGAAACTGTCAAAATTTGGCTCTTAGGGAATCTTTTACATTCCTCATGATTCCACAAATATTCCTTTCTACAAGTTGACTGAAGTTTCGCTACTCATATCAAAAAACTAATTGTGCCATTAGATTTCTGTTGAAATTCTTGTTCGTTTGAGTATAAACTTGGCATGAATTTGGCACTATGAAATTTTGGCTCTAAGGGAATCTAAAGATTCCTCAAGCATCAAAGAAAATTCTTGCAAAGATTCCTTGAGAATATATCTCAAAAGTCATGCAACATAGTTCCTCCTTGGCTTTGGGTTCTATGCGCTCTCCTCCTTGGCCCGAAGAATGGAAAAAAATTGGTTTATATAAAAAACCTCAGATGTGAATCACAAAGTGCCTAGTTGGCATGTTGATGAAATTTGGAAAAAAATGTTGTGGATGGCTTGGCTTCCAGTCATGAGGCCACACATTTTGGCGTCTCTTTTTGGATGTATGGTTGGAAGCATAGAAGTTTTGGCAGTTTTTTTTAACCGTTGGGTGGAGTGTTTTAAACTCTCGCTGACCCTAGATTATCATCGATTTATGTTTTTGAATTGGCCATTTGCCAATTATAAAATGATAAAAATATGGTTGGGGTGGTGGCCGGCCACCTATTTTTATTATATATATATATATATATTTCTCTATTTTAAAATAAATTGTTGAAATTTTTCCTACTAATTTTGAGGATCACCAGAAATTTTAACTAGGCAGAAATTTCTCCGATTCCATCCACCAAAAATTATCACCGCAAAGTGCCAAATTGTTTCCTCAATTTCTGCCAAATTTCGTGGCTCCACCAGATTTAGCCGAGCTCCAAGTTTAGTTGGCTCTCTGCTAACTTTAGCCAAGGTGCTTAGTTCACCAAAACTTTGGCTGGCCATAACTTTCACATATGAACTCAGATTGAGGTGTGGTTTACACCGCTGGAAAGCTTGTAAATAGATATTAGATCTCATTCTAGTCCCATGGCAATCCAAAAACATTTATTTTTTAGCCTTTCCTGAGCCCTCTTTGATTTTTGAGCCTCTCTCGAGCCACTCGGATCATTAATAATCCAATTATATGTTGGTTATAATTATGGATTTGTAATGTGATCTAGCTATGACTTGTTCAGGATTTGGTAAGTATATGAATGGTTGATGAATGCATGGCCTAAAAAGTGTGGTCGTAGTTACTTGAGAGGGAATTATACCTTCTGTGTGATTCATAACTAAATAACATAGATTTATGCTCAGATATACATTCATGACATGTAGCTTACATGTTTACTATGTGTTTGATGAAGTTTCTAGTATGTTTTATTTAATCTAGTTCATGTTTTTGACTCAATTTTGTATGTTTATCCTCGTCATTATGTCATTTATTATTTTGAGAAGTCTCAAGTAGTTCTGAGCAGTGGTATGGAGTCTGGCCTGGAATTGTGTTTCATATCTTGGGACCACACCCTCTCAACTAGGTAAGGTGGGTCACAACCACATGGAGGCAGTGTTGTGCATGCAGCTAGAGGCCTATAACCACAAGGAGGCCTTGACATGCATGTGGTTCGAGTTTAAGCCGTGAGAAATGCAATCCAACTCAGGGTTTGGCCACCTGAGGTGGTTCTTTGGCCCCTTAGTGTCCTATAAGACTTGAGGGATGTCTTTCAATTATTGGCCCCACTTCCATAACTAAAGCTTGGAGGTTGGGTCATGTCACAGTAACTCTTCGTCTCATGTTTACCCTGGTAGTCCAGTGAAATTGGGTAAATGTGGGAGGGGGTGCTACAGATTGGTATCAGAGCTTCCAGGTTCAAACACTTAGACTGGGTGGGGTAAGTGTATATGGTTATGCATGTATAGTGGGCCAGACATGCATCATGGTTATCATTTTTTAGTTTATGTCATCATGATACTTATATATTGGATGAGATGGAGCAGGAGATGCAGATTATCATAGCGAGGTTGTAACAATCGACCTCGGGGTAGGATAAGATCATCATATAGGTATTTTTTGTTTGACATGCAGGTATGATTGTTAATCGTTGCTTTATGCATTGTGGCTATATGCATGCCTATCATTTTATTGTTATTATGTGTTAAACACACACATGAATAGGAAATATGTAAAATATCAATCGTGAGTTGCATTTACTATTCACAAGATATACATTTATAATACATTGTTATGAACCTTGGTTTCATATTCCAAGGTCTTTTGGACTCCCTTTGACTCTTCATATTCCACAACACTAACCCTTAGCAGATTAGGTGTCCAACACTCCTCCCCTTAATCCTAAGGGGTATATACGAGCCCAAGAAGAGAGTTGTAATATGAAAGTGGCAACCAATGGATGAATGTGCTCTATGAAAAGATGGCATAAGGTGGGAGAACTTGATGTATCAACCAATCATGGTTTAAGGATGACCACCAACACTGAAATGGTTAGTGTAGTTCCTAGAACTCTTCCAAATCTAGCAAGAAGCTGAAGTCTTATGCAAGAGGAAGTTATCCCTGTTGTTTTGAAAAGGGAGACCATTAACCTATAAAAGGGGATGTTTGTAACCTATTATGGTTTAAGGAAGGCCACCAACCAAAGGCATTCTTAGGGGATTCTCTGTCTCTGACTACAACTTTGAATTTGAGTATGGTTGCCTCTGGATGTAGGCTTAGGAAGTAGCTTTAGGTCGTGGCTTAGGATCGCTTGATTTATCTTTGAAACTTGTAGATGACCATCAATTCCCCCCTTGAGAAGATGAATAAAACTCAATTGCAAGACTTTTCAGTAATCGTGAACAAATTGTATGATATGACGAAATATATTCTTCGATGTTGAAGCCAATTTCCAAGAAGCAATCCATCCAAGACAAATATTTGTTCTTGAAGGAAACTAGTTTATGAAGAATTTGTTTGAATGAGTGTGTTGACCACAATGCTTACAAGGATGAAAATCAAAATAATGATCTTTCACATGGACAACTCTATCACAATGTTGGCATTTCACAATATGCTATTGTGGAGGAGGAGCAGGAACAGGTAAAGATGAACTTCCATGAAGAAACCCTACACTTTGAAATTGAATGGGATTGAAATATTTTGGAATATGAAAGGACACCTCCTTGTCATATCCAAGATCAGTTTTGTTCCTGTTGTTGACAAGCTCTTCCTAAGGTCAGGTGATGAGCTTGGGAAGTGCAAAATGAGCCTTCACATCCTTTTGCACATCTACTCTTGAAATAGGTACTTCATCTGCAATATCTTGTTTCTGATGGGAGTTTATCTCAATCTCAAAAAAAGAATTTTTTTTGAACAATGAACATGTTCAAAATCATGACTATGTTGTTGTAACACATATTTCTAAAGTTGTGACACAAGCTGCAAAAAATCAATCTTTTCTTGTGTATGTTGTAGACCTATTTGAATTTCAACAAGAGTGTCTTTTCTTATTTGGACTATGTTCTGAACAATAGAAACCATTAGTGTGCTTAATAGCTCCAACAAATCATTGAGTCTAGCCATTGTCTCAACAAAAATAAAGGCCTCAAATGATTTCAACTCGAAACACACCACTATCAATTCCAAAATCTTCTTTTACTATGGCTTCAATTGAGGTGGAGTTGGGCCCAAAATAATCAAAATAATTGTAACAAAAAAATGAGATATGTGTCCTTGTAATTGCCTTAAAAAATGATGGTAGAATTTGACTTCAAGTTTATATATCAGGCTTCAATGCATATAATAATACCAACAAACCCTCCATTTCATATATCAGATTTAATGAATGCACATTTAAGGGTTTAATGCTCATATGAATTGACAACATACATCAGCATACACCACCAACGTATAATACATCACCATTTAATGTGACAACACCAACATACGATTTCATTGAACACAAAGGCATTTGATTTTTGACTAGTGTACATGCCAGAATTATTTATCATACCATTGACACCAATGCATGAACTCAACACCCATCACAAGTAACTCAACGCAACATGGAATTCAACACAACATATTGCACATTCCAACGCATTGACTTCTAGGTTCTAACCATTTTTCATGATGTTTGATGCAGAGAAAATCAAGCGTTCAACCAAATGCAACATATTTTGCTCGCTATTACCATACACCAATCTTCAACGCAAAGTATGCAATAACAATGCCAACACATACGTAGCTTTCAAACCAACATTTAGGACTAGCTTCAAGTCAGGTTCATTCGCATGATATAAATTTATAATACATTGTTGTGACCCTTGGTTTTGTATTCCAAGGTCTCTTGGACTCCCTTTGAATCTTCATATTTCACAACACCAACCCTTATTAGGTTAGGTGTCCAACACTATGGTCACACACATGACAGATACTAGTTGATCAGTGTGGTCATATGCACATGCATCATATAGTCATGCATGTTAGTAACTTGTTGTTGTATTCATTGTGGTCATACACATGATGATTATGGTCATTGCATTTAATATCTTGATCTTATATGTATCATGATAATCTAGATTTGCCTGCACAGATGGTTATGGTTATGATATGCATGTATGAGTCAACATACTTGTGATATTGTGTCATACTAATATGGACTGACTTGTGGATTATGGTTCACATGACTCCCCTTACAATCCTGGCGTGAAATCTACATAATAGAAAAGTGGCATGATTATGTGGTATGTTTTTAGGTACAAAATGTATGAGAAATGAAAATCAAGTTTTGGAAAGTGTGGTTAAACTTAGCAGAGTTTTTGAGATCGAACCATTATAGTAGCTTCCTCCTTCTACCTTAGTATGAACCATGGATAGTAAGGGGATATGTTTACAAGTTATTTGAATGTTTTATTAATTTCATGATTAATTGCATGATATGAGTATGTGTCTATAATATTGCATGAAGGAATGACCTTGTTTAAAATGGTTGTATTAACACAATATGTGCTGAGACAGTTGATATTCACTTGAGTGCAAGTGGGTGCTAGTTGTAGTATTATGACTAATGAATATAAGTTTGATCCAGGTGGATGTTAGTGGCCACCCACCTATCCCACTTAGACCCCCACAACTGTCTCTTTCAGTTTTTCAGTTTCCGTAATTGTAGCACAATTTACTATTTTGAGCAGTTTTTCAGGTCCTGAACTTCCGAAGCTATTTTGAGGCCCTAAACGATGTTTTTTGGGAAATATGGGAGCAACATGGGTCCATGGACCGATGTTTCTCTTCCCAAAGTTGTAGTTCTCAAATAAATATTTTTAATGAGCTATTGTACGCATCAAATGAAGATTGGGTGCCAAAGTTACGACCATGGAAAGTTGATGTACCAACTTACCCAAAACGGGGCCCACAATTTGGTGTTTCATCTTCTAGGGTTAGATTTTTGGATGTTAAGAGTTTTCCATTGTTTCTCAACAATAAATAGGCGTTCAAGCCTCATTGTAACATAGTTCAAAGGCATGTAGCTACCACATCTCTTCTCGGAGATAAGCTACCATCGCCCTAGCTGGTGTATTTCCATTTCTCTTTGTAAGCATATTTCAGTATTTTACATTAATGAAATGAAGTGTTACTTCTGCTGCATCTATGTGTTTATGGTTATCTATGTAATTTGTTGCGTACCTATTTAAATCCGGTTCAGTGGTATTAGAGTGGTCTACTTTTTCTCTATTTTTCTTTGCATGTCCCCAACAAGGTCGGGATAAAGGAGTTAGGGCTTGAACTAGTCGAACCTTTGCAAGACTAGCCTCGCAAATCCCAATGGCCTCCCATGGTGGATAAAAAGACAGACAAGGGGGTAGGAGATCCTATCAAAATCTTGCTCGAAGAAGCCCTCAAGTGACAAAGGAATGCGATGATGGACAACTTTGCCCAGATCCTTCAGCAGCTACCCAGAGGCAACACATCGGCTTCCAACAGCTACTCTGGAAACGCCACACCATTTAAGGTACAAGTTAATTTTGAAATACCAATATTCAAGGGTTAGATAAATGCAGATTCCATAGATAAATGGTTAAATCTACTAGAAGGGTATTTTTCTGTTCATGAATTTTCGAGTCGGGAAAAGATTGTTTTCGCTCTTCTCAAAGAAACCCCCCACATCAAGGACTAGTGGGAAACCTACTGTGGGCAGAAGGATGAAAGTATGGGCTCACTATTTTCAGCCACACTAACTTGGAATTCATTCCGGGATGCTATTAAGGAGCAATATTACCCTGTCAAAAGCTATGAGGAAAAATAGATAAAGTGGACCATGCTGTGGCAGGGAAGGGGCCAAGATGTGTTGGAGTTCACAAACATTTTTCATACCCTACGCAAATAGTTGGGTATCAAGGATTCTGAACTACATTTGGTACTCAAATACTGCCACTGCCTACGCAGATACAGCTAGGAAGAGATGGAGTTCCTGAACATCGCCTCGCTCGACATGGCATACTGGTACGCTGTCAAAATCGAGAAGAAGTTCAAACAGAAGAAGCGAGACTTTGGATCTACAAATCTGAAGACCAAAGGACAAAGCCAAGGTGGGGTGACCTAAGACAACCTGTCGAAGCCACAAGAAAAGAACATTATCACAAAGTCAAAGAAGGAGATAGGAAAGTGGTGTGAGTTCCATAAGAGCTCCACTCATAGCACAAGTGAGTGTCAGACCACGCAGCCGTTGGTGGCCAAGTTGAAGGCTTCAGAATTAGATGCATGTTTTGACCCTGAATGAGAACCTGACAAGGGGAATGGAAAATGGAAGCAGATCATTGATGTAGAGCCCAATGCCATTGTTGCCACCGCAAAGATCCAGAAGAATGAGCACGAAGATCCAAAGGAGGGGGAGCTTCTTTTGCACTCATAGATGTGGGTGAAGGTTTCGCCGCTACAATTCATTGTTGACAGTGGGAGCCAAAAGAACCTCATTTCAACAAAGGTCGTGAAGTGAGTGGGCCTATCGACTACACCACACCCGCAGCCGTATAGTATCAGGTGGCTTCACCAAGGACGAGATCTATGAGTTTGCCTGCAACGCCACCTTCCTTACAGCATCAAACCCTTCACAGGTGAGGTATTATGTGATGTTACACCTCTGGATGTTTGTGATGTACTATTAGGCCAGCCATACTTGTGGAGGAGACATGCTGTGTATGAGTCAAGGCCTCGTGCTGTCATTATTTCTTTGTGTAATTCATTGTACAGGATACCAGAGGTAGCCCCACCTGCCGCCACCTATTTGATCATTGCCAAGAAAGGCAGCAAGCTCATTTCCCAGACTAGGAAATTCATTTTCTGTCTAGTTCACTACCAAAGTAAGGGGAAAATTGTCACCATGTCCATGACCCCTGCGAAGGGTTCCTCCACGCAGAAATAATAGCAAAGGGATACGGTCATGATAGAACACAGGAACAACTTCTCCTCACCCATAAGGGTACCACACAAGCTTCAGGTGGGCAACAAAGTCTGGTTGCATCTATAGAAAGAATGCCTTACAAGAGCCCATCAGAAGCTTCGACCATGCCGACATGGTCCTTACACCATTACCAAGGCTGTGGGAAATAATGCTTTGGAGCACAACATTCCTCCATTCCTTCGCTTGCACCAAGTGTTCAATGTGTACTACCCTCGACCATGCTTCCCACCATTATTGGACACATTTGAGATTGCAAAATAGCTCACCAGGGACCAAGTTCAGTAGATGGAGGAACTGAACACAATGGGGACCATTGCTTCTTAAGGGGGGAGGAATGATCTAGGTGGATGTTGGTGGCCACCCACCTATCCCACTTGGACCCCCACAACTATCTCTTTCAGTTTTTCAGTTTCCGTAATTGTAGCACAATTTACTATTTTTAGCAGTTTTTCGGGTCTTAAACTTTCAGAGCCATTTTGAGGCCCTAAACGACGTTTTTTGTGAAATCTGGGAGCAACATGGGCCCATGAATCAATGTTGCACTTCCCAAAGTTGTAGTTCTCAGATAGATCTTTCTAATGAGATATTGTATGCCTCAAACAAAGATCAGGTGCCAAAGTTATGACCCTGGGAAGTTGATGTAACAACTTACCCAAAACGGGTCCCACAATTTGGCATTTCATATTTTAGGGTTAGGTTTTGGGATGTTAAGGGTTTTCCATTGTTTCTCAACAATAAATAGGCCTTCCAACCTCATTGTGACACAGTTTAGAGGCATGTAGCCGCCACATCTCTTCTCAGAGATAAGCTACCATCACCCTAGCTGGTGTATTTCCATTTCTATTTGTAAGCATATTTCAGTATTTTACATTAATGAAATGAAGTATTACTTCCACTGCATCTATGTGATTATGGTTATCTCTATAATTTGTTGTGTTCCTATTTAAATCCAGATCAAAGTTGATTGCATATTATGACATGGATGTTAGTCTAGGTAAGAGATGATTTCAAATTAATAGACATAATGTCTTGATCTTTGGTACATGTGACTAACATGTGTGAATAGTTGTAGGGCAACATGATTGGCATTAGCATGATAATATAAGAATTGATTTTTTTATATCACTAACTAACTAACTAGGTGACATGATACCACATAATAATAATCAATTACAACAAGGAAAAAGGTAAAAGAAAGGATTGGGTGAGAATTCCTTTAGCTGTGTTTGGACACTGTAATTCGAAAGAATTGAGTGCTTTGCATGATATAGGAAGTCTTCTTAACCTTGATTTTATCTGACATTATGTGGATATGTTCTATATTCATGAACATGTATTTGATAGGTATAATAGTTGGTATCAAGTTATGGCTGGATTTGTCAAGGAATTGGCGTCCCTTGAAAGATGATATATGTACGTGTTATGCTATTGGTCAACATGTTTTGGGTACAACAAGGTAAGTTATCTAGTATATTGATATGTTTATTTATGCACTGATAGTTGGGTGTATATGGCATTATGATGAAGGGGATTGCATGGAAAAAGAGACTGCCATGAAATCTTGAAGAAGGTTTAGGATGAGCTTTCCCTTGAAATAATTGAGAACCGATGGGGATTAAGTCATGGTGTATGTTGAAAGTCTTATGTTTTCGGTGCTTTATGATTTGTTTGCACTTGATTTTCAGTATTTATTATTTATTTCTTTTATTTTTTATTTATTTATTTATTTTATTTTATTTATTATTATTATTATTATTATTTTTTATTTTTATTTATTTATTTATTTATTTTTTTGTGTCTGGTGCATGGACATGCTGCTTTGTTTGTGGTGTCGTATTGCTATTAATTTTCCATGGTTTTTTTCTTGCTTGTTTCTTGTTCTTTCCTTTTATGTTTTAAGGGCGTTAGAAATTGGTTGGGGAAAGGGGAAAGTTAATAGATCACAGGGGGAGATGAATGAAACCCAATTGGTAATTTAGGATCCAGGTGAAGCCTGGTGCATGAGTAAAAGGAAAATGAAGGCAAGAATATCACAACTAGTTGGATTGGTTGGTGTTGGGTTATTTAGTTTCTCTTTAAAAATAACAACAAACCTTTAAACATTAAATTGTCAACCTAGAAGTTGTCTAGTTATATCAAGGTTGTCCACACTGTATGTGTAAAGAATAGTATTTGTGTAACCTAGTCTGTTTAGTCCTATTGAAAATTGAATTCATGAAACTACAAGAAAGAACTAGAATTTATTAAAAGAACGCTTTACACATAACTTCATAAATTCAAAGAAATCAAAAATCTTAGTCAAGATAATTGAAATATTAAACCTTCTAAAAACAACTATGTTAAGCACACAATGTTTCCTAGGAAACTACAACTATAGGAAATAAACAGAACACTTGACTAGAATGAAAAATGTTGAAGAAAATATCACACCTTGCTCTTAACAATTATCTATCAATCATAAGAAGTGACAAAATGAATAAATCTTCAGAAATTCAACTATTAGAAATCTAATCTAATGATATTCTCAAACTACTATAGTAACTATCGTTGTAATGAACAATTCATTAAGCAATTCATTAACCAATGCCCAATTCTGGAAATCGAATAATTGCAGAACAAGAAAGAAAATACTGAAATGTAAATTTAATGATACAAAGAGGGCAGTAGTCACTCCAGGATTGGAACTGCGATCACTGGAATTAAACCGCCTTAGAGTGAAATCAATGCAAGAATTAAAGTTAAACCTTGTAAATCTCCATTATATTAATCAATAGCAATATTACAAAGTATGTAAAAATTTAGAGTGTAAGCATGGGAATAACAATAAAAAGTCTCTTTTTCACCGAGGCTCTATTCCTCGCTTTTATAATTACAACCAGGTCTATAATTAAAAATAAAGAAGCGATCTTGAGAATCTAAATACTCTCAAGATGCTCAATTTGAGTGACAAAATCTCTTAAGCTCCCTCAGAATAGATGGAAAAAATCTTGTTCACAATTGGTCTTTCCATGATGGTCGATAATATTTGTTTATCAAGGTCACAACTAACACAAACAACTTTGTGTAACTTTCTCTAGTCCATCTATCCAAGGAGCATCATCTTCTTATCAAAATACTTGTCATTTATCATTTGGAATTGGAAGCGTAACTCATATTTTCATGGTTAAATCAATTCATTTAGAGAATAAAATGATGAAACACCTTATTAACTACTTTATAAAGTCCACAACACACAAATTACCATATTATATACATAAAAGACTCAAAAAAATAATAAAAGGATAAGGAAACAGAGTAAGAAAATGTGTTAATTCTGGAGCCCAACATCTCCCCCTTTTTTAGCTATTTGCATGAACTCATGAAAACAAATGATTAACATGGAGAGTAGCTAAAGAGTAAGTTGGGTGAGAATCCTCTCCATAATTTCAGAACCATTTCTGCTTTGGACTTCCTGGAGGGTGGCATACTTACATGCTTCAGTTAATTCATACTTAGCCTTATAATAATTTTGAGGGCACCAAATTATTGGGTACATGTATCTACATCCTATCCATTTAGGGCCCTATTCTAATACCATGTGGGTGTAATACTTTTCATTATCCATTGTAAATTCAAAATTTCAATGATTAAAGCACTCCCTATTTTTTATTTCCATGGTTGAGGCCTTCCACCTCTGTTTGGCTCCCTATAGAGCCTCAGACTTAATATCCAATAAATATTCTAACCCTGACTTCAATACATCATTATGAATGGGTGTTAAAGCTTTAACAACTCCAGTCTGCTCCATGAATCTCTTGTGGCAGATGAGCATGTGTAAAGGACTTCGTGGTTCCCCTCTAACCCAAAGGTCGAGGCCAAGTTCTTGTCTTTGGAACACATTATAAGCTTTTGCCCATTTAATCTAATTTTTAGAAAAGGATATGAAAGATTGAAATTGTACATCCCCTATGAAAGGGGTAGGGTTCTCATCTCTTTGATCTTCCAAAAAGAAATTATGCATGTATAGCTCATAGAGGAAATACCATGTGTTATCATCTTATTTATGAAAGGAGTTAATAAACTCTGAAATGTTACTAAATTCATAAGGTTTCCCAAACCGAATATCTTTGACCTTGAGCAATAAGTATCACTCCAACAAAAATAAAGTGTAGTTCCTAGTTAGGGACCTACATGCCAAGGCATCTGAGTATAAAGAACAAACCTCTTTTATTTGTTCTATAGCTTTTTCAAGTTGTTTTTCCAGAGTTTTAATCTTCCCCTTTGCTGCTCACAATTTGGCATACATTTCATCTTCTATGATTGTTAATGCCTTAAATTTTTGCAATAACTCGTAATGTTCTTTATGGGGAACTACCTCCCTCTGATATCGTGTTATGGTTTCTCACTATTCTTCCATTTTCCTATTCAAGACTTGGATTATGGCTTCCATAATCAGAGGAGTATATAGAGGGACATGTTCAATATGTATTCCTCTTGTAGTAGAAGTTGGCATCTCTGTCTGAGTTCCCACTTCAATAGTAGACATTTCTGGCTCAGTCTGAGTCCCTACAATAGAAGAAACAACAATATTTCCACTCTATGTTTCGGTCCTGATTTATTGAACCTCGTGCATTTTTTCTTTCCTTTTCTCAGACTACCTTTGAATTTTACTATTTTGTAGCCATATTTTGAGCTGTCAGACCCTTCTCTATAATTTATTATTTTCTTTTGTTTAACCGCTCCATTTCTTTACTAACCTTGTCTTCTCATTTGTTTCTTAGTCCAATATTAATCCTCTGTGTAAATTTCTAGCTAAGGTAACTGGAAGAGAGGGAACAACAACAATGGTTGTTGGATTTTTAGTCACCAGTTCCTCAATAGGCTCAATTATATCCTCAGTCATGGATTCAACAAGGTTTTGACCATCCTAGGGTCCCTTGGGAAAATTGTCATTGGATGTTTTCTCCATGTTTTCCGCGGAGACCATACCTCTTTAGAAGGGGATGGTTCTCGAGGAGACTGTTCCTCTTTAGAAGGGGATGGTTCTCGAGGATATGATACCTATTCAGAAGGGGGTGGTTCTTGAGGAGACTGTACCTCTTCAGAAGGGGATGGATCCTGAATGGTTGTGACGGGGTAAACATAATGTTATTTAATATTTTTAGGCTCTCCTAAAGGCTCCAAAATAACATTTTTGGATGAAATCAGGAGGAGAGACTAGAGATAATGGTTTTGTCATTTGTTCAGGAGAATCCTTTGAACAACCTACAGTAGCTTCAAGGTCCATTGAATTCAAAAAAATTTCCAACCCCTCTAAGACTTGGGCTGCTTCCACTTCATTTTCTTGAGGAGGGTCCTCCTCATGAGTTTGAGGTTCATTTTCTTCCAACAAATGTTCTGTAAGGTTTATGGAGTCCCAGGATTTAGCCAACCTGGTTGACCTTCTCCTTTTTTTGGGTAAAGAGACCAGGATAGAGGCCATCATATTTTTTGTCTTCATGAATTATTGAGAAGCAGAGGTCTTTAGATTCCCTTCCACTCTGACATTCTCAATTTCTCCAGCTTCTTCTGGTTACTTATTATCAACTAGAATCTATTTGAGTTCTTCTTTGTCTGCTTCCTCTCTTGGTAAAGTCTATGGAATTCCCAAGAATTCCTCCCAATTTAACTATGACCAATTTAGGTTTTTGACGATTGCTAGTTTTATCAATCTAGGTGGCTTACCACTGAAGGCTGATCCTTTGACCTTCTAAATATCAGAACAATTTTGTTATGCAACCAGCTCACAAAATAGAAGAAGAGATAGATCAATGACTTCAAAAATAGTCTCTTCGATGGGTAAACCTCCTTTACATTACACAAATGAACAATTATTGGATGATTCAAATGAAAAACCCTCCTTTCTATATATAGGAGTCTAAGGGGTCACAATATAATCAGAGTCAACATAATAATAATAATGTAAGGGCACAACAATAACAATAATGATATTCTATGGGGAACAATAATAACAATATGGGGACTACATGGGCACAACAATAATAATAAGGGGGCTACACTGAAAATAACAATGAGGGAATACATTAGTATTATAGGGACCTAACATGCCCCTCTCATTCAAAAAAGTGTTGTCCTCAACGCTTGAGTAGTTATGGACTCTTATGTGTAAAATTACCATCCTTCGATGTGGAATCTTTAGCAGATAAGTCCTTCCACTTGATGAGATACTCCAAAATTGATCGGTTTCGTAGCTATTGAGTTCTTGTTTCCGTGACTGCTTCAGGTTCCAATATGATTTTTCCTTCCTCTTCAAGTTCTGGCAATATTGTTTGAGTTGGGAGATTGTCATCTATAACCTAGTTTAAGCATGAAAGATGGAAAACTAGTTGCACTCGACAAGATGCAAGAAGCTCCAATTTGTATGTCATAGTACCAATATTTGGAAACACCTTGAAAGGACCATAATACTTTTGTGATAATTTATTATCCATCTTAGATTTCTTGATGGAACTTGGTTTGAATGGTTGTAGTTGTAAAAATATCCAGTCACCTACATCAAAACTTCTTTTGTTGCGATATTGATATGCTTGTTGTTTCATTCTATTTTGCACCAAAGTGATAGTATACTTTAAGAGTTGGAGAACTTGTTGTTGATTTTATATGTGATCTTCCACTTATTGAACCTTAGAATGATTGTCCAAGACTTTTGGAGATATGGGGAAATAAATGATTTTGATGTTTGAACCTCTAGTGAACATAATTGTGCAATTACTCCTCGTTGTTCTTTCCTTAGAGACTTTGTCATGCCATTAGAGCTGATTATATTTCCTGGTTTCCCTGTGATACCCCATAATTCAAATTCCTTTCCTTCCCAAAAAAATTTCAAAAAAATTTCTTGAAAATTAAAAGCTATCGTACCCAAAGATTGTAACCATTGGACTCCTAGTACAACATCAACATCACCCATTGGAATGAAAATCATTGGAATATTCAGCTCATATTCTCCCATGGATAGCTTGATATTATGGCACTTTCCAGAGAAATATATGGTTCCTCCATTTGCAATCATCACTTGATACTCTAGTGCTGGATATAGGAAGCAATTCAATTCCTTGGCTATCTTATATTGAATAAAATTATGGGTACTTCCCGAATCAATCAACACTATTACCTTTTTCTTCTTGATATGTCCTTCTATGTTGAGAGTTTGAGGAGTGGTAATTCCTGTCAATGCATTACAAGATATGGTTGGATTCATTTCTTATTTCTCTGGGGTTGGTTCTTGGTGTATATCCTCTTCTTTTAATGTTTCTTGTTCCTTTTCTTCCTCCTCTTCCCAATCTATGTAAATTAGTTTCTTCTCAACATACTTATGACGTTTAGTGTATTTTCTATCAGAATCGTAACAAAACCATTTTTCTCATTTTCTTCCAATTATTGTGGTTTCAACCTTGTAGGTTGTGGAAGGATAGGAGCAACAAGACCTCCATATTTATAGTTATGAGTGTTAGGCTTCCTTGTTGTCATAATTTTTCTTTCAAATTTCCTTGCCAACTTGAATGCCTTCTCCAATGAATCAGGTTCCTAAAGGTGAAACTTATGTTGGCTCTTATCCTTTAAAATCCCTATGAAGACAACAATCATATGTTCCTATGGACTATCATTTACCCTTATATTCAATTCTTGGAACTCCTCAATCTGCTCTACCATTGAACCCTTTTGTTTGAGATTTACCAATTGGCTAAGCAAGATGTTTCTCTTTGTATCCTCATAATGTGTTATAATTTAATCTATAAAAATTGACTAAGTGACAACTTGTTTATGAGAACAAAGCCATTGATACCATACAAACTGATTTGGTTCTAAGTATAAATTTGCAATACATACCTTTTGTGTGTTTTTCACATTATGGAGATCAAAATATTGCTCCATCTATAGTATCCATGTTACAAGATCCTTGCCATCAAAATTCCTAATATTGATATTTGGAATATGGTGGGTCTTCAATCCAACGTTAGATTCTATGAAATCAAGATTAATTTTTTTTTTTCTCATCATGTGTTTCCTCAAATACCTTTTCGCCATTAGGAAGCCCTTTCTTGTAGCAACTTTGTCAAACCTTCCTTTAAACCTTCCATTTATTTATTCAAATATTCCATGTTGCCTTCTAGTTTTTCTTCTATACCATCTATCTTAGATTCCATGCCATTCTTAAAACCATTGATGTTAGATTCAATTCAATTCTTCAAACCATCCATCTTAACTTCTCTTACTTTTTGTGAGAGCTAAACTTGTTGCACTTGGTCTCGTAATTTTGATATATCATGTTGCATTTCCTCCTCTTCTTCATGTGCCATGGTAGAGATTTCTGGTTTCTTACTAGGCGTTTCCATTTTATTTCTTCGGGCCATCAATTAATGATAATTATTCTTCACTATGCCCTTTGAATCACTTCAAACTATTTTTTCAAACAAAATATGCAAATTTTAAAAAGCTACACACCTTTTTTTCGCTTTGTAGGAGCTCGATATTGAACTTGTCATATCTTTGTAATTTCGATGTCTAAGGTATTAAATTTCATCCTATGGTATCCAATTGAGTCTTCTTTCCAACCCTACAAGTCAGACCAATATTTTATTCTTCAAGAAAGAGTTATGCCAAATCTCCCATGATGACTTGATAATGGATTGGTTCAGTAGAGTGAAGTTGTATGGTATGCCATGTGTCACTGTTTCAACCTTCAACACTGAACTTGCTACGCACAAAACTAAACTCCATGCAATTTTAGCCACTTTTTACAGAGTTCAAATCTGATGCCTGAAACAGAAGCTATGATGATTTTCCCTAGGTCACCTATTTGAGAAAGAATTATGGAGCCCGCAAAATCCCTAACTTCATCAGATCATATCTCTGAAAATATAACAAACCAAGATTTGAAATGTGTACATGAAGTTCTCTAAGATTTAAGCTCAATGTGGTAAAAATTTCATCTTCTAAAGCCTTGTAGAAAAAAAATATGAATATTTTCCCTAGGTCCCCTATTTGAGATAGAATTATGGAGTTTGACAAAACCCTAACTGCCTCAAATCATATCTCAAGAAATATAGTGAACCAAGATTTGAAATTTGTACATGAAGTTCTATGAGATATTGGTTCGATGTGGTAAAATTTTCAGCTTCTAAAGCCGTGTAGAAATCATTTTATAGTGAAAATCCCAAGATGGCCTGTTTGAATAAGCAAAACCCTGGAATCCAAAACTCTGATCCCAAATGTTATGCAACCATCTCAAAAAATAGAAGAAGAGTTAGATCAAAAACTTCAAAATTAGCCACTTCAAGGGGGAAACCTCCTTTACATTACACAAATGAACAATTCTTGGATGTGTCAATTGACAAAACTTCTTTTCTATATATAAGAGTCTAAGGGGTCACAATATAATAAGAGCCGGCATAACAATAATAATGTAAAGGCACAACAATAATAATAGTGGGTTATATGGGGCACAATAATAAAAATATAGGGACTACATGAGAACAACAATAACAATAAGGGGGATACACTGACAATAACAATGAGGGAATACATTATTATTATAGGGACCTAACAGGATTCATGCAGAAGTGAACTCAGAAAATAGGGTAAGTTCAGAGTTACCTTTTGTCTTAGTGCCATCAACATCTTTAGGTGTTGTCCTCTTACCACATCGTAGCATCCATCACATGTGATATATATTTGGGCCATTCCTTCTAGCTCTTTCCATGGTTTTTTCCATGAAGTAGGGTTGTACCCATTCCCTTTGCTTACCAATTATTCCCTTTGATTTAGAAACAAAGATGTTGTGCTCTATAATGGAGTGTGCATTTCAAACCATTTCTCACCTTCCTAAGGTACGCATTTTACTTCAGCCAGTACTTTTGGATTCACCTGGATTTGTCTTCCTTTGATTGTTGTCATTCCATCATTTAGGTTCATTATGAATTCTAAGGCCACTTCATTGTCAAAACCTTACAACCAGAGGAAATATTATATCCATCCCACCTGATCCAAAATGCTTCATGCCTGTTCCGAAACCCACAATTGTACAGGTTCACTGCATATTGAGTGACCACCCATTTTCACTATCTCTGCAAGGAGAAATCTTGGAAACAAACTAGAAACAACAAGCTTAGCAAATCCAGGGTCAGAAATACTGTGGAGTAGTAAAAACTTCAAAAGACCATAACATACAATGATTGTTGCAGAGTTTACAAATATCTATTATATTTTTAATATTTTCACCCCCCCAAGGCAATTAAAGGTCATCCTTGACCATTTATTATACATAATTTGGCAGATAATTGACATGACTTATGGAACACATTAATTTAGCATGATGGATTAACTGCTAAGGAAAATGAAATAACGACGAGGCATGTGACTCATTTATTGGAGGTAATGATCGTGGATTATGCTGATGAAACAAGATATTTGTGACACCAAAGGTATAAAAAAAACATCAAAAAGCATGTGGAAGAGACCTTGAGGCTCTGACCATGGGTAAAATGGATTTATTGAAAGATCACCTTTAGAGGAAAAAGGTAAAAGAAATTTAAATATTTTCATTGAAAGATTACCTTTAGAGGAGAAAGGTAAAATAAATTCAAAGTAGATTTACTAATTCCCCAAGAATTACATTCCTAATATGTAGAATAAAAAGTAATTATTGATATACATTCATCATTACCACCTTCCAAGGGAAATAAATAAGCCCCTATAGTAATTCAGTGATTTTCCTTTGTTATTGTTAAGGGCAAGCAAAATGACTATTTTTTAAATGGAAATTTAAAATGTACTTCAATACTGCAGGAATGTCCTTTGCTTCTAGTACACATATATAGCCTCGACAGGGTTTCCTTTTAACCCATTGATTTTCCACTATCCCATTTCACTTTTAAAAAAAGATTCACGACTTTTTAGTGTTTCTTTAATTATTGACTAAAGGCCATTGTTCTGGCGGGTTACAAGTTGATAACAATTCCATTCATAAGAAATAATGAGACAAAGAAGACATCTCGTGATGATACCTCTTGTCCTACAATCCGATGATCAAAGGCCATTACACTGGTTTGGTGACTCGAGCAGTAATGTTTCCACATTAGATCCTATGATCATGGTAGGTCAGCTCATGATGAGACCTCCTATCCTTTATCCATTTTCTTCCTTTGTTGTCTTGTTATGATAAACGACTGGTGAATGGGGTGGCTTATCAACTCCTTAAGATTTAGGGATGTTGTAAAAAGTATCACAATGATTACCTTTTTAGTTTTCCATTTTTCTCCCTAAAATTTATTTTTAAGGAGATCAAATAATTACGAGAAATTTTTGAACAGAAATAAAAACTATTCCGGTGGTATTTTGAAGAAGTGTAGGATAAATATCTTTATAAACTTACAATATCAGGATTGTTTGAGAGGTTTGGGAGTTTTTCAAAATATAATTGAAAAGTTTCTTATAATATATTTTCTAATGGCAATCATTCAAGAAAGTTATTAATTTTACCATGATTCCAAGGAGGGATTCAAAATCAAAGAAGGAATTCTAAAAAAATAACTTAATGTCGAAAAAATAGTTAAAACTAAAGGGAACAATAATCACGACCAAGGAAACAACAACTATAGCAAAGGAATAGTAACTCTGTATGAGGAAAAATGACTACGACCAAGGGAACAACAACTGTGACTGAGGGAAAAACGACTGTGACCAAGGGAACAACAACTGTGACTAAGGGAACAACAACTATGACTAAGGGAACAACAATTGTGACCTAAGGGATCAACGAAAGTGACCTAAGGGGAAAAAAATTGCAACCTAAGGGAGAAGCAATTGCGACTTAAGGGAACAACAACTGTGACCTAAGAGAACAACATTTCCCCATATTTTATTATTGTATTATGAAATTTATTTATTTATGATTAAATATATATATATATATATATATATATATATAAACAATTTCCTCAATAAATATATACATTATATACAAAAGAGAAATAATTTCAAAAAGGATGCTTTAGTGGGTTGTAGCTATGGGGTTACCTCCCCGATCAACTAAAACCTACAAATTCAAATCATTGTTTACCTCATGAAGAAAAGACTCCTGCATAAGTGGCTGGTGATATAGGCATAATTGATGTCCATTGGAAATGAGAGATATGCTAGACCCATCAATGGTGTTAAGGCTCACTGTACCATTGTCATGAACATCAGTGTCCTCATATGATACCAGTCATCTAGTTTGAAGCTTCCCGGGAAATCGGGGAATCTGGAATTGTACAATAGTGCCCATTGCCTTTTTGGGAATATTTCTTCTTGATGAGGTGATCATGCCATTTGGCCCTTTGTTGTTGAACAACAATTGTGCGTTGTAAGGTTGCTAGGCATATTTCATCCAATTCATTAAGCTGTTGTAGGCAGTGTTTTTATGCTTCTACCAAATCGAGTCTGACTTCCCTTGTGGTTTTGAGAGTCTTAATTTTGAATTCTATCAGGAAAATGGGTTCCTTCACAAAAACGATCTGGTATGATGAATAACCAGTAGTGTTGCGCCAAGTTGTATGGTAGGTCCATAGGGCCTCATGAAGCTTGGTGGTTGAGTTCCGATGGTTGGTGGATACATTATGGTTAGAATCACCTCTATAACTTTATTGGTACTTTCCACCTATCCATTTTCTTGAGGGTGGTAAAGGGAAGTAACCTCATGTTTGATGTGACACTTTTTCATTGTATTAGAAATCTTGTGGGCAATGAATTTTGAACCTCCATCTATGATGATCTCTCTAGGAAGTACATATTCCATGAATAGTTCAAACTAGAAGTTAATAAATGCCTCTTTTGTTTCGTTTGAGAGAGCTACTTCTTCCACTCATTTAGTCACATAATATATATAGACCAAAATATATGTATTTTTGTTCGAAGGCAGATTAAAGATGCCCACAAAATCTAATGCCTATCTTTCAAAGGGTTCAAGTACAACTTGAGTCTGTAGGGGAATTTCATCATCTTGAATGGGATGACCCATCCTCTGATAGCTATCACAACCCTGGACATAATTTTTTGCATCCTTAAATATCGTGGGCCAATAGTAGTCCATCTGCAATACTTTATGCCCAATTCTCTGATAAAAAAAAAATTCCCACCACATGGTTCGTCATGGAAATCCTTAAGGATATCATAAATCTCATCTTCTCTGAAGCATCTGTGGATTTGAAGATCTAATCCTGTGTGAAAGAGATATTCGCCAATTCAGGAAAACAATGCCCTGCGTTGAACAATAAGCTTCCTTTCCCGAGATGGTAAATGTGTTGGTAATTTCCTTGTTACCGGGTAGTTTTCCACATTTTCATACCATGGTTTTTTTACCATTATTGCAAATAGGTGTTCATCTGGAAATTGATCTTCCACAGTTGTTGAGTCGGCTATTATAGGGATTCTAGATACACATTCGGTGACTAGGTTCTCCTTCACTAGCCGATCTTTTATGGTAATGTCAAATTCATCTAATAACAACAAACATCGTGTTATTTGACCATTAGTAACATGTTTATTGGATAGATATCAAATGGTTGAATGACTAGTGTATAAAAAAGGGGATATCCTATTATATAGTGACAAAATTTATTGATAGAGAAAAAACAGCTAAAAAATCATTTTCTGTCACCGTGTATTTCAGCTCTGCTGGTATAAGATTCTTGCTAATGTAATAGATAGCATATGGATTTTTATCTTCTTCTTTCCCAAGTATGGCTCTTATTTCCGTATTAGATGCATCCGCTAAAATATGGAATGGCAAGCTCCAATTTAGTCCTCATAACGTAGGGGCTATTGAGACCAACTTCTTAAGATCTACAAAAGCAACATCACATTTTCCAGTCCATTCAAATTCCACATTTCCTGTTAACACATACAAAGGTGTTGCTATCTTTGAAAAATGTGCTATAAAGCGACGATAATAACTAGCATAACCAAGGAAACTGCATACCTCTATTTGTGTATGCGAAGTAGGCAGCATAAGAATTACCTCAATTTTTGTTGGATCGACTTGAATACCTGTAGTGGAAATATAATTCCACAAAACTATGCCTTTTGTCATCATCATGCATAATTTTTTGTTACTAAGGCATAATATGGTGGCAATACATTGTTCAAGAACTTTCTCCAGATTCTGTAAGGCTTTCTCAAATTCATTACCGTAGGGGGTAAAATCATCCATGTAGAGTTCAAGTCCTTCACTGATTAAATGAGAAAAAATGCTCAAGATTGCTATCTGAAAGGTGGTTGGTGCATTACATAGCCCGAATGATAAAAGCTTGTATGCAAAGGTTCCCCATGGACAGGTAAATGTGGTTTTGCGCTGGTCTTTAGGAGCAATTTGTATTTGATTGTATCCACTCAAACCATCAAAGAAAGAAAAAAAATTCTTCCCAGCAAGAGTATCAAGGACTTGATCTACAAAAGGAAGAGGGAAATGATATTTTTGTGTATCCTTATTCATTTCCCTATAATCCACAAAAATTATCCATTTTCTATTTCTCTTTGGGACTACAACCAGAGGTGAAACCCACTAGTTTTCAGAAATAGGATATATGAAATTAACATCAAGAAGCTTTTGGAGTTCCTATTTTACTACGTCCCTAAGGCATGGATTTAATATTATTTGTGGTTGGTGAATTTCATGGGCATATTTCTCAATGTAAATATGATGTGTACATAATTAAGGTTCGATGCCTTTCATGTCAGAATACTCCTAAGCAAAGGTTTGTTTATATTTCTAGAGGACCTGAATCAATTTTTCACGTTGTCATCCATCCAGATTAGTGTTGATGTTCAAAGTATTCCCCGTGTCAATTTCAATGGGATTATTGTTGTGAACCATAGTTGTGAGTATGTGATCATTATTTTGAACATTTAATGGGTCTCCCTAGGCCTCATTATCAAACATTTCTTTTAACATTTGGCACGTCGAATTCCCAATAGTAGATGGATGGTTAATAAAACCACTAATCACATCATCCTCAATCTGCCTTTTAAAAGTAAGAGCTTCATCTAAAGTAAGAGGAGGATGCATATTTTCTTCCTGATATTTTGGAGGAGATGGTTGATAATTATTAATGGATAGGCTAGGTCTAGCGGGTGGATATAGGATAAGGTTTTTAATAGCAGTCCCTTTTTCAATTGTCATATTTCCTGTTCAACACCTGATATATGAATCAATAGTGGCCAACCATGGCATTCCAAGTATCAAAGGGTGTCCATCCAAATGATTTATGGGGTTAATAATAACGAATTCTACTAGGTATTCCCAGGAATCCACAGAGATGATAATGTCTTCCAGAGTGCCTTTTGGTTTGACTATTGATCTGTCAGCCAATTCCAACATAATGGTGGTTGGTTTAAATGTTGTAATCCCAAGGATCCCACAAGTTTCTATAGTCAAGATATTTATTGTAGCTCCTAAGTCCAGAAGGGTGTTTGGAAAGTTATGCCCCTGGATTTGAATGGTAACTACTGGGTTCCCAGGGTCATCATATTTAATAGGTACTTGCTTTCCTAGGATAAGGTTAGAAAGTGTTCCCAACACATGGACTGTAGGAGGGTCTTTTGGTTTTCTCCCAGGCTTCTTAACACATAGTTCCTTAATAGTTTTGGCATAAATTGGAACATCTTGAATAACCTAGAGAAGAGGAATTTTAATACATAAATTTATCAGTTCCCCTATGAGATCAAAATCAGAATAAATTGATGGTTTAATTACAGTAAGTCTCTTGGGGTATGGTGGAGCAACATCCATAGTTGTAGCAAACTCTTGTTGTTTTGCTAATTTATTAGGTATTTTTGTTTTAGTGATAACTACGGGTGATGAAGAGTGTTATGTTAAAGGCTACTCTTCAGTGAGGTTTTCATTGTCTACCTTCCCCTATTTCCCTACATCATCTTCTAGGAAGATCATCTATGTAGATGCTAACCGCAACTCATTACATTTGAAGGAAGTGGGCTCATACTGTGGATTTTCGACAAGTTCCACATACTAGACAGGTCTATTATTAGGATTAGGATTTGGATGGCCAGGTTGCTGAGGGTGCAATGGAGGTGGAAAATTTTTGGGTAATTGTAGAGGAGTTTGCGATGGTGTTTTCAACTAAGGCAGTGGCTTGATGGATGGGTTGACTGGTCTCATAGGGCGTGGGCAATTCTTAGACAACATTAGTCCCTGTGTGGAGGAATTTTCCCAATGGGATGGATATGGGTTATTTGAAGAATTTTTCCATGGGGGTGTAAGATATTGTTGATTAGGCCATGAAGGCCCAACAAAATGCTGATGTGCCCATGGCAGTGTAGAGTATGATTGGGATTTCCAAGTGGTATTAAAAGGTTATTTCCACTACGATCTAGGAATCTACTATTAGGTATATTGTCTAGAATGAAATAGAGAGGGATCTTAGATCATACCTGGAGGGCATGTTTTCCATTTTCGTCATTGTGCCATAAGGTATGCTTGTTCACGGTCTTCCTCCGCTTGCTTGAACACATATTTTAATCCTGGGAGCGAAGGGATTCATTTTGTGGAATGATATTTGGCACATATGGTAAATATTTCGATTGCATCTAGTGTGAACTCTTTGTGACTATGCTTCTTTCAACAATGAGGGAAAAACATGGATAAAGCTTGTTCCACCTGTTAGATTCGGTCTACTAGCCCTCCATCAGCGATCAAAGCTCTTTGCATTTGCATAGGTAGGTGTCTCATCAGTGTCATTCTTTGCATTCCATTAGGCATGCAATAACCCTTATGGAGGAGTTGGTGTCTTTGTCCCCCTCTGGGCACTGCTGGATCAACTTGTTTCAGTCATTAAACTTTGTCAAGGTTACTTGTCTATTGTCTTGAGATCAAATTTTTAGGTGTAGGGTTTTTGGTCAAGTTTGTCTTCAAGCTCATGTCTCTGAAGGTCAATAAGTACCCAGCAAGCCAGAGGGATGATTTTTAAAGTGTTTTTTCAAAAGATTCTATCTTGTACAGTTAATTTTCACCTTGGATTTAAAAACCCTGTTTTTAAAGCCAAAGTCATTTCTCAAAAATTTTGTGAAAATTGTAAATAATTCAAAATGATTCAAAGGACAACATATAACCCTGGCTCCCTTGCCAAGATCCCTCAGAGCCTATCCCTGCAAAAATTATCAAAGAAAAGCATCAAATCAATCAGTTTCAGGACAAAAGGAAACCAAAAAGTCAAGTTTATAAAGTGTCATGGAAAAAACATTATAAAGTGGGTTATGATATGAAATTAATTCAAACAAGGCTATAAAAGCCCTAATCTCCCTCAATCAAGCCATTATGCATCCAAGTGATAGAGCAACTGATTGCAAGAGAGTTTGAGTGAAGTGTGTGAGTTGAGAAGGCGCGCGACTCGTCAGGCACCCTCCGCCAGTGTTAATCTACAACGTGCGCGAACCGTCAGAGGCGCACGACCTGTTAGGTGAGGCGCGCGACCCATCAGCGCTCTCTCTGCAAAACTGCCAGCAAATTTGCCAAGGAGCCACAAATTGCTAAATTGTGCAAGGTAGACCCTCCATCATAAAAAATTATTGCTTGTTACAGTTCAAGAAGGTCATGATTATATTTGTAAAGGTCTCCATTTGCAAGAAGAAGTCTCTATTATGCTTTGGCTTGAAGTTGTAAAAATTGCTAGGGTTTATTATGTTGTTTTGAGGGATCCCATTGTTCTCATTTTTTTTCCACCTCCCATTACATTTTCCTTATCATTTTATGTAAATTTCCCTTCCAAATTTTTTAAAGAGCCCTAAACCCTACCCTTCTTCCCAAGAAATCAAAAGAAAACTTAAACCCTAGCCCTTCCTCCCATATCATTATTGTAAATAAATTTGGAAAATAATGTATATGCAATAATCCTTTCCCTAAACTCCCTGTTTCATTATTATTCCTAGTTTCCCTTTAAAATATCCCTTCCCTAACATTTCCCTTGTGATCCTTGTCCCCTTGAAACAACATTTTAATCAGCAGTTTGCAAAGCAGAAACAACAGTACATTTCAGCCACTTTGCTCCTAAAACAATGTCAGAAACCGAAACCAATTATGAGCAAAGTGATGACCATGCATCAGCTTCAGAGTTTGATGAACAGAGGAGGCCTCACAAGGGTGGAAAGGGCGGTCATCATAGGAGAGAGGAGCCCACCTCTTTGACCGATTTGCAGGCTTGTCCAATGGTTGTATCATGTTTCCGTTATATGTCTTGTTATGAGTTTTGCGAGAGGATCTCTCGGATTCAGCATCACAGGGAGTTGGCTCGCTTATTTGTTTTGCATTTGCATGATGGACATGTGAACCTTGCTGGGGTGGATTTTACATTGACACCCGAGATGATTGCTCAAGCCACAGGGATACCGAATGTCGGAGAGGTGTGGAACAAGCGCAGGATGTTGGACAGTGTTCAGTTTGAGCCTTTCATTAGACCTGCATTCATGAGACATTTGACGGGTGTATTTCCCTTCAGATTTTTGAGGAGTGAGTATGCTCCCATGATGAGGTTTATCATGCTCTTTTTCACCTGTGAGGGCATATTTTCACAGATATATTCGTACCATATTCGCCTGATGATGCATTTCACATGGGTACGGATGATGAACATCCCTGTTTTCATGTGCCAGAACATTGAGAGGATGGTGCCCTTGATGCAGAGGAAGAGCCCAGCACAGCAGTATAGGAGCCTCTATCATTACGGTTTGATTCAGCTTGTGGTCAGACATCAGTTAGCTCAGCAGGGCATCACATGGGAGGAGTTCATCTCTCGTGAGTTCTTTACAGCACCACCACCACATCTGGAGATTGTTCATGAGGAGGGAGGACCATCACAGCAGCATGATATCCCTGGGACTAGCCATGTCAGCTCTTCTCGCTTGGTCACTTATCAGAGAGGCCACAGGGCCTTATTTGCAGCAGCTAGGCAAGTATTTTCTCTACACCATGTGGAAGGGGTCTCGCCTTCTTCATCAGCACCACGAGTGTTATCTCCACACTAGGTGGAAGGGGCCTTGTCTCCGACAGTAGCACAGGTATCAGAGAGGGGAAAACAACCCAGGATTGATGAGGGGCCATCAGGTGTTCCAGATATAGAGCTTGTTGATCTTGATGTCAGTTCTCCTAGCCTAGAGTCAAAGGAGATCATTCAGCACCTTAGAGCTGAAAATGATGCATTGCAGAAGAGATTAGAAGGGGCACAATGGACAATCTCATATCTAGAACATCGCAACAAGCAGTTGGAGGATGAGAAAACTCTTGATGAGTTGTGGAGGATTCGTAGTGACCGCAACTTGAATAGAAGAAGACCCGGTGATTTAGTGCCAGTTGAGCGAGATGCTATGCTTATCCAGCTCAATGCTCATTTAGAGAGGCTGTTGGCTAAGGCCAACCAAGATAAGAAATTGCTGAGAAACATGAAGAATCATTATTGGGCACAGATGCACGTGTGCAAGGCAAAGATGAAGGTGCTCCAAAGGCGGTTGGTCAAAGCACAAAAACGGAGAAAAAGGCCTGATCCCCTCCACATCTTGGCCGAGGCTTCCTTGAAGGAGCATGGAACTAAATAGCTCAGCCCCAGCACAAATTCCAAGAAATTTTGAGCATTTTGGGTGATTTTTGGTTTTTAAGGCAAAAAACAAGTTTTTCCGCTTGACGGGTCTCACCCCCCGTGCGACCCTTTCTCTTGGCAACTCTATTTTCAAAAAACTTAGCATTTCTGGATTTGGCATGAAAATTTACACATGCTCACCCATTTCCAAGAGATTTTTTGAAGTTTTGGGCCTCCTGAAAGTCAAAAAACAAGCAAAAAATGACTTTCTGCCACATTTTTGACACACAGAAAGCAGTCTTGGGAGATTGCAATTTTGGAGGGGAAAATGACAACCAAATTCATAAATTCGAGTTGGTTTGGAAAGTAGACTCATAGACCTTTCCAACAAGCCTACTCTTGCCTCATTTGGACACCTGAAAGTGCCCCAAACGTGCTCTCAAAGGCGCGCAACCCATCAGGATTTGGTGCGTGACCCGTCAGGCAAATTGCTCAGGATTTCAGCCTACAGCTCAGCAAAACGCAATTTTGACTGTGTTTGACTTTTTGGGGTTGATTTTTATCCTTCTTGTTGTAAATGATGTAAATTTATGACACTTTTACACTTATGTATCTCTTCTGGAATATTCATTCATGAGATAGGTGAAAATTAAATGAATGAATTGGTTTCCTAGTTTATAGAGGCAAGTTGTTTTGACTACCTAGTTTTCAGTGCTTAGTTTAGAATTGGTTGAAACAGCTCCTAGGATAGTGAGCTCGACCCCTAGAGGCATGGAAAGATGTTAGATGATCTATATTATGTACTCTCTTGCTCATTTTCATGGTTGGACTCTTGAGGGAGAAGCTCTTATTATATTACTCACTGTATCTCTGCAATTTTTGGCAAAGGAAGACCAGGGTTTTGCAGTCCTTTTTGGGATTCTTGTGGTCACATGTATTGATGGTGTGTTTCTCTTTGTACTTGTAAGTGTGTTATGTGAATCATTTCCTTACTTTTCCTTCTGCACATTAGGCAAATGAAGTGTTAAAGTAGAACTCATGACTGTCATGCTCTGCTTTTAAGTTTGCTTAATATTAATGTTTTCGACTGTTTAAAGGGAATTCAAGGTTATTGCTTGCTCTCTTTAACTCCTCACCGGTCATTATCATCCATCCATCTCTATTAAAGGCATCAATACTGTTTCCTACCTCGCCCCAAAGAACCCCCTGCGAAAACTGTGTCCAATCCCCGCAACTAAAATTGCCATTTCCCCAATTTTCCACCAAAAACCCTAAAAATCCCAAATCAACCCCTTTGATCAGTTTACTAGCCTAAATCAGTGTTACCCTATTGGTTATCTCACCCATTGAAGATCTTTATCGAGATAGACCGGAGAGAGCCCCCTCCTGCCCCATAGGGCTAGCTACGAGGCTAAGTGGTTTGATGTTGCCTTGAGGTTTACCTTTCTCAGCCTGAGTTGAAATTTGAAGCGCTAACACCACCTCTACTTGTTTCTATTTTACCTACAAGACATCCCACTGTGTAGATAATGTGCTGAAAATATCAGTTTTAAAGTCTTCCAGGAGATTACCAATATTTGCGCGAGTCACCCATCGTCCCATAGTTATGCTAGTTCTATTGAGGGGGTCCCTAACTTTGTATTTGGTTCATGTACTTCCTCGCGAGCATATGATACACATATTTACAATTTCATCATATTCTTCCTTAGAAATGTCACCTTTTCCCATTAAATTAAGTGTCTCTATCCATTCATCTTTCATTCCTATAATTAAAGTAGTTTTTAAGACTTCTCTAGGTAGAGTGGTATAAGGTGATCTTTGCAAGTTGTATTGGAATATTTCAACATATTCGTATAAGGTATCATATTCTTTGGACATAATTTTAAATATTTCTTCTTTCATATCCCTAGATCGAAAATATTCCTAGTATTTTGTGAGGAAAGCATTTTTCATCTAATCTCATGAAGTTATGGTACCTCCCCCTAATCCCATAAAACAATGTAGAGTTTCCCCCTTTAAAGCGGAAGGAAACAATTTCAATTTTGAGGATTAGTGGTATAGTCATAACCTTGGCATAAGATGCCAAATTAAAATAGAAATGTGTCATTATCTTTAGAAGCCATTCCATGAAAATTTAGAATATTTTGTAATGGGATAACTTTCATTGGTGCATTAGCCTGCGAATCAACAATAGGGTATTCTATGGTTGAAGTTTGGGTTCCTGGTGCTTCATTTTCCATTTGATCAAAAAATTTCTAGTAATCCTAAGGTATTTCAGATTCAGGGGATATTGTCTAAAGAAAAATGTGCTGGCTAATTTTTTGGTTTTGAGTAGGTCTTACAATGCTACTTAGATCAGGAATTTTAGATTCCTCCTTTGTAACAGGTGTTGCTGGAAATTCAGAAGATTGTAGTTGTGGCTCATTTGTTTCAACTCCTCCCTCTCTTAGGTTACAAGAATTCCCCTATCTTTTATTAGAAGGACTAGGGTTATTAATAAATGTACTTTGAAAACTCTACTCAGACCTCACACTCTTATCTTGAACCTCCACGTGAGTTGTAGATGATGATCCTGTTGCTTGAGAGGCAATCGTAGAACCCTTCACATATGTTGTTCAGGGATCTATCGATGCTTGAGATTCCAAATGGTGAATGATTTCATTTATAAAGGTTTTTATTCCAATGCCAGAGTGATCTTGAGTTTTTGTGGTTTTTTAAAAAGGTTTTGAATCTACAACTTCTTGATTTCTAGTCCCATGCTTTTTCCTAGTCATGCACACTAAACAATTCTAAGAGCATCAGCCGAAGGTAGGCATTGGCACAATATTTTTACTTAGTGCATGTGTAAGTTCTTACCTTTTGCCTTTAATACCTAACCCTACAAGGATACAATTAACACTTATTTGACAACCTCCCTGGAAATGACGCCAAAATGTTGGGTTATTTACTTACTCTTTAAAATGACGAACATATCTTTAAAAATTAAATTGTCCACCTGAAACTCGTCTAGTTATTTCAAGGTTGTCCACACTGTATGTGCAAAGAATAGTGTTTATGTAACCTAGTTTGTCTAGTCCTATTGAAAGGTAAATGCATGAAACCACAAGAAACAACTAGAATTTCTTAAAAAAACACTTTACACACAACTTCGTAAATTCAAAGAAATAAAAAATTTTAGTCAATATAATCGAAATATTAAACCTTCTAAAAACAACTCTGTTAAGCACACGATGTTTCCTAGGAAACTACAACTATAGGGAAGTGATTTGGAATTTATCCAGGATAAAGAATTAAAGGTATTCTAGACTCATGTGCATGGATTTCCTATGTTACTTTATGCAATGGATCGATAAGATTGCTAGAATACATAGACACTGAGGCAGTTATAGAAAACATAATAGTTAAACATGTAAGCACAACAAGTTTAATAAGGATTTCATCCAATTCTCCTGGTCCAGCCTTCAGTGGTGGCCTCTCTATTATGTTTTCAAGAAAAGTTTTTACAACAGTGAGCTCAATTCGAGTCTCACTAAACAGATAAAAGTCAGTAGGAATGGAGTGCACAGACTCTCCTTATTGAAACTCGACCTCTAATGGTCACAGTAGTATGATAGGCCTATGCCGAGGAGTTTTATTGAACCTCTCAAGCCTTCTATGGAGTACATTGACTCTCTGACTCTCTCTGGCTCTATCTGGCTCGATGCTACCTTTAGGTCATCTCGGCTCCTACTCTCTATTCTCTGCTCTTAGCTTTCCACGTCTAGCTAACTCTTGTGACTTCCTGCTCTGTCTCTGTTAGTTCATGGCTTTAAAGCTAGACTGTTCTTTGACTGTTCGTTTCCACTCCCGGCCTTCTGGTTTCCCTGCCTCTGCCCATTTGAATTCCTTTGCTCTGCATCATCATCACTAGGTAACGCCTCGCAGGGAGGTGGCCACCTATTTCCTAATGAACTGGGTTTCAGGTTCCTTGAAACATATTTGAATGGTCATTAATTTTGTTTTCTTTAAGATCAATTGTGAAACATGAATCGTTTTCCAACTCATTTTCCACATCGGACTTCAAATCTCATGTAATCTTGCTTTTTGACTTGTCAAATCTGGTCATTTATCGGGATGTTCCTCTGCCATTGATCTGGGCCCCCGGGATCCTACGGTTGTCGTTCATATCGGGTGGGCAAGTTGCATGACATTTACCCAACCGATGCGGGCGGTTTTCTCTCTCATCCACCAGATGTGTGTCGCTCGATGTTTGGCATCGGGCGGGACTTAGTCAAAACTGCTTACCACCTCGAGGCCTTCCGATATCCTGTCGGATTGTGGAATCCCATGCTACGGAACCGAATGCATTACTTTTTCGCATTTCATAGCGATTTCGAGTCCAGGCGCTTCAGGGATTTCCTTCATTGAGGGGGATGCCCTACGATACGGGATTAGCGCTCAACGCTAATTGCGTATAAGAATCTACCTCTGTTTCTCGAACTAGCCTTCAGTTTTGCCAATTTGTGCCAGGGCACATTACCATGGGCCAACGGTCTGCGTGCTCGACTGAGGGTCCTCGTTGCTCTACTCTAATCACAACTGCAACTGTCACAAGGATTCCTTCTTACAGCTTGATTTTTCTAAGAATTGAATATTTTGGCATAATTTGAAACAATAATGAAAACTTAGAGAGTGTTTAGGATCCAATTCGGATCACGGCCTTCCCACTAAAAAAGCTTTTGGACCACCAAAAGTTGGTTTTATTTTAAGCATCAATCAAGTTAGCGTATTGACTCCTCGCTTGCTTAATTTCTATCCATTTCACACTGCTTGGTTTTGAACCTTTGAGTCCAATCCTGAGGTACTCACCATTCCCCCTGCATGTGGTCCTCACCTTCGTGTCCAGAACTATATCTTCCTACAACTCATTAAGATATTTAGGCAACAAATAATCAATAGAAGGCAATTGACTTTGCTCTTCAGGATCTTCAATTAATGAAGGTTCAAATAGCCTCAAGCTGTCTGCATTAACAACTGAGTAGATGTGCATGTAAGCTGGTAAATCAAGGCGAAAATCATTCTCACCAATTTTCTCAAGTATCTTGAAAGGTCCATACCTTATTGGCTTCAGATTCTTACCTTCACCTTGCATTCTGTCTTTGCTGATATACAGCCAGACTTGATGACCAACTTGGAAACTATGCTCCATCCGATGCTTGTCATGCCTTGCCTTGTACTTGGCTTCGCTCTTTTCCAGCTATTCCTGTACTACCTGGTGAATCTCTTGGATTTTTTCAATGAACTTGGTTTCCTTGTCCACATCACTGTGTCCATCAATCGTTATGTCTTTACCAAAGACAAAATCCAAGGGAGACCTTGGTGTGAAACCAAAATAGGTCTCAAAAGGAGATCTTTGTGTAGAAGAATGTTTAGCTCGGTTGTAAGCATGCTGCAAATAACATAAATGTTCATCCTAAAGTTTGGGATGCTTGCTGCAATAACCTCTGAGCAACTGGATCACTGTCCTATTGACCACTTCTGTTTGGCCATCTGTATGTGGATGAAAAGCTGTGTTTTTCTTCAGCCTAGTGTCCATAAATTCCCACAGACTCGACCAATCTTTCCCAACAAATCGGGTATCTCTATCAGATATAATGGAGGTGGGTAGTCCAAAAGGAACCCATAAATGCTGAAAGGACAAATTTGCAGTTTGTACAGCTGTAATCTATTTGTTAGAAGGTATTAAAATACACATTTTGCTAAACCTATCCACAACAACATATAAATAGTCATGACCTTTCCTAGATTTAGGCAGTCCTCCAACAAAGTCCATGGAAACACTTTCCCAAGGATGAGGAGGAACTGGTAGTGGAGTGTACAAGCCTAGTTTTCTATTATTGGGTTTGATTTTAGCACATATGGTACACCCTCTTACATATCTAGAAACTGTCTCATTCATTTTTGGCGAATAACAAAATCTCTGCGGCTGTGCAACTGTTTTACTTACACCAAAGTGACCTGATATTAGAGAAATGTATGCTTGATATTAGAGAAGTGTCTACTTCTCAAATTATCTTTACTCTTTCAGTTTGTGGAATGCATAGCTTCCTAAAATTATACAAGAGTTGGTGCTTAACATGATAATCCAATTCTCCTACTTGTTTTCCTTGACTTAAATTTGCATATACATCTTTAAAATCCATATCTTGAGCATATTGTTCAATGTAGCTTTCATGCAATACTTAATTATGCTTAAGTATAGTAGATGCATTTATAATTGGTTTGGACAACATATTTGCAACTTTATTGTGTATGCCCTTTCTATATCCGAAGACAAGATGAAACTGTTGTAGAAAACCCATCCATCTAGAGTGTCTGGATTGTTGCAACTTAGTTTGGGAGTGTAAATATTGAAGTGTTTGATGATCAGTATGTATAATTGTCTCTTTTCCCATTAAATAATGTTTCCACTTTTTCACACTTTGTACTAATGCATATAATTCTTTATCATATGTGGGATAGTTAACTACTGCAGAATTAAATGTCTCAGAATGATAACATATGGGTTTATCGTGTTGCACCAACACTGCTCCCATGGCATAGTCACTGGCATCTGTTTCAATCTCAAATGGTCTTTGAAGATTGGGCAATGCTAGTACTGGTGCTGTACTAAATTTTTTTTCAAGGTGTCGAAGGCTTTCTGCTATTTGCCTCCCCACTGAAACACCTTGTTCAATCCTGTTAAAGCATGTAAGGGAGCTGCAATTAAGGAAAAGTTAGAAATAAACTTTCTCCAATATTGTGCTGCTCCTAGGAAGCTTCTAACTTCTGTAGCGGATTTGGGCTTAGGCCATTTTGCAATGACTGCAACCTTAGATGGACCTATCTTCAGTTCACCACCCCCTACAATATGACCCAAATAATTCAAAGATGTTTTTCCAAATTCACATTTTGAGAGCTTAACATAAAGGTTTTCTCTTTTCAAAACATCTAGTGTTTGCTCAACATGCTTTAAATGTTATTCCCACATTTTTTTGAATATAATAATGTCATCCAGATATACAATAATGAAATCATCAAGAAAAGGTTTGAGCACATCATTCATTACTCTCATGAAAGTAGCAAGAGCATTAGTTAAGACAAAAGGCATAACCAGCCACTCATACAATCCCTACTTTGTTTTGAAAGCAGTCTTCCATGCATCTTGCTCTACAACTCTGACCTGATGATATCCACTATGCAAGTCTAACTTGGAAAAATAAACAGCTTCTTTCAACTGATCTAATATATCATCTATGCGAGGAAGGGGATAACGATTTTTGATTGTTATCTTATTCAGTGCTCGGTAATCAATGCACATTCTCCACGAGCCATCTTTCTTTCTCACCAGAACTATTGGAGACCCACATGGTGATGTGCTAAGTCTGATGAACCCCTTCTTGAGTAGCTCCTATACTTGCTTCTTGATTTCTGCATTCTCTAAAGCGGACAACCTATACATTCCAATGTTAGGCAATGGAGCATCTTGCTGCAAATTAATATCATGCACTATTTCCTTTTTGGGTGGCAAACCTTTAGGTTCTTGAAACAATATATCATATTCTGAAACAACTTTTTATAAATCAGCTTGCTATTTAGCATCACAACCCTCAAATACATTGGTTTTATCAAGTTTCTTTTCCTTTACAACCATCAGTAAAAGTTGTTTGCATGAATTTACAATTCGTTTCATCGGCCCTGAGTTTATGAGAGTATAATTATTCTTGAGATTATGAGCTCTTACGATATATTCGATCCCATCCTTAACAAGTAGATAGTTGTTCTCAGCTCTATATAAAATAGCTTTTCTATCATACAAGTAAGGATTCCTAAAACAATTCCACATATATCCAAAGGAACTATATCTAACTCAACTTCGTCTACAAATTTTGACCCAAAAGAAAAATTAAGTTTATTTTTTTGTTTAGTCACTTGTAGCTTTGCTTTATCACATAACCAACCTAATGGATATGGTTTCTTGTGAGGTGTGGTTAGTAATCCCAACTTCTTTACAATTGCTTTAGAAATTAAATTTACTTGTGAGCCACTATCAAACAAAGTATCAATCTTTTGATGCTTCGAAACAACTCGAATATGAAAAAGCTCATGTCTTTTCCTCTCATTTTCTTCATTATCAGTAGATTGTGCAGAATTACTAGTAGATGCTTAAGAATTTTTACCTTTTATACCTGTGGCCGTGATTATTGTTTCATCTCCAGAGTCTGACACGAAATCATTTTGAATAGCTACAACAGTCTTCTTCCTTTTGCCCTCGTTTTTCTTGGGTTTCAGCTCCAGATGCAGAATCCAGCAGTGTTCATCATCATGCCCATCCTTCTTATAGTGAGTGCATGAAGACTTGGTCTTTTGTACAGTATTTGTCTTCCTCTCTTTCCATTTCTATTTTCTTTTCTCCTTATTCTTTCTTGCAGTGGGTTTGGATGATCCCCCAACTTCTGGGTTCCCATTCTTACCTCTAGCTTTTAGATGTGTAGCCTGAACGAATACCTCATCTATGCTAGTGGGATTAAACATGAGGATAGTGTGCCTCATGTAGCTGCGTAGACCACCTATATACTTTAGCAGAGTCTCAGGTGAGTCTAAAGAAATTCCTAGAATTAATGCTCTTTTCCTAAATTCTTGGGTGTAACCTTGTACACTTTGCCCTTTTAGTTGTCGAAGAGTTTTCCAACTCATCATGGCTTGTTGCATATAGGCTAGTGGATAGAATTAATTTCTAATTTCAAAAACAAATTCACTCCAGACAGAAAGAATCTTACCATGTTTCTTCACGTCAACTTGTGTCTTGCATTCCCATCATACCAAGGTAGTGCCCCCAGGGCATAGGCTGGCCAATTGAATCTTACTTTTGTCTGAATCAATGCTTTGCACTTTGCAATAAACATTAATTTGTCTGATCCAATTATCTAGCTTTTCAGCATTCAACTCTCCATCATATATTGGTAAATCAAATTTAACATCTAATTTAATCAAAGATGTCTTCTTTTTATTTTCGGGGGTATTAGGAGGTGTGAGATTTTTTTCTTATTTCCCTTTGCCTTTAGAGTGGTTATGGAGGAGAGATTCTCCTACTCCTTTACCTTGTTTGGAGTTTGATGAATCTTCATCCCTATATTTCTTAAATTCCCTATGCATTTCCTCCACCATGGATCTCATGGTCATAAAACTATCCATGAATTGGGGGTCTGATTCCAAAGGACATTCTTCTAACATTTTCCTCTTAGAATAGACTCTTCCAATTTCTGGGTTAGTTTCAGCCAACTCTCCTTCTCCTAATTTAAGCTTTGATCTAGTTAGCATTCAACAACAAAATCTAGCATAAGCTTTTCTAACCTTAGTAACTTAGAGCTCTAATACCACTTTATTTGGAATTTATCTAAGACAGTGAATTAAAGGTATTACAGACTCATGTGCATGGATTGCCTATGTTACTTTATGCAATGGATCAATAAGATTGCTAGAATACACAGACACTGACGCAGTTATAGAAAAAATAACAGTCAAACATGTAAACACAACAAGTTTAATAAGGAGTTCACCCAATGCTCCTGGGCTACATCTCCTAGTCCAACCTTCAGTGGTGGCCTCTCTATTATGTTTTCAAGAAAAAATTTTACAACAGTGAGCTCAATTCGAGACTCACTAAATAGATAAAAGTCAGTGGGAATGGAGTGCACAGACTCTCCTTACTGAAACTCGACCTCTAATGGTCACCGTAGTATGACAGGCCTATGCTAAGGAGTTTGCTTGAACCTCTCAAGCCTTCTATCGAGTACACCGACTCTCTGACTCTCTCTAGCTCTGTCTGGCTCAATTCTACCTTCAGGTCAGCCGGGCTCCTACTCTCTATTTTCTGTTCTTAGGTTTCTGCATCTAGCTAACTCTTGTCATTACCTGCTTTGTCTCTGTCAGTTCGTGGCTTTAAAGCTAGTCTATTCTTTGACTATTCGTTTTTGCTTCCTAGCCTTCTGGTTTCCTTGCCTTTGTCCATTAAAATTCCTCTGCTCTGCATCATCATCACTAGGTAATGCCTCGCAGGGAGGTGGCCGCCTGTTTCCTAATGAATTGGGTGTCAAAATACTTGAATCATATTTGAATGACCATTAATTCTATTTGCTTCAAGATCGCCCATGAAACACGAATCGTTTTCCAACTCATTGTCCACGTCGGACTTCAAATCTCATGTAATCTTGCTTTTTTACTTGTCAAATCTAGTCACTTATCGGGATGCGCCTCCATCGTTGATCTGGGCCCCCCAGATCCTACGATTGTTGTTCATATCAGGCGGGAAAGTTGCATGATGTTTACCCATCCAATGCGGGCGGTTTTCTCTCTCATCCGCCAGATGCGTGTCGCTCGATGTGTGGCATTGGGTGGGACTTAGTCAAAACTGCTTATCACCTCGAGGCCTTCTGATATCCTGCCAGTTTGTGGAATCCCGCGCTATGTAACCAAATGAATTATTTTTCCGAATTTCATAGTGATTTCGGGTTCGAGCGCTTCAGGGCTTTCCTTCACTGAGTGGGACACCCTGCGATACACAATTAGCGCTAATCGTGTATCAAAATCTACCTCCATTTCTCAAAATAGCCTCTAGTTTTGCCAATTTTCGCCAGGGCGTGTTACCATGGGCCAACAGTCTGCGCACTCGACTGAGGGTCCTCGTTGATCCACTCTGATCACAACTGCAACTGTCACAAGGATTCCTTCTGATAGCTTGATTTTTCTAAGACTTGAATCTTTTGGCATAATTTGAAACAGTCATGAAAACTTAGAGAGTGTTTAGGATCCAATTCAGATAAGGAATAAACAACACACTTGAGTAGAACAAAATCTATTGAAGGAAATATCACACCTTACTCTTAACCATTCTTTATCAACCATAAGAAGTGATAGAATGAATAACACTTCAGAAATTCAACTATTAGAAATCTAATATAATCATATTTACTCAAACTATTGTAGCAACTATCGTTGTAATGAAAAATTAAGTAACCAATGCTCAATTCTGGAAATCGAATAATTGTAAAACAAGAAAGAAAATAATGAAATGTAAATTTAATGATACAAAGAGGGAAGTAGTCACTCCAGGATTAGGCCCACGAGCACTAGAAATCAACTGCCTTAAAGCAAAATCAATGCAAGAATTAAATCTAAACCGTGTAAGTATCCATTATATTAGTAAAAAACAATATTACAAAGTCTGTAAAACTTCAAAGCATAAGCATGAGAATAATAGTAAAAAGTCTCCTTTTCAGTGAGGCTTTATTCCTCACTTTTATAATTACAACCAAGTCTATAATTAAAAATAAAGGAGCAATCCTGAGAATTTAAAGATTCTCAGGATGCTCAATTTGAGTTAAAAAATCTCTTAAGTTCTCTCGGAATAGATGGAAGAGATCTAGTTCACAACTGGTCTTTCCATGATGATCGTTAATCTTTTCTTATCCATGTCTCAACTAACCTAAACACCTATGTGTAACTTGTTGGAAATAATACTGAGAGGGGGGGTGAATCATTATTATCAAATTCCTTTTAGCAAATCTTCCTTATTTATACTTTGAATTATTTCAGCATATCAGTACCATAAAAATAATGAGCATGAACAAGAAAAACACCAAAGAACACCAGATGTAAGGTGGAAACCCAATGTGGGTGAAAACCACCTGCTGCAATATGTCTCTATCTTCTTTCAAATTAGAAACTTCTTTTACAATGATTTTGTACTGGTGCAGTCCTTTACCAGTACACAGGCTACAACCTGCAGAGAGCTACAACTCTCTCTCGTTTTCCAGTCTCTCCTAGAAGGGAGCTACAACCCCCTACTTCTTTTCATAAAGCATCAAATGATCATCAAATACATATAAGTTACAGTCCACTACTGTTATCAGATCAGCAATAACAGAACTAACCCAGAACACCTTATCAACAGAAAAATTCAATCAACAGAAGATCTTAAGACAGATACGCAGTTTTCCCTTCTGTGGCCTGCATCGCTACGCACTTCACCTTCTGCTTCCCTGCGTATATCCGCAGAGATCCTTCTGTCGCACTGTGTGTCCACGCACTATTCCTTCAACTGCACTGCGTACTGTTACTGCAGGTACGCACCTAGAGACACTATCGCGCCGCGTACTGTTACTGTAGGTACGCACCCAGATATACTATCGCGCTGTGTACTTTTACTGTGCGTACGCACCTGAACCTTCGTCACCCTGTGTACCCACGCAGTTCTCCTTCTTCTGCTCTGCGTACCCACGCAGCTCTCCTATTTCTGCTCTGCGTACCCACGCAGATCTTCTGTTTCTGCTCTGCGTACCTGCGCAGCTCTCCTGTTAAACACCTGCGTACTTCTGATTAGGGCCGAATAGGCAGTCCACCAGAGTGGCGCAGATGCTCAGATGCCCAGATCTGATCATGCGCTCGAGAGATCACCCTTCACAGATTTGCTTTCAACTTCATATAGATCAAGCTTTTAAGACCATAACCCAATATTTCAGATCTTAAGATATTCAATTGCAAAAGATGCCTAGCCAAGTGATCTCCTTTGCTTTATATAGGCAAGCTCCTCCTAAAATCATGGATCAATACCACGAGCCAAAACCATAGTAACACAAATACCGTCGGCTAAATACCAAAGGTTAAACATAAGAAACCCCATGTGAGCTTTTCTCTGCCTTGAAATGAGTGCACTGGGGGTACGCACCTCCTGAATGGCTAACCTGCGTATCTGGCCACGGTCTCTTCACGGTGTACCTGCGGGTACGCGCCTTCTGAACTGATCTCCTACGTACTTCTTAATTTTCAACATATTGAGAGCCTTGCCATGGGAGTTGCCATCAAGTACAACATCTGTAACATATCGCCATACCAGAAACATAATGCCAACAATATCCCCCTTTGGACTTGATGGCAACCTCACAAACTTCAGCTTCATTCTCCCCCTTTGATATCAAGGGCAAAGGGTTATGCTCCCCCTAAGAAAATGAACCAGATCTGCAGCGAAGAACCATAAACCACCATGAAAGAGATAGAGACATATTGCAGCTACTTCCATGATCTCCTTCTGTACATCCTCCATAATGCCAACAATGCATTATATGCTCCCCCTGAACCTGTACCATCAATCTTCAACCAATCAGCCACCCAGCAAATGTATGCATATACAACCATTAATCAGAAGAGATTCAGTAATAAGATGATGCATCAACAACCCCCATCTTTTGCCTGAGGTATTCAAAAGTGTCCCTGGGCAATGGTTTGGTGAGTATATCAGCAACTTGTTCCTTAGAAGGAACATACTCCAACTTGACCTTCTGTTCAAGCACTTGTTCCCGAAGAAAATGATACTTGATTGGTATATGCTTGGTTTTTGAATGCATGACAGGATTCTTTGAGATGCTGATTGCACTTGTGTTATCACATAAGATGGGGATAGGTGGTGTACATGTGATTTGAAAATCCTGCAGAGTCTGCATCATCCAAAGAAGTTGAGTGCAACAAGATGCAGCAGCAACATATTCCGCTTCAGCTGTAGACAAGGCAATCGAACTCTGTTTCTTGCTGAACCAAGATACCAGTCTAGAACCCATAAAGAACACACCACCACTTGTGCTTTTCCTGTCATCCACGCTTCCGGCCCAATCTGCATCTGTATAAGCATGAAGTGTGAGATCTGTATCTCTAGGATACCATAAGCCATAATTTTGAGTCCCTTGAAGATATTTGAAAATTCTCTTCACTGCCTGAAGATGAGTCTCCTTCGGATTTGCCTGAAATCTTCCAACTATTCCAACTGCATGCATGATGTCCGGTCAGGTACCTGTCAAATAAAGTAAACTTCCAATCATAGATTTGTAGGTTGGTTGATGTACTGCTACAGATTCATCATTTGCACTGAGGCTACATCCTGTGACCATGGGCGTACATACCGGTTTTGCATCTTCCATGCCATATTTCTTCAAAATTTGTTTGAGATACTTGGTTTGAGATAAAAAGATTCCTCCTTTCTTTTGTTGGATTTGCAAACCAAGGAAATATGTCGATTCTCCCAGCAAGGACATTTCAAATTCTTTTTGCATGACCAAGGCAAAGCTTTGACTCATAGCTTCTTCATTGCTGCCAAAAATAATGTCATCTACATACACAACAAGTATTAGCAATTTGTCATTTTCAAATTTTATATACAGATTGGTATCTGCTGATCCTTTTGAAAAACCTTGTTGATGAAGATATTTGTCCAAACGGTAGTACCAAGCCCTTGGAGCTTGTTTGAGACCATAGAGGGTCTTTTTCAATCTGCATACAAGATTTGGATCATTTCCAAGAATGAACCCATCTGGCTGCTCAATGTATACTTCTTCTTCCAAGTCTCCATTCAGAAAGGCTGATTTCATGTCCATTTGAAATACTTTGAAGTTTTGAAAACTTGAGAGAGCAAGGAACATTCGGATGGCCTCAAGTCTTGCAACAGGAGCAAAGGTTTCTTCAAAGTCTATTCCTTCTTGCTGCGCATACCCTTTACAAACAAGTCTGGCCTTGTTTCTAATTACTTCTCCATTTTCATTCAATTTATTTTTGAAGACCCATTTTGTTCTGATAACATTCTTATCCTTTGGTCTAGGAACCAGCTCCCAAGTGTTGTTCTTTTCGATCTGCTCAAGTTCTTCATCCATTGCTTTCACCCAGCATTCATCTTTGCATGCCTCTTTCACATTTTGTGGTTCAGTAGAGGAGAGTAATGCCAAATAGCTTGAGTCTTCTGCAACTTTTCTTCTTGTTTGTACACCTGCTTCTTTCTGCCCCATAATCTGAGATTCTGGATGATTTTTCTGAACATATCTGGATGGAGTCTTTTCTTCTATTCTTGTTTGCTCCTCTGGTTCTTCTTGAGGTTCTTCTTCTTCATCATTCTGTCGTTGAGGGTAGCCTTCATCTTCTTCGATTTCTTCATGATGTACTTGCCTAGGAATGTATCCCTTCTCATCAACCACTACATCAATGCTGTCAACAATTCTGCCAAGTCTTTTATTGTAGCATTTGTATGCTTTGCTATGTGGAGAGTAACCAAGAAGAATGCCTTCATCTGCTCTAGGTTCAAGTTTGCCAAGCTGCTCATCAGTATTCTTGATATAGCATTTGCTCCCAAAGATTTTGAAGTGCTTTACCGAAGGAGTCCTACCACTCCAGAGCTCATGAGGAGTTTGAGTGCTGTTCACCCGAACATTTGTTTTGTTGAGAATAACAACCGCAGCATGTGCAGTTTCACCCCCGAAAGTTGCGGGAGTTCCTGACTCATCAAGCATACCACGAGCCATTTGTTGGACTGTTCTGTTCATTCTTTCCACAACTCCATTTTGCTGAGGAGTTCTAGCTATATAGAATTCTCTTCTTATCCCATGCTCTTCACAGAAATCGAAAAATTCATTTGAGGTAAATTCCCCACCTCTGTCGCATCTGAGGCACTTAATTCTGTGACCTAATTCATTTTCAACCAAGGCTTTGAAGGATTTGAATTTTTCGAATGCTTCATCTTTGTGCTTCATAAGTCCTAACCAGACAAACCTGGAGAAATCGTCAATGAATAATATCAAGTATTCTTCTCCTCGAGGTGTTCTTTTCCTGAATGGACCGCATGTATCTGTATGTACTAGCTCAAGAGGCATGCTAGCTGATCCTTCCTTCTCTGGAAAGTTAGGTCTGGTTTGTTTTCCAAACTGACATGATTTGCATATGGTGTTGTCAGGAATTTTGATATCTGGAAGATCGCGAACTGCCTGATATTTGCATGCTTTCCTTATTTGTGAAAAGCTTAGATGTCCCAACCTCTGATGCCATAACCAGTGCTCATCATCCTTGCTCAGATAGCATTGTTGTTGTCCTTCTTCAAATATGTACAGATTGTTTGGAGTTCTTTTGCCTTTGATCATTGTTTTACCTGTATCAAGATCATGAACAAGACATCCATTTGATCTGAATATCACCTCAGTTCTTTGATCACACATCTGGCTGACACTTAGAAGATTATGCTTCAATCCATCAACATACAAAACATTTCCAGCCTTGACCTTTTCTTTTAACTGAGCAATGCCTTTTCCTTTTATAGTTGCAGGAGTATCATTTCCAAAAGAGACTTTCTTTCCCTTTTCTAGAGCAGAATATGACTCAAGTTTTTCTTTATCACCTGTCATGTGCTTCGAACAACCACTGTCAATGTACCATAGATTTTCCTGTCCCTCTACATAAAATGCTATCCCACATCTTTCTGTTTGTGGTTCTTTTATTCTCCATGTTTTGGTGCTTGAGGCTTGTTCCTTTTTCTGCTGAAACCTGCTCCTGCATTCAGAATCTTCATGACCAAAGTTATTGCAAATAGAACATTCAACTTCATTTTCAAGAGCCGAAAAGTTGTTATAGGTCTTTTTTGTAATCCCGGTCATACTTCTTTGTTTTTGAGCTTCTCTAGTCATGATTGTTTTATATGCAACACATTGAGCTGCTTTGTGACCAAAGTTATGACAAGAAAAACATTGTCCATTGAAGAAACTTCTGCGGTGATCAAATCTACCGGCCAAGTGATTGTAATCTTTATTGTCATTTATTCTTGAACCAAATTGAGAAGATTTTACCTATGGCTGGTTGTAGCTTTTGTTTACTCTCAATACGGATTGCCCCTGATAGTCTTTTCTTGCAGTTCGTCCCTGCTTTACCTGATAGTCTCCATTGTGCTTTTGCTCATTCCTTTTTGCTGCATCAAGATAACTTTTTGAAGTGGATGCTTGAGAAGTTTCTCCATTATAGCCCAGACCTGTCTTGTTTAGAGGAGAACGTTTTACATTGATAATCTCATCCAGAGTTTCAGATCCTTTGACAAATTTAAGATTAATAGCTTTTGTTTTCTCAATCTCTTTTCTAAGAGCAACAATTTCACCTTCTAATTTTTCAAAATGTTTTTCCTTTTCATCAATTTCAAATTGTAGAGTATCAATGATCATATTCTTTTCTTCTATACATCTCTTGAGTCTAGTAATTTCTTCAAAAAGGTTATCCACATCTATAGCATCCATATAATCATCATCTTCAAATGCCATTAACAGTTTATATTCATTACCTTGTTCATCTTCATCACTATTTGATAGACCATCACTATCTTCATGAGTGTAGTAGCTTTTCTTATTTGCACCCTGTTTCTTGTTCCATCTAGCAGGTTCCTTTCCTTTATCCTTATAAGGACATTTTGCAGCATAATGACCTACTCTTCCACAAGCAAAGCATTTAAAAGGTAACTTACCTCTGAACCTTCCAGAACCCCTTTGAAGATTTCTGACAAAATTTGATTCTTCTTCTTCTTCTTCTGGTACGTGACCAATGAAAATTTTAAGGATGGAAAATTTTCTTGAAGTTTAGAAACATTGGCGAATCTCACTAATCCCTAATATGCAAACTATAAATTTTTTAATGATATATTTGCAAAATTATTCAAATTTATAATGATTTTATATATAGTCTCTATATAATTTTGGCGATTTTTAAGGTAAAATAATTTTATATTCTAAAATTTGGGCGAATCATCTTTTATAAAAATTGGAAATTGGCGAATCGTTTTTTGGAAAAATCATGGAAAATTAGCCCACTGGGCGAACATTAGCCCCTAAAATTTTCCATGTACGTGACTTGCTTCATAATAATCTCCTTTGCCTGATGCCTTGAAAGCAGCTTCTCTTCTGTCTGATGGACCTCCCTTCCTCATTTCATAAGCAGTTAGAATTCCATGAAGCTGAGACATAGTAAGAATTCATAGATTTTCTTTTTCTTCTATTGCAGATACTTTAGATTCAAACTTGGGGGATAATGATCTTAGAACTTTTTCGACCACAATAGCCTCTTTTATTTCTTCACCCAATTTTTTCATGCAATTAACAATCTCATCTACCCGAAGAAAATAGTTAGCCACACTTTCATCATTATACATCCTGAGATTCTCATACTGAATCCTGAGAGTTTGAAGTTTAGCACGCTTTACCTGTTCATCTCCTTCATAGCTCAAGACAATCTTGTCCCATATTTCTTTTACGGATTTATATTGCATAACTTTTACGAATTCTGTTTGAGATAAGAATCCCAGCAAAGTATTGACTGCTTTAGCATTTGTTTCATATTTCTTCTTTTCGGCCGCATCTGTAGGAGTAGCCGAAGGAAAAGCGTAGCCCGTATCTATGATATCCCAAACTTCTGTACCAAGAGATTGAAGATAGGCAGTAACTCTTACCTTCCAATAATTGAAGTTCGTCCCATCAAAAATTGGTGGCCTGATTGATGCTTCCCTCTCGTAGTTGCTCATGATGAATGATCTTCCTTCAAGCGATCAAGCTTCTTCGAAGGACCTGCTCTGATACCAATTGTTGGAAATAATACTGAGAGGGGGGGTGAATCAGTATTATCAAATTCCTTTTAGCAAATCTTCCTTATTTATACTTTGAATTATTTCAGCATATCAGTACCATAAAAATAATGAGCATGAACAAGAAAAACACCAAAGAACACCAGATGTAAGGTGGAAACCCAATGTGGGTGAAAACCACCTGCTGCAATATGTCTCTATCTTCTTTCAAATTAGAAACTTCTTTTACAATGATTTTGTACTGGTGCAGTCCTTTACCAATACACAGGCTACAACCTGCAGAGAGCTACAACTCTCTCTCGTTTTCCAGTCTCTCCTGGAAGGGAGCTACAACCCCCTACTTCTTTTCATAAAGCATCAAATGATCATCAAGTACATATAAGTTACAGTCCACTACTGTTATTAGATCAGCAATAACAGAAGTAACCCAGAACACCTTATCAACAAAAAAATTCAATCAACAGAAGATCTTAAGACAGATACGCAGTTTTCCCTTCTGTGGCCTGCATCACTACGCACTTCACCTTCTGCTTCCCTGCATATATCCACAGAGATCCTTCTGCCGCACTGCGTGTCCACGCACTGTTCCTTCAACCGCACTGCATACTGTCACTGCAGGTACGCACCCAGAGACACTATCGTGCCACGTACTGTTACTGCAGGTATGCACCCAGATATACTATCGCGTCGCGTACTTTTACTGTGCGTACGCACTTGAACCTTCGTCGCCCTGTGTACCCACGCAGTTCTCCTTCTTCTGCTCTGCGTACCCACGCAACTCTCCTATTTCTGCTCTACGTACCCAAGTAGATCTTCTGTTTCTGCTCTGCGTACCTGCGCAGCTCTCCTATTAAACACTTGTGTACTTCTGATTAGGGTTGAATAGGCAGTCCACGAGAGTGGCGCAGATGCTCAGATGCCCAGATCTGATCATGCGCTCAAGAGATCACCCTTCACAGATTTGCTTTCAACTTCATATAGATCAAGCTTTTAAGACCATAACCCAATATTTCAGATCTTAAGATATTCAATTGCAAAAGATGCCTAGCCAAGTGATCTCCTTTGCTTTATATAGGCAAGCTCCTCCTAAAATCATGGATCAATACCACGAGCCAAAACCATAGTAACACAAATACCGTCGGCTAAATACCAAAGGTTAAACATAAGAAACCCCACGTGAGCTTTTCTCTGCCTTGAAATGAGTGCACTGGGGGTACACACCTCCTGAATGGCTGACCTGCGTATCTGGCCGCGGTCCCTTCACGGTGTACCTGCGGGTACGCGCCTTCTGAACTAATCTCCTGCGTACTTCTTAATTTTCAACATATTGAGAGCCTTGCCACGGGAGTTGCCATCAAGTACAACATCTGTAACATATAGCCATACCAGAAACATAATGCCAACATAACTCACTCCAGTCTAGCTATCTAGGGAACAACATCTATTTATCGGAATCACTGTCAGTTATCATTTCGAGTTGTAAGTGTAACTCATATTTTCATGGTTAAATCAATTAGTTTAGATAACAAAATAATGAAACACCTTATTAACTTCTCTCTAAAGTACACAAGACAAAAATTACCATATAATATACCTAAAAGACTCAGAAAACTAATAAAAGGATAATGAAACAGAGTACGAAAATGTGTTAATTATGGAGCCCAATAGTTAGGATGAATGGATGGTGGTAGGATAGTCATGAGAAAAGTAGCATGAAAGGTAAAGTAAATGGATATGAGACATAAAATTCCTTGCCTATGTTGGGAACTATTGTTCTCAATGTTATGTATGTTGTGCACGAATAACAAGAGTTATCTTAACCTTGACCTTATGATATCCAGTAATTTTTTTTATTATTAAGATTATGTTGATATTTATATATGTATATATGTATGTATGTATGTTGTTGTCTGACAGGGTCATTAGGGATCATGATTTCTTTATGCTAATGTTTATATGTATATATGTATGTATGTATGTCGTTTTCTGTTAGGATCGTCAAGGATCAGGTTTGTGGTGGAATGATTGCTTATGTAGGTGAATGACATGAAGAGGTTCATGTTTTATGAGGAATCAAGTGGGCAGAGTAGCCCTAAACGATATATGAGGTTAGTATCGATATTATGTTCTTATTCTATGCCTATTTTTATGCCACGACAGGTAATGATGAGGGATACATCAACGCAATGAAAGCAATGTAATTTGCAGCATGTTGGGACAAGCATGGATAGTGGAAAGACACTAGAAGCAAGTTTTCCTGGTACAGAAAGTGTGGTCCCTCGATATGCAGTAATATTTTGGTGTACATGTTGTGCGGGTGGTGTTGTGTACACATTGTGCAGGTGGTCTTGTGTACATGTGGTTTTGTGTACATGTTGTGCAAGTGGTATTATGTACATGTGGTGTTGTGTTCATGTGGTGTTGTGTACATGTGGTATTGTGTACATGTCATACATGTTGTGTTATGTATGTGTGGTATTGTGTTATGTATATTTTGTAGTTGTTGTATTGTGACTTGTGTATTCTTTGTGTTGTTAAATGGGTGTAGGTGTATGTGTGTTACAGGGAAAAGTGTCTACACAGAACTGCTTATCCCACTAAGGTGTGGTAGCTACCTTAGAAACAAACAAAGTAAAGCTACTTTCGTTTTTCCTTTATGAAATATAGATGAAAGAAGAACAAAGAAGACCAACCTCTGTCTTGCGCTAATCTCCTAGTTCGATTCTTCTCTCTCTTGATAGCCTTTCGCTACTTGCTCCCTTGTACGCCCAGCTTCACAGAGTACCTGTAGGATCATAGTAGCATGACACTATACAAGAACATGGATCTATAATCATAAACAATCTAGGATCAGATGTAAATTGACCATACAAATGCATAAAACATAAATGACACAAGAGTATGGAGGAAAACTTGAATAGCTTTTATTGTTAAACAAGAAAGAGCCAAGGGAGTTACAACCAGTTGTTCTGACCCAACATCATCCTCTCAGCACGTAAGCCCTTCTTCACCTCATACAAAGCTTAGATCACCCAACACTCTGATGTTGTCTCAAGAAACCAACAGCAATTCCTTACAATATGCAAAATTCCAGCCTCTGGATCTCTGGGATGAGGGATCCATATATAGATATCTGTAAGGGAGATGAGTCAGCTTGTGATTTGATTAGTGTCTTCCCTCTGATAGTTCTTGCTTCCACTTGGAGACTGATGATCTCTTACTCATCCTTGGTCGAATTCAGAGAGGCAAGTGTCACATGAGAAGTTTCTGGAAGATTCAATGCCTCTCCACCTCGCGGAATGACACTACCATTTGTCACTTCTCGCCCATCGCACCCCATAGAAGGGATTTTTGAAATGCAATGCACCCACAGTGTATTTAGGTGAGATGCAACACACTTTGCCTATGGGGCAGCTGAAATGATCCTGTTTTGACCAGTTTTGACCAGTTTTTCATGGAGAACTTCTGGGAGAAGCTGTAATCAGTTGACCTTGTTCCTTTAGGGGTTAGAACAACACTTTTAGGGACTTAGGAGCCCTTGGTTTATGGACATTTTATGCTTGGGTTTGCAGTGCCCAAAAATGTTTATAACAGTTGCCCCTTAAAGCATGAGGTCATTAATCTTTTGATGTCGGGTGAAATGCTTTATTATGAGGATCCGAAGTTCTTTCAAGCTGAGAGGAGACCTGTAATAAGATACAATACAATACATTATCTTCATAATATTTTCATGATCTCGCTGAGGCAGGCATTCCCATGCTTAGCTTTATAAATTCATTTTCATGTACATAGGACAGACAATCGTCTGAGTGTAGACTGATGATTCTGGTAGAGTCATCATCCCTTTGATTGGATGATTATCTGTGCAGCAATAATGTACATTTGATGTCTTTATTTCCCTGAATATATATCGCAGCCCAGATGGATGAAACTGGATCCAGGGTCTTCAATCTCGTTCGATCTTCACTCGAAGTACAAGTCTATCCATGTGAGAGATGTTCTGGAGTCGAACATGGAAAGACATTGCCTGATTACCAACCAATGATGTAAACTATTAACAGGCGCGAGAGGAATCACCGATAATGATAATGACCCTCAAGGTACTGCAGTACAATTCACGTGGTGTGAATAAAGGACTTGGCGTCGAACACCACGCGAAACCTTTCATTCGAAGGTCATTGATGTAAACCTGTCGCCGGAAGTGAGAAACTTGCCATTGAGGCATGCAAGCTTCAAAGTACTGAACGGTGTGTTCCTAGATCGACTTCTTGGATAATGAGCTGATGTCGACAAGAAGCGATCTGTCACAGGGTGGCCTTAATGAATCCCACATCAATGACACATAACGGAGCAAATGATTTTAATGGAGGTGAAAATGATCTTATGACATAAGGTTCAGGGTGGCGATGATGAAAGAATGGAGTGTAAATGTATTGTAGTGGGTGAGACACAGGTGAATTCTCTGAATGACTTCTCTTGAACCTATCGGCGACACTGATGTGATGGATTGGTAGCATTAACCCCAAATGTGGATGGTGTGATGGGACCATGGTGATGTGACCGGTGAATGAAACAACCCAACCCGACATGGATGCGGAGTGAAAGTATCATGTTCAAGAGCGACTTGCTACCAACAAAGTTTCTTCAAGTTTTCTTCCCAATTTTCCCCAGTCATTGCTGACCAGTACCTCTTTATTTTTGTCAAGCTTGAGGAGGATAACATATGCTTGTTCTATAATTTTCCCTTCGGGCAAACCCATCGCTATGTTTTAACGAGCCTAGCGATAGTGAAACTCGTTCTTGTTTGCTATGGACAAGTTTGTCGCTATTAAGTTTTAATGAGTTTAACGACAAATATAACTCGGTCCTTTTCAATTTTAAAGAGTCTGAAAAGGAACGTAAAGGAAACTCCAAAATTCATTTTTCGTCATCTAATCCCTTAAGTCTGAAAAAGTATAAAACAATACAGAAGGGATGAATTTTCGATACTTTTAATGAGCCGAACAAAACAATCGCTCGATCTTTTTGTGTAATAATCCCTCAGGTCCAAAAATATTAAAATTTAGAGGAGGGATAGTACTTCCGGTCCCTTTAACGAGCTGGAGAGGCCAATGGCTCGGCAATCTTTTCATATTTTACGAGTCAGTTGAAAAGAGCTTAAAGGAGACTCGTCTTTTGAGGAACGAGTGATAAAATTGGGTGGCAGCTGATTCCAGGTAAGGTTTTTAATTTTCCAATCACGACAACGTTACAAGGATGGCTAGTGGGATCACTCTTCGCAACTGTTCCTTAAAAGGGGTAAACACTCAAATGGATGTGAATGATCGGCCAATACAGAGTGGAGGTGATGATGAGAACATGACCAGGGCTTTAAAGGCTGAAGTACTACATTCACGATGGTTATTTACCAGGAATCGGTTCATTTTTTTTAATTGAGCTTAAATACTGGGGGAAACATTTGCTCATGACTTATGTTTATTTTTTAACGAGCTTGAACTATATGCTAAAATTGCTCAATACAACGGTCATTTCTTGAATTTACCATAAATAGCTTTGTTCTTTCAAAGATTGTACTCTCATTTTACCATTTCATTTGAACTTTCGTTTGTTGGAGCTTTGGAGGTGATTTTCCCCCTTGATTTTCATCAGCTGATTTCGGGAGATTCTGTGGACGATTCTCGGCGCCGTCTGGATTAGGTAGGAGCTAAACTTGAACTCTTTCATTTCATGCTTTCCATTTTGCATTCTGAGCTTGATTCCTGGTTTTTCTGAGCCTCTGGGGTTTGAAAAACTCGCTCTGGCTTCAACGCACCCCTTGTGTATCGAAAGGTGCGTTGGATGTTGGCCTATCTACTAGCCATTTGACATGCAACGCACCCAGAGCACTACTGTAGGTGCGATGGGCGCAAGGAAGGAACTTTATGCACAGTTTTTGATGGAAATTTTTCCTATTTCTCACCAAAATCAGGATCTAACTCTTCTCTTGTTTGTTTTCAAAGATTTTTGGAGCAAGATGACTATTACATGGCGAGAACGTGAGCATGAAGAAGAGGACATGCTTGCTTTACATGATCCGGTTACCGTAAACGCACTGCGGAACTGTGGCTTGCTGAAGTTGTTCCGCATTTCTAGCGTGAGACAACAAATCAACTTGCTGCAGTATTTGCTCAATGCTTGGGATCCTACCAACTAGGTGTTCTAGATTAGGGGCAAATCCATCCCCTTGACTGTAGTGGACATCTATTTCTTGACTGGCTTGTCGAGGCGGGGTGCCCCCATCTCTTTATCAGGTTCGGCCCGAGGAGGTGAATTTGTGAGAGATTATATTCGCCGGTATTGCAGAGAGGGATCTCAGCCAAGTAAAGACGGCAAGATCATCATCCGTGATGTCACTGACAGGTCCCTCAGGACTATTTTGTTCACTTTTGGTAGGATGGCTGGTGGTGCGGCTCTTCATGTAGCCAACCGATCTTATATGCAGTATGCCTTGGAATGTCTCCAACTGAAGGTGTTCAACTGGTGCGATGCAGTACTTCTTGTGATGAAAGAACAGTTGACCAAGGTGAAGAGTGGGAGGTTGAAGAACTTTGGGTATGGTTCTATTTTGACCGCCTTTGCCTTGGAAAAGATACCACTGATGCAACCGCAGTATATTGCACTCGATTTACCTTCACCGACTGAACCACGTATGCAGAGATGGGTCGACCATATGTCTAGGCATGCTGGTCAGTCTCAGATTTCCTTTTTTGATACCTTCTTCGGGTGGTTTTATCATCAGGAGATGGTTTATTCCGAGTATCCATATGCTGGTATGGACTTCCGGGGTGATCCATATTTAGTACTGTCGGCTGGCAAACAGTGGGGCGCCATTGGTAAATTCTTTGACCATATTCCCATTTATCGTTTTTCTTTATAATGTCCTTGTGATTTATGCTTTCAAGACTTAATCAAACTCATGTGTTCATGCAAATGTTGGTCCCGTTCAGCCAGTAGTATGCCTGAGAGTGCCAGCCACCGCCCCAGCAGGGGAGGCTATTGGAAGGGCTATCCTTCGCGACCTCGATGTGGCTGAGACTCTCACAGCATTACAGGAACAGGTTGAGGGCCTCACTCTTGGTATTCCAGATGTGAGGACTGACGAGCTGCCCTTGAGGTTGCAGCGGCATACTACTGGTGTGCCAAGACGATGGACTTGGCTCTTACGCATGATCGCACAGGCTGTGATTTGCTATCACGAGCATCATTAGACTAGGGTGCCCCCTAGCCTTTTGAGTTTTGGGTCATTTGACCAATTTTGTCTCGGTTACAGAACATTATGTATAAACCATAAACAGTTATATATATATATATATTTTTTATTTTCGAAGTTTTATTTTGGTTAAGTAACATGATACAAATGCAAATATTGATGGTATGATTCCTTTTATAAATGTTACAAATGTCTATCTAACACATAACTTGCCAATGAGTCAGTTAATGTGTTTAAGGTTCTAGAAATATGCTGATATTGAATAAAATCAAATTGCCTTTCCAAAATCTTAACCCTTAGGAACATGCTATAAATAGCTGGATTTCGGACAGAGTAGATACAAGTGAGTTGTAGTATGACGAGTTGTGAGTCTAGCCTGACAATCAGTTGGCGTATACCATGTGTGATGGCATCAGAGACAAGTTCTATCAACGTGCTATGTTATTCGTTGATCGACCAATACATACCCCTTTGAAACTTACTAACTCGCCGCTTGGATCAAAAATAACCCAATAGGACCGCAATAATGTAAATAGGGATTACTTGCTTTAGCAAACTATGACTCGCTCCGTCGGCATATCCAACACATAACTCCAATAGGTTTGACATCTGCAATAAATGTAAAAAGTGGATTACTTGACCAAAACAAACACTTTAGCGAAAACAAAAGCATAACAAAAGCATACAGGTTACTATACTAAATCACACATAGTAACGCTTGAGGCACAACCCGTTACGAGGTTGTGCGAGTGGAATCCCGTCATAATCCATTAACTCGTAGGCTCCTTTTGCTAACACTCGCTTAACAATATAGGGGCCATCCATAAAGACTTGAATTTACCTGCACCCAATTTATCGGATTCTTGGTCATAAAGCAAGACCAAGTCACCTTCTGAGAAGACACAGGATTTGACATTCTTGTCGAACTACGCCTTGACTCATTTCTTATGGGCTTCGTTAGCCAAAGCGGCATCACGATGGGTTTCATCCAATTGGATTAGTTCCAAGAAATGAGCCTCCTCTTCTGAAGTTCCGGGGAGAAGGTCAATTGCGAGTTTGAGGGATGAGATTTCACACTAGATTGGTAAGACTGCTTCCAGGCCATATACCAGTTGGAAAGGTGTAAACCCGGTTGCATTCCTTACCGATGTTCGGTAAGCCCACAAGGCTGAGTACAGGATTAGGTGCCAACTTCTTTTGTGAACTCCAATCATCCTTTGCAGCATGCGCTTCAGGACTTTGTTGATTGCTTCAACTTGTCCATTGGCTTGCGGGTAATATGGAGTAGAGCTGTCGTGAGACAATCCTAATTTGGAAGCTAATTCGACCATCATGTGATTGCGAAAATGTGATCCATGATCTGTGACTATAGCTTGTGGGACGCCGAATCTGGCGACTACATGATTGAAAAAGAAGAGGGCAGCTGTTTCACCAGTATTATCTAATGTAGGCATCGCCTTGGCCCATTTGGTAAAATAGTCAACTGCGACTATGATATACCCATGCCCCCAGGTCGAGGTGGGGTTACGTGTCATGAAATCAATGCCCCATTTGGTGAATGGCCCGACAACAACTATTGGCTGCAGAGGTGCGGGTGGTCTTCTAGTTTTGCTATCGAAAATTTGACAAGCATGGCAACTTCTGACTGCGGTTATGCAATCTTTGAACATTGTTGGCCAAAAGTATCCTGCTCGTAAAAAATTTTGCACTGTAGCATCACCGGATTGATGCCCCCCACACGTGCTCGAGTGGCAATCATTTAGGACTTTTTCGGCCTCCTCATGGGTGAGGCACCTTCTCAGAACCGTATAGATACCACGACGGTAAAGTGTATCACCGACGATCATGTAGTCTTTTGCTTGGTATCGAATACGTTTTTGTTCGGAGCGAGAGGTATTTGGCCTATATTTATGGGTTTGGAGATAAATGATTATATCCCCATACCATAGATTGCTTGAAGATATCAGAAACAAATTTTCATCCATGATCGTTTCTTCGGATGTTTTATCATTGGACGACGATGGGAGATCGCATAATAATTCTGCGAAAACCAGAGCTTTCTTTGAATTGGATTTTACAAATTCCAGATCAAACTCTTGTAGAATTGCTATCCATTTTGAATATTTTCCCCCTAGCAATTGTCGTGACAATATATAAGTCATGGGGTTGCAATCTGACATAATGGTAGTTTTTCGAAAGAGGACATAGTGTCGAAATCTCTGTATCGCTTGAACAGTTGTGAGCGCTAGATTTTCAACATAAGAATATTTGCTTTCTATATCATTTAAGTTCTTACTTAAATAATATATAGGATGTTCAATTACGTTGTCTTCTTGAACTAAAACCATTGCGATGGTTGTATCCACTGCAGCCAGATACAGGTTAAAGTCTTTTTGATAATCAAGAGTGTACATTAATGATGCTTTCATTAGGGATTCTTTTAAAGCATCAAAGGAATCTTGCGCAACCTGATCCCAGACAAAGGGTACTTCCTTTTTCAAAAGACGCGTATAACCTTTAGCAAGTTCGGCGTAATTTGGAATGAACCTCCTCAGAAAGTTTTCTTTCCCTTGGAGTTTCTGAATCTGAAGCAAATTTGAAGGTGGAGGCAAATTTATGATTGCCTGAACCTTACATGGGTCGAGACAAATCCCGTCTTTCGAGACTACAAATCCAAGTAAACGACCAGAACTGACACAAAATACACATTTTTGTGGATTGAGTCGTATCTTGTAGTGTCGGCAACGTAGAAATATCGCTCTTAAATGCTACAGATGATCAGTCTGCTTTCACGAATGAGCCAGAAGGTCGTCGAGGTATGGTTGAACGATGTTTTTGATGTCATGGAAGGCATAATTCATTGCCCTCTGAAATGTTACCCTTGCGTTCTTTAAACCAAAGGGTAATTTTCGATATGCGAATGTGCCCCACAGACAAATAAATGCAGTCTTTGACTGGTCCTGTGGGCGGATATTTATTTGATTATACTCGGAGAATCCATCCATAAATGAAAAGATTTCACATCCGGCGCATTCATCAATTATCTGGTCGATGAAGGGTGAAGGGTAGTTTTCTTTTGGACAAGCTTGATTTACATCCCTATAATTGACGCACACTGTAATTGTTCCTTGTTTTTTCATAACAGGGACAATATTCGATACCCAATCGGTTAGAGGAACCGGGTAAATGAAACCAGCATGGAGAAGTTTTTCAACTTCTACCTTAATGGCAGCGACTTTCTTGGGGTGCACCTGCCGTAGTCGTTGTCGTACTGGTTTGACATCTAGATACATCTTGATTTCGTGTTCAATGATACTCGAGTCAATGCCTGGCATTTGATTATATGACCAAGCAAAGACATCTCTGAATTCACGAAAAAGAGCGTTATATATTTCCAGTTCTGAAGGAGAACAACATTTGCCAACATAAATATTCTCTACAACATCTGTTTTGGTCGAGATATTTATGGCGATAGTCTCTTCAATGTTGGACAAGTTTCGCTCAGAATCCACCGTGTTTACAGTATTTGATAGAAAATCAAAAACTAAAGGATGATAAAGGTCATCTGGAGTATTTTCTTCACAATCCGGAAGAAGGGAACGATGGTGGTAATCATCCCATGGTGCCCCTTCAATTACCATTGATTGAACAATTCCTTCGTCGGTGACATGCACTCTCGACCAAGGATCTGAAGGGGTGACATATTCCTTAGATCTATCTATCCAAACGCTTGATGAGCGTTGATTTGGGTTTGCCTCCCATGCTAGGAACATTGATTGCTACAATATTTCTGTTGGGCTTGGAGGCAAAACCTGCACATGATCCATGTCGATATCATTTTTTGTGATCTTTTTTGAAGATATCATATTGCAGGTTCCTACCGACGCTACTTCCGCCAAATTGATTGTAGGTGGAAGGGCGAAAGTTCCCATTAATATAGGATCTTTTAGTAGGCCTACTCCGATATTTTGAAGCGAATGGGAGCTTCCATGGATCATTGGAATGCTTCCCGTAACTTGAGAACCATTGGGGAGGAAGTTTTGTTGATCGACGATTTTAATCCCTCCTTGAAAGGGAAATGCAATCTTCCTAAAATAGGTCGACACAACAGCAGCCATAGCATATATCCATGGTCCTCCCAATAGGATGTTGTAATCGAGATTTCCGTCGATTACCTCAACATCTATTTCTACTGTTTTCCCTCTTAGTTCAACCTTCAAGTTACTTAGAATACCATATGGGGTATATGTTCGTCCGTCAAATGCTTTTAATGTCGTTGAAGATCACGACAAGGTTGGAGATCCTAAAGTTTTCCAGCAACTCATCGACATAATACATGTAGATGCCCCCTCATCAATAATTGTTCGATGAACAGTTTTGTTGAGGGCTTTCACTTGAACGAGGAAATCTAGTTGAGCTGGTAACTGAGGATCAAATCCTTTATGATCAAAGGATACAAGATTGGAATCCTTTGGGTCTATCCCACCAATGGTTGATAATAAAGGTTGCTTTTGGGATGGGCAATTTTGTAGTACCTCAAGAGTCGACATAGCGGATGGTGATTGGGCCAAATATTCCACTATATTATAATGCTGTGCTGCTCTAGCATGAGGATTAAATGTCGACTTGTGTACTACTCCCTTTGGCGGTTTTATTGTTAGTTCAGGAATGACGGGCGGCGCAACTTCTGTCGAAGTTGTTGTCAAACTACTAGGTTGATCTTTATCCTTGTTGTTTGACAGCTGTGGATTCCCATAATCTTTGTTCCTTGTCGATATCAAAGCATCATTTTGCTGTTTTGAAACCGACAACATTAGCACTTGAGACGGGGAAGCATTTCCACTGTCAACCAGATTTGTTCCTGGATTCGGAAACGGATCAGTTAATACTGCTGAGGTCTTTGTATTCTTGAAGAATTTTTTAAGCTCAGCTTTATACGGACAATCTGATGTCCAATGATCCTCATCGCATATAAAGCATGGATGATTTGGTTTCTTATTTCCAGAAGGGTTCGCAGAAGATTTTTCAGGTGATGATTCTTCCTGTTTCTTCTTCTTCCCTTTGCCTTTCTTCTTGCCCCCTGGTTGCTTGGTTTCTTTTCCTTTATCTGTCGATACGACATTTACTTCCGAGGCAAGAAGTTCCTCTTTTGCATTTTGACCGGAAATCTTACGGGCCTTTTTAGATGTAGCCTTTGTCGATTTCGTGTCTGTTGCGCCAATCACGCCATCGCCGACATGAGAGTCATTGTTTGATTTAGGAGGAGGAGGAACTGAGAATTCTGGTCTAGGAGCGTTAGGTATTTTATCTTAGAGAGTGCTAGACTGAGTGTAAATCAAGTCCAAATATTGCGCACGAGCGATAACTTGCTCTTCGGTGACGACTCCCCCTTTTGCCACATCTTCCGTGATGGAAGGCAATAATGAATTAATAAACCATTCAGCTAAAAGATGATCGGGAACATACGTTTTCACCATTTTACGATGATGTTGCCACTGATGTATATGATCAGATATGTGAGTGGCCGTTGTTTGTTTGAAATTGGTAAAAAGTTCCGTTCCCGTTTCGTACCTTATCGGTAATTGAAAATGGGTTAAAAAGGTTGTAGCTAGGGTACTGAAGTTGTCGAATGAAGCTCTAGGAAATTCGATATACCATTTTGCTGCCGGACCAGTTAACATCCTCTGAAAAGGGCGAAGCCTAATCGAATCATCGTTTAGGGTGTTTGATGAACACCACAGGTGAAAGGTCATCACATGATTCGACAGATCTTCACCCCGATTTCCATTAAATTTAGGAATATCTGATGGAAGTTTACGTGGAATTGCTGGCCACCAAGGGGCGTAAGCGATTGGATCGTTTGTTAACCTATTTAAATCAGGTAACTCTACAGTTGCCACGAAGGGTAACTGTTGATTCAGGTTAGGTGAAGCATACCCAGGATAAGATGGGATTGCCTGAGCAGTTGGTCTTTGCATACCAGCATAATGCATTTGATGCTAGTAACTCTGGTAAGTTTGGTGGGCATGACCATTGTAGAATGGTTGATTTTGACCATTTTGAATATACGGTTGCCCACTATTCACAAAGATTTGTTTCTCTGAACCTTGGTATACTTGTTGGAACTGTGGTTGTTGGTATTGCACTAGCCATGGTTGTAAAGCCATGTGTTGTTGCCCGATACTAACTGTTTGACGAAGACGAGGGGTAATTGTACCCATTTGAACCTGTGTCATTCCACCAGTCAGCGATTGTGGTTGAGTTGCAGGATCAAGGGGTTGTTGCATTACAACCTGAGAAACCTGAGGTTGGCATACAACAGGCAGCGCTTGAACTTGCGACACCATCACAATAGCTAGCATAGTTGGTATACTAGACATAGGTAAGCATTGTTGCATCGAATATACAACTCTTGGTTGTTGAGGTAGTATCAGTACCCAACCGCTTGATGTAATTCCCGCATAACCCCAATTTTGTTGTGAACTCCCATATGGCTGTCCTCCCGGAGGGGATAATGAAAGGGTATACTGCCCCCCATACGGTGGTAATCTGGTACTTAAGGGAATGGTTTTCCCTTGAGGGTTGGACTGCCCAAATTGACCTCCAAATGGATCAATTTGTTGAGACTCAACATAAGAGTTTACGGATATTATTCCAGATGAACAAATAGAAACAGACCATACTGTCGAAATAGCCCCTGAGTGGGCTCCTTCTAGCGATTGAGAACTAGTTGGGATAGATGGTATACCGGCGAACATTGTTGGAGTGATAGCAGGAAGTTCTGCCATCACTGTGTCAGACGACACAGTCCTAGATGTTGACGGTTGTTCAGACATTTCTAGTCTATCCAAAAGATTACCTAGCGATTCTACAGGAGCTTCCGCTGGCGGCAGACTAATTTCTGATGAAGAAGGATACACAGTGATCCCGACTCCAAATTGTGATGGAGTACTAGCTGGAGGATCTTCCACAATCTCTTCTATAGCAATCAGACTAGGTGGAAGGGGTAGACCGTTAGGTCCGTAGAATATTTCTGGTGCCGAAGAAGGTATGGAATCTGCAGCGACAGATGTTTGGGGAGCAATACTCTCCGAACCGGTTGTACATGGAATTGGTTCAGTGATACAAGTGTTCACCCTCAGACTAGGATTAGTACTATTGTCCTTCTGTGGCTGCTGAACTTCTTCTGTAAAGGCAGGGATACCAGAAATGTTTGGAGTAACCGGAGTCTCTGATGTTGTTGGAACACTTGTTCTAACTTTACCAGGAGATTTGGAACCGGTTAAACGAGTTCGCTTTGTCCGTACTTGTTTCGATTCCGGAGACAAAGACGGTTGACTCGTAAGCCTCCGCGAACGACGAGGTTTCAATTGACTTTCTTCCACGATTGCGGATTACTCGATCAACTAAAAATCAAGGGGAAGTATGTTTCCGAATTAGATGAATTTTAGACGCTTTGACACAACTTGTTTTTTCAATTTTTAAGAGTCGAGAAAAAACAAAAGATGACTCTAGTTGTCTTCAATTTTTAATGAGCCTGAAGTGACAAGCGCTCAGATGGACCTTTTCCGTTAAGGAGTCTGAAAAATAATGAAAGGGACTGCTCTAGAAATCTAGGTAGAGGGATTACCAAACCAATCGAAAAACTGCAGAATACTTTTTACGGTACGACAATCAATCTTCCCGAATGTTGTGTTTAGTGCATTGTGATCGATAGGGCGGCAGACACGGCTTCCTATGGATAAAGGATTAAGCCTATTGTGGTCTCCCAAAATATACTCGACGGCACGTAGGAGCGCAAGTCCGTACTGGCACTTATCGTCTCAAAGTGGAGGAATCACCCAACCATCAGTGAGAACAACAGTTACCAGGCTTTACGACGCCGGAATACGTCTCTAGCCTAGACTTCTAGATGTTGTGCGTTAAGTTCCAAAGCGTTGTTAGATTCATTAAATTTATTTTATAGTTGATCTTGCTTAAGAAATTTTCCTTTCAGGTTCATCGTGAGATGTAGATGTATAATTCCTAAAATGTAATCTAAGATGATAAACAGACTTTTATCTTTTTTGTGCAATGAAAATCCTAGCTACTAAGGAAAGAGAGACAGTATTCTTTCACAAAGAGCAAAGAGCACACACTAAATGCACAGTCCTAAATCAAACCAATCAAACAGTCTAAATGCAAATGCACATGCATGTATTTGTTTTCGGCTTTCTTAGTATGTGAATGGTAAAAAGAAAGCTAATGCACAAATCTGAATTACTTTTCAAGCGACAATTACTAACAAGTTTCTTTTCGAAATCAGAAATGGAGACAATCACAACACTTTATGATTCGGAAATGAATACTTGCTTTCGACACTAGAAAAACTACAAATTTAGACCAAATACAATAGTAACAGGATAATCGACTATCAATAGCAACCAAACTCTTTCCTATGACTGAAAATGACACTTGCGACACTTTCAAATCAAAGGACGACAGTACGATTACGTTACTTTTTGCAAAGGAGAACTGAAAATGACTCAACAAATACACAAAAAACATTTACAGTTATTTTGCACAATGAAGGCGAAATAACAGCAAGGAAAAGGGGTTTCAAACAGAGATATACTGATTATAGGCAGCAAAATTCATGAATAGAACTAGAAAGAATGGATCACAGAAACCAAAACTGAACAATTCCTAGTCTTGTCAGCGCACCTGTAACACAGGGAATTTGAAATGCAGCGCACCTACTACACTCGGGAAGTGCGCTGAATTTCAAATTCACAGAATAGTGCCTGCGCTGGACCAGAGATGAGACTTTGCTTGGGTTCTGGGTCACAGTTTGCAGTTCAGTTCATGGGTTTTGGCCGAGCAAATTGTAATTAATAATGCAACAATCAGGGGTAGATCTAAGGAGGTTACTAGAGCTACCACGAGGGGCAATCAAAGAGTTTTTGAATCAGTTGTTTAAGTCATAAACAAATCCCGGAGATTGACTGAAGCAGCATTTATCTACCTTGCATTTGCATAGCAAATGCAGTTCGAAAGCTACCTGGCTCGACTTCAGGCTCCATCTGTAAGTTTATAAAATAAACAATCAAGGAAGATAAACAAACAAAGTAATTCGTCCCCAGTGGAGTCGCCATTTTGTTACAGGGAAAAGTGTCTACATAGAACTGCTTATCCCACTAAGGTGTGGTAGCTACCTTAGAAACAAACAAAGTAAAGCTACTTTCATTTTTCCTTTATGAAATATAGATGAAAGAAGAACAAAGAAGACCAACCTCTGTCTTGCGCTAATCTCCTAGTTCGATTCTTCTCTCTCTTGATAGCCTTTCGCTACTTGCTCCCTTGTACGCCCAGCTTCATAGAGTACCTGTAGGATCACAGTAGCATGACACTATACAAGAACATGGATCTATAATCATAAAAAATCTAGGATCAGATGTAAATTGACCATACAAATGCATAAAACATAAATGACACAAGAGTATGGATGAAAACTTGAATAACTTTTATTGATAAACAAGAAAGAGCCAAGGGATTTACAACCAGTTGTTCTAACCTAGCATCATCCTCTCAACAAGTAAGCCCTTCTTCACCTCATACAAAGCTTAGATCACCCAACACTCTGACGTTGTCTCAAGAAACCAACAACAATTCCTTAAAATATGCAAAATTCCAACCTCTGGATCTCTGGGATGAGGGATCCATATATAGATGTCTATAAGGGAGATGAGTCAGCTTGTGATTTGATTAGTGTCTTCCCTCTAATAGTTCTTGCTTCCACTTGGAGATTGATGATCTCTTACTCATCCTTGGTCGAATTCAGAGAGGCAAGTGTCACAGGAGAAGTTTCTGGAAGATTCCATGCCTCTCCACCTCGCGGAATGACACTGCCATTTGTCACTTCTCGCCCATCGTACCCCATAGAAGGGTTTTTTGAAATGCAATGCACCCACACAGTGTATTTAGGTGAGATGCAACGCACTTTGCCTATGGAGCAGCTGAAATGATCCTGTTTTGACCAGTTTTGAGCAGTTTTTTATGGAGAACTTCTGGGAGAAGCTGTAATCAGTTGACCTTGTTCCTTTAGGGGTTAGAACAACACTTTTAGGGACTTAGGAGCCCTTGGTTTATGGACATTTTATGATTGGGGTTGCAGTGCCCAAAAATGTCTATAACAATGTGTTATGTTGTACATCGGGTATAGGTGTATGTGTCGTGTTGTACACCGGGTATAGGTTTATGTGTGGTGTTTTAAACCACATGTAGGTGTATGTGTTGTGTTGTATAATGTGTATGTGTATGTGTCGTACAATGTCATGGGACAGGTAGGTATGGGATTGTCTGGACCCTTGTTACTGATATTTAGGGTTGAGGTGGTTTAGTCTTTGGATTTCGTTGTTATTGATATTGAGGGTTGAGGTGGTTTTGTCTCAAGATACCCTTCTTGATGATATTGAGGGAGGAGGAAGTTTAGTCTCCAGATTTTTGTTTCTTTGAATAGAAGAGAAGGCACTGGGTGCTTGTTAGGTTTGGAAACTTGTCTAGTGTGTGTACGAGATTGAAGAGAATAGAAGGCACTAGGTGCTAGGTGATTTTGGCAACAAATTCAATGTGTGTACGGAAAGGAAAAAGAACAAAGGCAAAGTCAAAGAAACCATTTGAAAGATAAATATCAAAATTTTATTTCAGTCTTTAATTATGCATGTGATATATGATTCTAATTTATGGTTATTGCATGTGATCCATGATTTTGATTTATTATGGTTGAGTTTTGAGCTTATTGAATGTCATATGTTTATACATGATGATTTGATCAAAGAGCTAGTTTGACTTGTTGTGACAAGAAGTAAACATAATTGTAGGTGTACCTTATTGATGGGCCACCAATGAGGTATGTTTTGAATTTATTTCAATTCCTTTTGAATCTAATGTCAATTATGTGCTTGGTATAGGAAAGTAGGGAAATGCTCAATTTGGGTGGTTGAAATTGACTACAAGAATTAGTAACAACAAAAAAATTAATTGGAATATGCAGCAATATGTTGGTGAAGCGTTCAAGAGAAAGGCCATTATGGGACACTAGTACCCAGTAGTGTCCTTTGATTCCCATGAGCATGCTGTGACTGGTATGATGGTTTTGAGGCAGGGATATGCCTTGGTTTTTGGACCTTCCTATGTGAGGAAATATTTCCAAAGGATGGATCACCTAGGAAGCGGATGCTGGGGAACTTGGAAGGTGAGTAACTCCATGGAAGGGGGTGACCATATTTATCAAGGGATTGTATAGCAGAGAAGGGAAGCTCAGGGAATGATTTTTTTTTGGTAATTATCATTTCCAGATGGAATCATAAACACATTGGTAATGTGCCTTGGAAAAATGAGCCGATAACTATTCACTGAGGGAATAGGTAGCACAAGAATCACAATGCTAGGCATTGGATGCAGGTTTGACTTTTGCAGTGGATTCTAGACTTCCAGGGAAGGAGGTGAATCCTGGTATTACTTTGAGGGTGGAGGTGTGAGCCTCTAGATTCCCTTTTTGTAGATGCAGGAATCATATCCTTTTACTTGCTGGTTGGAGAAAATGTGCATATGTATATATGTGTATTTTATTGTGAATACTGTATCAAGCTAGATTTATAAAGCCCCATAGGCAATATGATTATTTGTTGGTTGAAGAAAATGTGCATAAGTATATGTGATTTCTGTTTTAAAGACCATAAATAGTTGTGTTATAAAGCTCCAGTAAACGGTATGATTGTCATGTTTTCAGGAGTGGTCATTGTAAATACTACGAGTTGTGTTAAAAAGCTCCATAGGTAATATGATTTGTTTTCAGTGGTGTTCTGGTCATAGGTGTCATAGAACACCAAGGATGATGTTATCCCAGGGGGGGGGGGGGGGTGTTGTAACAACCCCAGGTTAAGTTCCCATGTAAAGAAAAATAATAACAAGGTCATATGACATGTATTCCAAGCTGAATGGTGGGGAAACATCACATTGGGGGTCACTTTCGATTTATTAATGGATAAGGAAATTGGAAAAGGCAAGAGATATTAATTGGAATTTATTTATGAAAATAAAGGAAAATAGGAGAAAAGGAAGGTGAAGAGACAAAATTTGCATAAGAAGGAAAATTAAAGGAAAATGAAGAAAATAGAGACATTAATGATAAAAATGAACCTAAGGTTAAATTCACAACCTTTTCCCAATTTCAGATACGGTGTAGCAAAGGAGAGAGAAAGCACTTGGACAAGTAAGTAAAGGAAGGAAAAGGAAAGGAAGGAAAGAATGAAAAATGTTCGATCAACAACTTCAGCAAGAAGATCTGGCAAGTAATAGGTTGCATGTGTAATTTCATAGCTGAGGTGCCAATACTTTGTACATGAATTTGGTTATTTGGTTCATTTTTTTCATTGGCATGGGATTTTTCTGGGTTTGACAGTGGTTTTAGCCTTGCCTTGCCATTTCCTGGATAACCATGGTGTGATGGGGTTCATTCTTGGTTGAGCTTTGGATTGCCTGAAGGTTTTGGAATTGGGTGAGGTGGTCTTAGGAAAATTCCCAAGGTTGGGGGTGGAGATGGTTTTATTTGGGAATCCCTCAATAGGTGGGTGGAGATAGAAAAATTCCTCAAGGTATGGTGAAGTAATTCTAATCATCCAAGCTTGTTTTGGTTCTATGATCTCTTGACCAATTTTGGCAAGACACAATAGTGTGAGGGTGGAGGTGGTTTATCTTTTGTATTCCCTTGATTTTTATGTCTTGGTTTATGCCATGAGATCCCACATTCATGGTTGGAATATGGCACCAGGGTGATTGGATGAAAGAAATATTTGGTTCAGCTCAATCTATGGTCGGGTAGTGCGTGGAAATCCATGACTTAGTTGGCTCTTACACATGTTAATAAGAGCTATTTTACTATTGTGTTTCATGAGAATTTATACTTGTTATTTTGTGGCTTTGATGGTTATTCTGTCATGGTTAATAATCTCATTATATGATGGTTATAAGCATGGATTAGTAATGTTATCTAGTTATGACTTGTTCAACATTTGATAAGTATATGAATGGTTGATGATTGCATGGACTAACAAGTGTGGTTGCAACTACTTGAGAGGGAATTAGACATTCTCTATGATTCACAACTAAATAAAAAATATTTATGCTCAGATATGCATTCATGACCTATATCTTACATTTTTACCATGTGTTTGACAAAATGTACATTATGCTCTAGTCAGTCTAGGTCAAGCTTTTGACTCAAGTTGTATGTTTAGCCTTATTATTATGTCATTTATTATTATGAGAAGTGTCATGAAGTTCTAGGTAGTAGTATGGAGGCTGGCCTAGAATTTTGGCTCAAATATTAGGACCACACCCTCTGAATTGGGAAAGTTGGGTCACAACTACATGGAGGCATTGTTGTGCATGCAGTTGGAGGCCTATAACTGAATATAGGCCTTTTCATGAATGCAGTTGTGTGTTAAGTTGTGAGAGAATAAATCTAACTCAGGGTTTGGTCACCTATGGTGGTTCTTTGGCTCTTGAGTGTCTTGTAAGCCTTTAGGGATGTCTATGAGTTGTCAGTTGTCAAACCCACTTCCATAACTAAAGCTTGGAGGGCAAGTCATGTTATAGTAACTCTTCATCTCATGTTTACCCTGACAGACTAGTGAAATTAGGTAAATGTGGGAGGGTGTTTTATACATGCCATAAAAGACTTGATGGAAGTGTACCTTCATCATAATGAGAACTATGTGAAAATTTATGTACATGAGAAGAGGTTCCTTGCAGCTTTAGAAGTCTTTCTTCTTCTGTCCTAGTCATGATAAGTGGGTTGTCTGATGCTTTTCTAACCTCAACCTTGCCATCAAATATGTGAATGGAGTGTTCTTGCTAGCAGACATGGACCAAAGTCAACAAGTTCTCCCCAACTTTAGGAGGTAGAGTACATCATGTAAAAGAAAGTATGGAATACTAGGAAGTTTGAACCTGATGGTGCGAAGCCCTGATGGCTTGAGTTTTGACTTGTTTGTAAAGTAGATTTCTCCATCAACATTGTCAGTGAATTATTCAAAGAAATGTATTCTAAAAGTCATGTGGGAATTTTCTTTTGAATAAAGCAACCACACATGTTTCCTTGAAGCAAGTGAAGCATTAAATAAGTTCTCCAATGTTGCAATGTGCCACAACATAATGCGTGGACTTCGATGCTTTTCCTTTCCCTTTATTTGATGATTTTAATTTCTCTTCATCCATTTCCTGTATAATCCTATCCCATGAGAGATTACATGTGGATGCATCATGACCATTTCTGTTACGCCATATGTAATGAAGATCCAACCTTTCTCCTTAGAACTTTTCCCCCCGCCTCTAAAATTCTTCTTTCCACATCCTCTTCAGCCACCTCTTCCTCTAGAAGAATATTGTACCTGATTATTCTCTTTTTATGCAAAGCATACAACTTCTTGAGGGGACTGAGCATCTATCTTCTTCTTCAAAAAATCCTATTCTCTTTCAACAAACTTGTCCACCAGAGGGTCACAAGAAACCTTTGAAATTTTTCCACTTGTTTGTAATGACTGAAGATAATGGGAATAAGTGGGATACAATGCCTCAACAAAAGTGGTGAGAGGGACATCTATTTCAACAATAGTGGCTTTTATGTCATGCATAATGGCTCTTATTTCAGAGGCTAAGGCTGGGGGTCATCATCCTTTAATTCTAAATTAAAAAGCTTGATCATAAGCTAGACTACTTCAAGCTTAGAGTGAAAGTCATATAATTCTTTCAGTTTCCTTAAAGCACCAAAATCATATGTAAAAGGGGTAATATGATGACTCACCTCTTCATTTATTGATGCTACAATCAAGGCATAGGCCTTGTTGTTCTTGTTTTCCCAATTGTAAAGCTCTTTGTTTGAAGTGGGCTTTTCAGGTGCATTGTCTCCTTCTCCTTCACCAACTCCTTTCCAAAGTTCATTGAAAATGAGGGTGTGTTTTATCTTCTTGGACCACTCATGGTAGTTCTCTTTGCTAGTAAGAACTACTCCCACTATGGAGATGAGTGAATGCATCATATAAAACTATATGCTTGCAAAAAAAAAAAAACACCCTTTACTGTGCATATGAGTAGTCACATCACCATAAAATATATCATTAATCACATAATATACCACCACACCATATAATATATCATTATTCACATCATATATGATATGTGAAATATTTTCCATTCATAAATTATGGTCCTAAAAAAGGGACACAAAGAATTTTGATATTATCTAACTTCACTCATGAACCGTTAAATATGCAACCACTTATAATATGACAATACAACCCCTTTTAAAACTCAATGCACATATGTTGGTGTCTGATTATGAACAAATTTTTCAATCTCATTTCCTACATTAATTCATCAATCCGGGTGTGTACACTTTTCAAGGTATATGGAGGAGAAATGTTATAATCTTACATTGACCAAGGGTTTGTGACTAAGAAATTATAGCATCGTTGTAATAGTAATGGAAATTAAATTGCAGAAAGAAAACCATTCACAACAATCTATGGAAATCTGTAATAGCAATAAAGAAAATACAAGAAGTAAGACAATATACATAAAAAGGACACACGCACAACACCTGATTAGAAGAGTGGGCCCAACTCCCTAGTCAGGGCTATGCTTAACTCACATATTGAGAAAAATATCAGAAGGCTAGAAATTTCATTAACAAGAGTTCCACTGTTACAAGGCTCAATTCTTACATTAGCTAGCTCCCCTCTCTCTTTGAATTGTGTCTTTTAAATATACAAACATCCAAAGGAAACTTCCAACAAACTAATCTTAATATTCAAGATGAGATATGAGAGATCTGTCCATCATGATTTAGCTGGAACAAGTCGAATTTGGTTATTACAATTTGGGCAATTCTAGAAAACAATCGCAACAGCAAATCTGCAAATATGTCCTTCGAAGAACCTTGATTTTCTCTTAATACAAACTGAATTTCTGAAAAATCCTCATAGGAAAACGGATTTAGTCCATTCTGAAAAAAACCCATGTCTCGAATTTTCCATATTCGCTTTCATTTGCCCAAAACATCCAATGCAAAATTGTCACTTCTTATGCCAGCGAATTCTTGAGTTAGAATATCTAATTATCTGTTGAAAAACAAATTTGCATTCTGGAAGAGATCTTGGAGTCTAAAATCACGAGTGAGGTTATAACAAATGAATAAACCAAAATCATGCATAATAATCATTAATTATTAAAAATAAATGAGATCAGATATTATTTATCCACAAGAGCATAAATGATTATGAAATGGAATTATATAATAAATTATGGTAAATAATGTGATAAAAGAATAGTGGAAATAGATGAAATGAATGTTAAGGAGTGGTAATAATAATGACAAATTAAGAGCCCAACGTTCGCCCAAACTGAATATATTGCATTCCCACATGCAACCCAATGTCTCTATATAAAGTAGGGGAAATAATGGTTTGAAAAATATGAGTGAATAATTCTAAGTGTTTTTTTTTTAATGACATTCTCCTAAACTTTTAATAAATCAAACACTCATGTTTTTTCACCTCAATTGTTACTTTCAACAAAATAGTGTGGAATGACATCTATGGATTAACATTTGTTGAAGCTAATGTAGGTTGAGCTTGTTTAAGTGATGCGGAAGGTGGAAGCCATGCAAGCTCAAATAAAGTAATCAAAAAGTGTAGCAGGGTTTCCTTCTCCCAAACTGATTAGTTTCCTTGTCATCAAGATTTCTATAACACATCTCATGAGTATCCTCAATCAATAATTCATCAGGATTCAAAATCAGAATTAGGCCTCTTCATCCTTCCCAAAATAATAGTAGTGTTGTTAAGCTAGGATTAAATAGAGATTGATTGGGTAAAGAAACTATCTTTGGTTAAAGATATAAAACTTTTAAAATAAAGGAATGATAGATTAGATGATACAAAATGTCAAATATCAAATATCCTAAAAGTTTAATCCCTAACATATAAAGTAAATATTTATAACTCAATAATAGATATAAACCATAACCACCATTATCTAAGAACTGATTAAATATTACCCCATGAACCATGAGTTCTAGCAAACCTTATATATGCAACAGTGGCTTTATCGGCAATTAGTTTTGAGAAAACAAGGTAACCAAGTAGATCATACTATTGAATTAACTTCTATACCATAGACATGGCCACTGCTGCTAGCAAGCATCCATAGCCTCGACAGGGATGCCTTTTTAACCCATTGAGATGCCTACTGAATATCATTGTTCTAGCTTGGTAACTAGTTAATAACAATGCCATTCACGAGAACTAACAAAAGTGAACAAGTTGGCTCGTGATGAGACCTCTTGTCCTTTAGTTTTATGACCGAAGGCCATTGCCCCGACTTGGTGACCATTAGTGGTAATGTCACTCTATTAGGACCTATGATCATGGTAGGTCGGCTCGTGATGAGACCTCCTATCCTCCAGTTGACTATTTATGTTTAAAATTTAATTGTGATTATTATTAATCAACAAAAGATCACTTAGTAGATGGAGTGGCAAGCCAGCTCCTTAAGAGCTAGGCATGGCGTAAAACATTTTGTAGTAACTATTTTCAACTCAGGTAATTTTTCTTCTCAAATACTAATAACCTTCAAATGACTGTTGATAAATCTATTTTTCTTTGTTAATATTGGGGTTTGAGGAATAATTCACTAGATAGCGATGGAAGATTTAAGTACAATTTTGTGGTCATCATCATAAATTTTACAAAATCAGGGACTTGAAAAATTAGGAAAGTTGAAAGTTGCCATGATGAAATCATCTTTTCATAATTATTCCTTAAAAAATAAAATTATGTTTATAGACTAACAAAGATAAATTGACTACTCAATCATTATGTCAAAGAGGACCTAGACAATTAAATGTATTTCCCCATTCACCAAGTTAATGTCAACGTGCATGATTCAAGTTCCAATGTGTGTGGATAAGTGGGGGTTATGGATTGTTATGGATTATGGTGGTAATAATCATGAGATGTATGAGTTGATATGGAATTTTAATAACAATGATGACATGACATCATTGATATTAAATATAATACATTTTCTATCAAATGAAACACCTCCCCCCAACTAAGATATGACTGTCCTCAATCATAATTGAAACATCAATCAAATACACGGAGTTGATTAGGGATGTACCTAAAGACTTACCTTGATGGAGTATCAACATGTGTAGAGTAACAGAACTGGGTACTTAGAAAAATTTCACCACAGAGTAGCAACACCGGAGAAGTAACATCACTGAAAGAGTAACAACACTGAATGAATAACAACACTGGGTACTTAGAAAAATTTCAGGAGTAACAACATCAACGGAGTAATAGCAACAACGGAGTAATACCAGCGACAGAGTAATAGCACTGGCTAAGTAATAGCATCGACACAGTAATAGCACTGATGGAGTAACAACAACAGCGAAGTAATAGCACTTGTTGAGTATCAGCACCGACGAAGTAACAGCACTGGCGAAGTAACTGGAGCGACAGAGTAACAACATTGGCAGAATAACAACAACGACAGAGTAACAGTAGTGACGGAGTAACAACACTGACAGAGTAACAGCACTGGCAGAGTAACAACACTAGCAGAGTAACAAAACTGGTGGAGTAACAACACCGGCAGAGTAATAGCACCAACAAAGTAACAATAGTGATGGAGTAACAGCACCGACGAAGTAACAACAGTGATGGAGTAACAGCATTGGCGGAGTAACAACACCAGCAGCGTAACAACACTACGGAGTAACAACATCGGCGGAGTAACGACAGCGATGGAGTAATAGAACCAACGGAGTACTAACAGTGATGGAGTAACAACACTGGTGCAGTAATAGCACTGGCAGAGTAATAGCACCAGCGAAATAACAACACTACACAGTAACAACACAGATAGAGTAACAACATGAGTGGAGTAATAGCACTGGCAGAGTAACAACACTGGTGGAGTAATAACACCGACAGAGTAACAACACCGACAAAGTAATAGCACTAGCGGAGTAACATCACCAGCGGAGTAACAACACCGGCAGAGTAATAACACCAACGGAGTAATAGCAGTCATGGAGTAATAGCGCCAACAGAGTAACAACACTAGTGGAGTAACAACACCAACAATTTTACAGCACCAACGGAGTAACAACAATGGAAAAGTAATAGCACCGGCAGAGTAACAGCATCCAAGGAGTAAAAACATCCGACACTTAGAAATTTTCGGGAGTAACAACACCCAAGGAGTAACAACACTGGCGGAGTAACATCATCCAAGGAGTAACATCATCCGACACTTGGAAAAATTTTGGGAGTAACAGCAACAGTGGAGTAACAAAACCTAAGGAGTAACGACATCCAAGGAGTAACAACATCTGACACTAAAAATTTTTTTAGGAGTAACAACAATGGTAGAGTAACAACACCCAATGGATCTGAGGAAACCATATACTAATAAGACTCAGGAACAAATGGATAAATATGGAGCAACATCATGAAACTTGAGAACTTCCTTTTATTTTGATGAAGGAACAAACTTTGTGACTATGAAGATATGAAAGAAAAACATAAGAGGAATCAGAAAAGAAACAACAATTTTATTGAAAAACAATAAATAAATAAATAACTTAAGTTGCAACGGCTATGGTTTTGACTGCAGCAATGTTGTTTCCTAAGGGAATATCAATCTGTTTCTATAAACAACAATCTATCAATGGTAAATGAATGAAAAATGTTTTGGCAGAAATGACTTGGATCTTCAAATGAAAATAAATTCTCCATTTCTCCTGTTATGAATCCATTAGGTAATGAAAAAGTCTTCATGTTGTTGGTTAGAAACAACAAGAATAATTTGTGACAAATTCTTATGATCAATCTCCATGGCACCTCAAAAGAATAGAAAATATATGATATCAGATTTCTTAATACATGCTGGGATGAAAATCTATTATTTCGTTATCATTGCCTTCAATAATCACTTGTTCAAAAACAAATTGACCTCCTTTATTCTCCTCGGACATGCAAAAAAAAAGCGTCTACCTGTAATAAAACATGTAATCATGGAAGAAGAGAGGTGATCAGGCTCTCTAAATCCAATAAAGCTGAAAAAATTAACAAGTATTTACTTTGTAAAACAAATATGTGGAAAACAAATAACAAAGTACAATTAATTTATTACATGCGAGACAACGGTGACCAACCATACTAACCAACAATATTTTAATCATAACTTCTTTGTTTTTTGTTTGGTTTGCATGATTACAAAGCCAAATGAAAGCAAATTAATATGGATATCTCCAATTGAAATAGGTTTTAAAAATTCCATGATATGATATGTCAAATTTACTTAGAACAACCTGCATAACACAGTGATTTTCGATTTCCAAACTTATACCAATAGTTGATATTTTAAGCATAATTTTTTTGTTTGATGATGGATTGCACCGATTTAAATTGGAGATTAAATTAGATTCATGTAACTATATCCAATAGAAATAGGTTTTGAAATCATGAATAATTGATGGGTCAAACGTGTGAAGGAACTGTCGGAAAAACAAAGTTTTAAAGGTGTTGATTTACGGCAGATATTCAATATTTTGGTCATAACTTTCTCATATGATATCAAAATAGGGTGATTCAAATTTCATTATAAACTATATTAATAGGGTGATATACCATCGAAACAGGTTTAAAAAATCTAGTCATTTAGGCCTCCAAAAATGGACTGTCCCAACTTTGTTCTTGGGTTGCCTACTCGACATACTGTCAATGTTTTGGTCGCAACTTTTTCATTTCAAATCCAAATTGAGTGATTAAAATTGGATTAGAAAGTAGAAATAAAGGGCTACTTAGGATAGAAACAGGTTTTGAAAATATGTCCATTTTTCCCTCAAAACATGACTATACCGACTATGATTTCAATGGTTTTATCAAGCCCGCCCACCCTAAGATATGATAATCAAGCCATTTTTTTTTCAAAATGATGATGAGTGTTTGTAGAAATATTCTTTTGAATATAATACATCTACATACACAATTAAATTCAAATATTTACCATTGATATTGATATACTCAGCAAGTTGCAGCAAACACAACTCGTTCTACATATAACAAAAATTATTTATATACTTGTTTATTCTATTTTCTACACTAACCTATTCAACCTTGAAAAATAAAGCATACTTACGTATAAGAGTACTTCCAATGGAATCATTTTAGAAATAATGCCTCAAGTGTATACACACCCAAACTTGAGAAATGTCTGTCAATAAATACTAGAGTATGAGAGACCAACTTCCCTTGAAAATATGGTGTCAAAAATTTCTGAAGTATGGAGTGACGCTGCAAACAACTAATGGAGCGAAACCAATCTTCAATATATTCTTTACTTTTTTGATTTCTCATAGTTTTCATATCATGAAGTTCTTGAGTTTCTAAAACAACTTGTGGATGCAGACTAGAAGAAACCTCATTTTCTTCCATAACTTCTACACTTTTTGGATTTGAAACATTTCCAATCCCGATATAAGTTTTCTACAATTGTGTATGCAAGATAGATTGGGTGGGAAGGGTAGGTAAATTTTGCAATTCAACACTATAAGCATGTTGTACTAGTTTACTATGGTGAGGGTGTGGAATGAGTTGAGCAGGATATTGTTAGATTGGGTGGGAAGGGTAGGTAAATTTTGTAATTCAAAACTATAAGCATGTTGTACTAGTTTACTATGGTGAGGGTGTGGAATGAGTTGAGCAGGATATTGCGTAGGGCATGGAGGATTTTGATGATGTAGTTGATTGGGATGTGTGGATGATTTTGATATGAAATCAAGGTGTTCCTAAAAATATGGAAAAGAATATGGATGATATTTTTGTGCTACAAGATGAGGGAGAGTAGTCATGTAATCATAGGATGAACCATGCCAAACTTGTGGACAAGATTGATGGGGGTTATATTGAGATTAGCATGACTGCCCTAACACATGAGTATTCCATACTAGATTATGCAAGTGAGACAATGGAGAGGAATTATTTTGAAACATACATGTAGGCCAAGGTTTCAATGGTTGTGAAATTGCTGCAACTTCTCCATCTATTGGAAATGTTATTTTCATCCTAGGTAAGAAAGAGAAACTATCCATGGGATGCTCCTTTTGGAATTGAGGAAAAATCACTCCTTCAAATTATGCTTGACTTTTCTTAACCTACAAAACATGCAATTGTGAATTTAGAGAGCTAATAAAATCAACTTTAAAATGTTCAAATAAATCATTGATTTCATCTCTTATATCTCCTATTCTTGTAGCAGATTTGGAAAGGAAAGAAGAAAATTCTCTAGAATTCTTACCAGCCTTGGATATTCCTCTTGAATACCTTATGCATAAATCACAAACATCATCATATGATAGTTGAAAAACGTCACATTTTCCTATCAGATTTAACATTTCTAAAATTTCATCTTTGATCCCTTTAAGAATGATTGTTTTTAAGATCTCTTTTTCCACATGATTATGCTTTACTTTTTGAAGGTTGTATTTAAATCACACCAAATAGTCCTCCAAGCTTTCATCTTCTCCTTGTATCATACTGAAAATTTCTTCATTGGTCTTGAAATAGTCTTGGTACTTCTCTAGGAATACATTCTTCATGTCCTCCCATGTTTTGATGCAGTTTCCACCAAGGTTCATAAACCATCGGAGAGCTGCTCTTTTTAGAGTAAGAGGAAACACTTTCAATCTTTGATCATTAGTACAATAAACATATCCTCTACAAACTACTTCAAACTCAAATTAGAATGTATCTGGGTCCTCATTATTCAAACCATGAAAATTTGGTAAAAAAGATGGAGGAATTATATGCATTTGTGTCACTCCTCCTAGATCACTGATAAGGAATTCAAAAGTAACAACATGAGCCATTTCTTACCATAATAGAAGATGTTCTTCATATGCTTCTTTGAGGTTCCTCCTTTAGATATTCCTATCAATTTGTTAGTGGAATGGGTGGTGCTTACATCACCACTTGAGTGAAATGATAAGATTTCTTCAAATTTCTACCTTTTTCTTCCTAGTTATTCAAAAAAAAACAATTTGAAAGGAAATCTAAAGCTCAAGACCTAGAGCAGGGTGTCAAAAGACCCTTCCCTCCCCAAGACAAGAAACCAAACAAGAAAAGAATGCACACAAGGAAATCTAAAGCTTGAGACTTGGAGCAGGGTGTCAAAGGACCATTCCCTCCCCAGGACGAGAGATTAGTTTTTCCAAAATCAAAACAAACAAAAATGCAGGAAAAATTTAAGCTCAGGACCTGGAGCAGGGTGTCAAAAGACCATTCCCTCCCCAGGACGAGAGATTGGGCCTAAAGATAAAAATGGAAAAAAAAAAGAGAAACAACAAAACAAGAAATGACTATGCTCAGGACCTGGAGCAGAGTGAGAAAACTCCTTCTCTCCCCAGGATGAGAGATTGACCCTCTAGTCAATACAGATTGTGTCTTGCACCTTCTTAGCCTTCCCCAAAAACAACACCAAAATGTTGGTGTCCAAGTATGAACAAATTATTCAATCTCATTTCCTACATTAATTCATCAATCTGGGTGCGTACACTTTTCAAGGTAACATGCAAGGTATATGCAGGAGCAAGGTTAAAATATTACATTGACCAAGGGTTCATGACTAAGAAATTAAAGCATCGCTGTAATAGTAATGGAAATTAAATTGCAAAAAGAAAAGCATTCACAACAATCTATGGAAATCTGTAACAACAATAAAGAAAATACAACAAGTAAAACAATATACATAAAAAGGACACACACACAACACCTAATCAGAAGAGTGGGCCCAACTCCCTGGTCAGGGTTGTGCTTAACTCACATATTGAGAAAAATATCAGAAGGCTGGAAATTTCATTAACAAGAGTTCCACTGTTACAAGGCTCAATTCTTACATCAACTAGCTCCCCTCTCTCTCTGAATTGTGTCTTTTAAATATACAAACATCCAAAGGAAACTTGCAAAAAATTGATCTCAATATTCAAGATGAGATATGAGAGATCTGTCCATCATGATTCAGCTGGAACAAGTCGAATTTGGTTATTACAATTTGGGCATTTCTGGAAAACAACTGCAACAACAAATCTGCAAATATGTCCTTCGAAGAACCTTGATTTTCTCTCAATAAAAACCAAATTTCTGAAAAATTCTCACATGGAAATTGATTTGGCCCATTGTAAAAAAACCCCATGTCTCGGATTTTCTATATTCACTTTCATTTGCCCAAAACATCCAACGCAAAACTGTCACTTCTTATGCCAGCGAATTCCTGAGTTGGAATATCTAATTATCTATTGAAGACCAAATATGCATTCTAGAAGAGATCTTAGAGGCTAAAATCACGAGTGAGGTTATAACGGATGAATAAACCAAATTCATGTGTAATAATCATTAATTATTAATAATAAATGAGATCAGACATTATTTATCCATAAGAGCATAAATGATTATGAAATAGAATTATATAATAAATTATGGTAAATAATGTGATAAAATAATAGTGGAAATAGATGAAATGAATGTTAAGAAGTGGTAATAATAATGACAAATAAAGAGCCCAATAACATATAAAATGGTCTTTTAAATTTTATCACATATACACATTAAAATTATTTAAAAATTTCAACGCACAGCATATGATACATGGTCATTCAAAGCATTCAATTTTCATAAATATATCGGTCCGCAACATATATTATTTCAGCATAGAGGCATACAAAACTTGATTTTAACATACCATTCAAGTGTATGAACAATTCAAACACATTCACTCCCATACCAGTTCAAACACACCATTTAACCAAGATACCAACACAAAAATCCAACACACAATACTAAGCAAAATTCAAACTATTCAAAGCTTCAAACGATGTGTATATAATGCAAGTTCCAATGAATGCATACCAACATATGCATAAAACCAATGAACTACCTTCAAACCACCACACCAAACACAACTTTGACTTCAACACAACTACCGCACCATCATGATTTAATGCAACAAGAGACTTCTAATCCACAGAAATCCAGTTTCTTTTTTCTCTTGATAGTTGCATACTTTAATACAAAGTAGGAATTTGGAGAGTATATATAGGTTAACGTAGTGCTTAACACACTAAAGGAAGAGAGAGGTCTCGACCAATGCATTCAATAACAAGCCATGTGATTTTACATAGATTTGGTAGAGATGGAATTCTACAAAATTGCAGAAGAGAGGAAGGAGGAGTTACAGAACATATGAAGAGTCAAAATGAGTCTAACTCTGATACCATGTTAGGCTAGGAGAGTAACTCCATGGACTAATTATGTTTTTTATTAAGAGAGAACATGAATATATATAAGAAGAGAGAGACTATTGGGATTCATCTTCTAATTTCCTTTATTTTCTATTTACAATATTTACATGAATTTTCCTAATCCCTGTTGGGCCCTACTTTTGTACCCATTTTTCACATCTTATTCGACTACGTTTACTATCATTTACCATAATTTACCCTTTTTGTACCATAATACCACTCGACACTAGCTAAACTGCACTACTCTACAATGGAGGTAAGATTTGTTACTAATTGCTATTTTTGTATGTCTATAATTAGTTTAGGTAGATGTTAATGAACTTATATCTCTTGAATTAATTTGACTAATATTTAAAAGGACTCGCAGACATCTGAAGTACATGGATATTTCAACATACATTCCAGCACATAGTTCAACACCGCAGCAAGCAGTCATTTTTGGAACCACCATTATGTACTTAGTTTTGCACCTCATTTAGTACTCTACTCAGCATTGAGCAACCGGTCAACCTTCGGCATCCCAAAATAGGCGTTCTTATTCTCGAACATGGATTTGTTTTTTTCATTTCGAGCATAGTTCCATGATTGAGACAAATTTGGTTGCAATCATCCTAGAGATCTCACTTGGCCTAACTTAGCTCAGATCTTATATATTTTTACTTTCCTTAGTTAATCGGTTGTAACTATTTTTCATCAGCTTGAACTCTTTAAAATGCCCGATATTTTTTATGTAAAGTTACACACACAGACAGATTTTCATAAGGAGGTATACACTCAGGCTTAGATGGTGATTGTGGCACAAAATTTTTAATGTTCTTCTGTTAAGATCTAACTTCTGAACTGATGTATTGTTGAAGTTTTAATATAATTATTGTCTCGACTTTTAATCTCATTTAATTGTTCATGTTTTCTTGATTCACAAAGTATTGGGTTAGTTTAGGCTTGCTCTAGGTAGTGGCAAGGGCCCACCACGAAACTGGAATTGAGTCTTGTAACAATTGTAGCATATAGGAAAGTGTGTTTTGATTCAGTAAATAGAATTGTATTTCATTTTTAGATTGATTTTTTAATGGTTTTCAAAATTCCAATACTTAATTTCGTACTTAAGTTTCCTCTCTTCTTTCATAACTGTGGCAACCAATGTATCACTGTTGAAGTCTTTGCAAGCTATGGAGAACTTTCATAGACATATCATGTACATGATTAACTTCATGATCACACTTTTACATTCGTGAATGGTTGGAAGAAGGAAAGTTTCAATTCAAAATACATTTCTGAAGAAACAAATGTTTGTGTTTTGAATTAAACCTCTTGTTTTGAGCTGAAACTGTTTCCATTGTTTATGAGTATACATATATATATTAGTGAGATGAGGTTCCTATAGCTTGTGCTTTGTTTGTTATACCAGATATTGATTGGAAACATAGTATTATTGGTTAGCATAGGCCGTGTGTTAATGCTTTAAGGAATTGTGTGACATTTGCAACATAGTTATTTCGATTTCCTGTGTAGGATTTATTTGAATCATAGTGTAATCATCATTTAAATAGATAGTTGGTTATTTGCTTCATTTCATAGAAGGTTCCAATTAGAATTATTTCCATTCATTATTAGAATAGGTTGAAGCTTTATGTAGTGATTTAAATTAGTTTTGAATTTAAAGAGTATCAATTCTACCTTTTGAATGTTGAGTTATTTTGATCAAGTAGCACATGGGATTGGGTTGAGTTATCATTGAGTTTCCTTCGATTCATGGTATCCCGGGGATGAGCTTGTGCAATGATTTTGAATCAGGTTACTGTTAGTTTGGTTTGAAAACATCGGCAGTGATAGTTATCTGTTTTATTTCTAAATGAGTTCTTGAGTTAAATAAGTCATAGTTAAAATAGAATAGTGATTTGAGTTTTGAATGAGATATATTAGATTACAGTAAAATAGGTTTCTTCACTTCAACTTTTCTAGATGAGATCATTAAATATAGGAACTGAGCATTTTGTACTTAATTTGTACTAGAACTGTTTAGGGCCTGAACTGTAATGTTGTGAAACTCAAAGTTTACGAACTCTAGATGACAATTTAATTTAGCTACCCCAATAGCATATAAAACCCCTAACATTTTTTGGCATCATTGTCTGGGAATTGCAAATGGTCCAGGTAACAGTCTCTTTAGAGTTTACGTGTAGTGAGGATATTGTAGGGAAACCTAGGGGCAAAGACTGTATGGTAAGACATGAGTGAAGAGCCACACATCCACTATGGTGGGGTTTCTCCAAAGTCCAGTTCTCTTTAGTGAATTTCTGTAGTGTTTTCTTATGCGCAAAAATAAAGGTAGGCCTAGGGATAGTAAGGGTAGACTTATTTCAAGCACAAAATCATTTGTAGAATTATTTTGTCCCATAAAAGCACCCCCAACTAATCCAGCTGATCATTATACAGGTATCAAAGAGGAGGGAGAAAGATCCACCAGCAAGGTGGCATCAAAAAAAGGAATACCACATCAAAAGGAGGTAGAACAACCTCAAAGTATACCATAACAAAGACAAATTATCTTGGGAGTTGCTGTAGGTACAAAATTGGTGGTAATTTCACAAGTGGAATTTACAGCAGGAGGACCTTGAAGGGATTTAGAACCTAGATACATTGGGCTCAATTCGGCCGAATCCTCTTCCAGCCGAACCACTATACTAGAGCTTACTTCTGTACCTATAGTAAACATGGCCAACAAAGGAGATAAAAACAAAAAAATGGGGAAAACCACACTGGAGGTAATGAAAAAATCCATAGCAGAAGAAATAATGACCAAAGAGATGGACAAAGAGGGGACCTGAGGAACAAGAATATGATGCAAAAACTACCTTTGGATTTCCTATTTTAGAGATCACCAGAAATATCAATATGAAGAATATACCGTTGACATCTCTTCCAATTTTCCACGGTACGTCCTCTGAAGATCCTGACTCATTTTTGTTTGAATTTGATATTCTTTACAGAAGCTATAATTATTTTGTTTATGCACACAAGCTTAAATTATTCCCCACCACCTTAAAAGACTCAGCCCTGAGATGGTTCATGAGCTTGGGAGAGCACACCATTTACTCATGGGATGACATGAAGTCTATCTTCCTTAAGAAATATCAAGACTATTGTAAAAGTAGAGATGTTAACGATATCTTTAGGATGCAATAGATGGAGGATGAAAGTTTGGAGGAATACCTAGAGAGGTTCCTTTATAACTATCACAAATCACGAGTGGGTAACTTGGATGAGAGAACCTTTAGGACTGTCTTTTTGAAGGGGTTAAGGGAAGAGTGCATTGAAACACTAAATATCCTAAGTTCTGGTGATATCTATAAAAAAACCTTTGCTGAAATAGTTGAATTATGTAGAACCTATTCTAGAAGTCAAGCTAAGGTAGGCAAAAGGATTCGGGACAACTTAAGGGATTATGTGTCTAGAAACCCAAAATTAGTACAAGGTGGTGTCACTAGAGTTGAGTTGGGGAACCTTCTGGAAAAATTTAAAACAAATATCTTAAACACCATTAGTGACTAGCTAGATACTCTAAAAATTAAAAAGAAACAAGAAGAAGAAAAAGTTGCCTTGGCAATTTTCTGTCATAAATGCAGGTGTAAGCATGCTGAAAGAGAATGCCCCATCAATGTGGTAGAGGTGTACATGATTTGTACATAAGAGCATGCCACTAATCAATGCCCATTCATTCCTGGACTTCAACCTATTCACAAAGGGGGGGCGAAGACTAGTGAATTTCCTCAAACAATCATAAAACCATCATGGAGAGGGCCAAACCACAATGTTTATCAAGATCCTAATATGTAAGTTTTTTCCAAAAATCAGTCGTGGAATTCTGAACCGCCCTATCCTTCATGGCCTCGAGTACCTCAAAATTCACCTTGGAACCAGGGGCAGAGAGGAAATCCTTATGGGAATAGATTTTAGCCTCAAAGCCAAGAATAACCCCAGTACCAAAATCCACCTTGCATTCCTTATGAACCTAATATGCCTCAATTTCAGAAATAATATAATTCATCTTATCATCAGCCACCTTCAATGCCATTACCACCTCCAGTACAACAACCCTTGCCTTTACCTCAAAGTTTTAATTCCTCTTCACAGCAAGTGAAACAATCACTCAACCCTCCCCACCCAACTCAGTTTCCTGCACAACCAATTTCCAATCCTAATAATAGAACTCCTCAACATGTACAAAATATTGAGTTGCAACCTTTTCCCACATATGTTATTACTGTTTTTCCTTTTAATTAAATTCAATTAAGACTAGGAAAAATAGTTAATAAAAAAAAATCAATTGTAAATATTCAAGAGGAGGATCCCCATGTAGAACCTAAAAATAAAATTTATAAACAAACAAAAAAATGAGAAAAACAATGAACTAAAAGAACCATGAGAAGAACCTAGAGAGCCTTCTTATCTAGAGAGATTTCTCATAAAGAAAACTGAATCTCCCATGGAATATGACTTGGAATCTAAATTAAGGAATGTCTACATAAAAATTCCTCTGTTGAAAGCTATTAGAGACATTCCTATTTATACAAAGATCATTAAGGATCTTTTCATCAAGAAGCTAGGAAGAAAGAGAATTAAAAATCAGAATATTAAAGTAATTAGACAAATATTAGAAATGATATATGGTTTACCACTGAAATATGATGATCTAGGGAACCCTCTAGTAACCATAGAAATCAATGGAACTCTTGTGCCCAATACTTTAGTAGAAATGGGGGAAGCCATCAATGCCATGACTATTGATACCATGACATTATTTCAATTAAAAAAAGTAAGGCCTACATCCATAGTGTTGGAGTTGGCAGATAATTCCATTGTTAAACCTGTGGGGTTCCTACAAGACATAGTGGTAACAATATCTTACTGGGAATACCCAACTGATTTCATTGTAATTTCCCCAAAATATTATAAACTCGGCCACCTAGTAGTTTTAGGTCAACCTTGGTTGGCCACTACTGATGGTGTTACTATTTCTAATGGATCACAAATTCAGACATTGACTATTTTTCCATCTACCCAATTGGTTACTGAAGTACCTCTTTGGCTCGAAAATCCCTATGGGGAAGAAGACTGTTTTCTCCCCTTACTAACTCTAAAACAATCAAGAGGACTTCAAGAACAATATGAAGAACATATTTTTGTAGTAATTCTTGTTTGATATTAATTGCATTAATTATCATGTTTCTTTTAATGGCTATCATCATGTGTTCAACAATGAATTTTAGGAAATGTGTCACCCTATTGTGTTTGCATCATTTACTGTGGCATCCTTGGACGAAAACATTGAAGCAAGTGCTCAACTCGTTGAAATTAGCGTTGGAAAAACGTTCTACATTGGTACATAATTAAGTACAAAACATAAACAAAAGGTAATAAATATGGTTAAAAAACAATCCAGAAAATTTTCTTGGGATTATTTAGACATGAAAGGTATTCATCCTGATACTTGTACACACGAAAATTACACGAATGAAGAAGTCAGGTTCGTTAGGCAACCACAAAGACGAATGAATCCAAATCTAAAAGAAATTGTTAAGGACGATTTGCAAAAACTTTTAAGTGCGAATTTTATATATCCTATCTCTTGTTAGAGTCCGTCTTGAGCCCTCCATCAGCGATCAGAACTCTTTGCATTTGCATAAGTAGGTGTCTCATCAGTGTCAATTTTTGCATCCCATTAGGCATGCCATAACCCTGATGGAGGAGCTGGTGTATTTATACCCCTCTTGGCATTTGCTGGATCAGGTCATTTCAGTCATTAAGCTCTTTCAAGCTTGTCTTGTCTTGTCTTGAGGTCAAATTCCTAGGTCTAGGGTTTTGGTCAAGTATGTCTACAAGGTCATGTTTCTGAAGGTCAATAAGTGCTCAGCAAGCCAGAGGGATGATTGTAAAGATGTTTCTTCGAAATTTTTTATCTTGTACAGTTAATTTTCACCTTGGATTTAAAAACTCTGTTTTTAAAGCCAAGGTCATTTTTCAAATTTTTGTAAAAAGTGATGAAATTTCAAAAGACTTCAGCGGACAGTATGCAACCCTGGTCCCCTTGCCAAGATCCCTCAGATGATCTCCCTGCAAAAAGAATCAAGCCAAAGCACTAAATGAGTCAATTTCAGGACAAAGGAAACCAAAAAGTCAGTTTTATAAAGTGTCAAAGAGAAACATTAGAAAGTGGGTTTGAGCATGAAATTTATTCAAATGAAACCTATAAAGACCCAATCTCCCTCCTTTTACTCTCATTGTGCATCCAAGACACTTGCAAGAGAGTTTGGGCGAGTGATTGAGTGAAAGGAGTGAAAGTTGAGCGAATTCGGGCGATTGACAGGCGCGCGACCCGTCAGAGGGGTTCCCGCAGTTCAATTTTTCAACGGGCGCGACCCGTCAGGCGCACGCGACCCGTTGGATGAGGCGCGCGACCCGTCAGCGACCTCCCTTCCAAACTCATTCCAAATTCGTTCAAGCACCCTCCAAATCATCAAATTGCTTGAGGTAGGTTCTCCAAACTTGGAAATAGTTGCTGGTTATGTTTAAAAGACATCATGAATGTGTTTAAAGATCAAATTGTGCAAGAGAAAAAGCTCCATATGGCTGTATGTTAAATTTGTAAAAGTTGCTAGGGTTTATGCTGTTTCAATGGTTTTTTCCCTTGTAATCATTTTTCCTTATTCCCATTTCATTTTACTTGTATTTCCATGTAAATTTCCCTTTTAAATTGGTAAAGAAAATAAACCCTACCCCTTTTCCCTAAAAAATAAAAGTCAAGCCCAAACCCTATTTCTCCATATGCCCATGTAAACACATGTATTTAATGATGCATACGCAGTGATGTTTGCAGTGTTTTTTTCCCTAAATTCCCTGTTGTATATATGTATTCCCATTTTCCTTGTAAAAATGCCCCTCCCCTAACATTTCCCTCATGTTCCTTGTCCCCTTGAAACAGCATATAAATCAGCTTTTTACAGGCAGAAACAGCAGCACAGTTTGTCCACTTTGCTCCTTAAACAATGTCAGAAACCGAAACCTATGAGCAAAGTGATGACCAGTCATCAGCTTCAGAGATTGAGGTACAGAGGAGGCCTCATAAGGGTGGTAAGGGTGGACATCATAAGCGAGAGGAGCCCACCTCTTTAGCAGAGTTACAGGCCTGTCCTATGGCAGTCACATGTTTCCAGTATATGTCTTGCTATGAGTTCTGTGATAGGATCTCTCGGATTCAGCACCACAGAGAGTTGGCTCGCCTATTTGTTTTACACTTGCATGATGGACATGTCAACCTTGCAGGGGTGAACTTTACATTGACACCCGAGGTGATCTCACATGCCACAGGGATACCTAATGTTGGGGAGGTGTGGAATAAGCGCAAGGTGCTGGATAATGTTCACTTTGACCCTTTTTTCCGGCCACCATTCATGAGACATTTGGCAGGTGTGTTTCCATTCAGGTTTTTCAGGAGCGAGTATGCTCCCATGATGAGGCTCATCTTGCACTATTTTACCTGTGAGGGTAGATTTTCACAGGTATATTCATATCATATTCGCCTCTTGATGCACTTCACCCGAGTGAGGATGATGAACATCCCTGTTTTCTTCTATCAGAAAATTCAGAGGATGGTGCCCATGTTGCAGAGAAAGAGCCTGGGACAGCAATATAGGAGCCTGTACCATTATGGTTTGGTTCAGCTTGTAGTATTGCATCAGTTGGCTCAACAGGGCATCTCATGGGAGGAGTTCATCTCTCGTGAGTTTTCACAGCACCACCCTCGCCACATCCTGAGGTTGTTCACGAAGAGGGAGGACCATCACAGCAGCATAACATCCCTGTCACTAGACATGTCAGCTCCTCACCTTTGGTTACCTATCAGAAAGGCCCGAGGGCCTTATTTGCAGCAGCTCGACGAGTACTATCTCCACAGCAGGTGGAAGGGGTCTCGCCTTCATCATCAGCTCAATGAGTGTTATCTCCACATCAGGTGGAAGGGGCCTCGCTTTATTCACCAACACAGGTATCAGAGAGGGGCAAGTAGCCCATGATTGATGAGGGGCCATCAGGAGTTCCAGATATTGAGCTTGTTGATCTTGAGGCCAGTTCTCCTAGCCGAGAGGCAAAGGAGATCATTCAGCATCTCAGAGCTGAAAATGATGCCTTGCAGAGGAGATTAGAGGGTGCGCAATGGACCATCACATACCTGGAGCAGCGAAACAAACAGTTGGAATATGAGGAAGCACTTGATGAGCTATGGAGGATTCGTAGTGACCGAATCTTGAACCGAAGAAGACCCGGTGACCCATTGCCCGCTGACCGAGAGTCCATGCTCATCCGGGTAAATGCACACTTGGAGAGGCTGTTGGCTAAGGCCAACCAAGAGAAGAAATTGCTGAGGAACATGAAGAACCATTACTGGGCAAGAATGCATGTGTGCAAGGCAAAGATGAAGATGTTTCAAAGGCGGTTGACCGAGGCACTAAAACGGAGAAAGAGGCCAAATCCCCTCCGTATCTTGGCTGAGGCTTCACTAAAGGATCAAGGCACTAAATAGCCTTGCCACAGCACAAATCCCAAGAAATTTTGAGAATTTTGGGTGAATTTTGGCATTTTCAGGCAATTTGCAGGTTTTTCCCATTAACGGGTCTCACCCCCCGCGCGACCCTTCATCATGGCAACTCCATTTGACAAAAACTCAGCATTTACAGATTTTTCATGCAAGGTTACACATGCTCATGGATGGACTTGAGATTTGGTGAAGTTTTTGGCCTCCAGAAAGTCAAAAAACTAGCAAAAAATGACTTTCTGCCACTTTTTTTGAACTGCAGAAAGCAGTCTTGGGCGATTTGATTTTTGACAGGGCAAATGAACTCCAAATTCAAAAATTCCAGTTGGGTTGGAAAGTAGACTCACAGACCTTTCCAACAAGCCTACGCTTGCCCAATTGGGACACCTGCAAGTGCCCCAAAAGTGGCTCCAAAGGCGCGCGACACGTCAGGCAGGGGCTCGCGACCCGTCAGGCAGATTTTTCCAAAATGCACTGTACAGCTCAAAAAAACGCAGTTTGACCCAGTTTGACTTTTTGGGGTGAATTATGATTCTCTATGATGTAATTATTGTACTTTTTAGACACTTTTACTCTTATGTAACATTTCTAGAAGATTCATTCATGAAAAGGGTAAATATTAAATGAATGAATTGGTTTCCTAGCTTATAGAGGCAAGTTGTTTTGACTGCCTAGTTTGTAATGCTTAGTTTAGAAGTGGTTGAAACAGCTCCTAGGATAGTGAGCTCGACCCATGGAGGCAGGGAAAGAGGTTAGATCATCTATATTATGTACTTTCTTGCTCATTTTCATGGTTGGACTCTTGAGGGATAAGATATCATTGTATTATTCATTGTATCTCCGTAATTTTTGGCTAAGGAAGACCAGGGTTTTGCAGTCCTCTTTGGGATTCTTGTGGACTCATGTGTTGATGGTGTGTTTCTCAATGTACTTGTAAGCTTGTTATGTGACTCATTTCCTTTCTTTTACTTCTGCACATTAAACAAATGAAGTGTTAAAGTAAGAATTCATGCTTGTCATGCTCTGCTTTTAAGTTTGTTTAATTTCAATGTTTTCTACTGTCTAAAGAGAATTCAAAGTTATTGTTTGCTCTCTTTAGCTCTTCACCTTTCATTCCTGACCATCCACCTCAATCAAAGGCATCAACACTGTCTCCTACCTTGCCCCAAGGAACGCCTTGCAGAAACTGTGTCCAATCCCCGCACCCAAAATTGCCCTCTCCTCAATTTGCCACCAAAAACCCAAAAAACCCCAAATCAAACTCTTTGATCAGTTTACTAGCCTAATATCAGTGTTACATTATTGGTCATCTCCATCTATTGAAGATTTTACGAGACAGACCGGAGAGAGCCTTCTCCTTCCCCGTAGGGCTAGCTACGAGGCTAAATGGTTTGATGTTGCCTTGAGGTTTACCTTTCTCAGCCTGAGGTGAAATTTCAAGCGCTAACATTCTGGCGACCATACTGGGGAGAACAAACTAATCGTTTGCTCATTGACGTGTTATTTCATAAGTCTTAGACGGAGCCTGAAGTTACGCCAGGTAGCCTTCGAAAACGCTCTTGTTTTACATCAGCGTCAGTAGATAAACGCTGCTTCAGTCAATCTCCGTGAGCTTGTGAACGTAGCGCTTCATTGACACTTTATCCCAGTATAATTGTTAACTCTGAACCGTTGATGATAGGTTGAGAGTTTTCACAGGCTGAATGGTTTTTCTTTCCTAGTCTTTTTGAGCAAAACAAGCTGGCTACAGATCCTAGACCCATTTTCAAATCTCATTCATGCCCAGCTATTTTTTATTATCTCGAAGATTTAGATTTTGACGAAAGCTTTGAGTTGTCTCTGTTTAAAGCCAAGTCTGAAAGTGCGCTCGACTCTCTAGTCCTTGATCCTGATTTTGCAGCTGCTATTGAATTTGAGAAACATAACAAATTGGTCGAAAATTTCATCTTGAGACATCTCCAGACGCATATTCAAGCTACTACCCTTGCTGATTTTGTTGAGAATATCTCTGATCATATTGGATCCACTATCATGGCTCACGAAGAATCTTATCCTCCTTACGTTTCAGTTTCGCCTATAATCACCTATCCCGAATCCACAGTCGGTTCTCCTTCTACACCCCATACCCCTCCTACTTCTCCTACCCCTCCGACTCCCCCGACTCCACAAACTACACCTCCTCTTATTATAGTCCCTGCTATTACAGCTCTTCCTCCTCATACTCATCCTACTCCCCCTCCTAAAGCAATGGCTGCTCGGTTTTCCCCACTTGCTTTGCCTGCAAATCTTCATGATATGCTAGCTGATTATCAAAGTAAAATTCCCATGTTTGATGACACTCCACAAAGTATTACCGCTCAGCAACACATCGACAAAATGACCACTTTCTTTGATCTATATGAGTTAGATGAAGAAGATGTTACCATGCGGTTGTTCGTGCAAACATTTGCAGGAGAAGTTAGAAAATGGTTCAGAGGGTTGACAACTAATAGCATTGCCACCTTGGAAGCACTTCAGAATCAGTTTTTAGATCGATGGGAAATCAGAAAAGATCCGCTTCAGATTAATGCCGAATACAACAATCTCAAACGTAATCCGGGTGAGTCTGTTCAAGATTACATAATCAGATTCAATACAGTTTATAATGCTATTCCCGATGATTTGAGGCCATCTAGAAAATCAGCACTTCTTAAGTTTCCGGATGGTTTTGATCCGGAGATGGCCTACTCATTGAGAGATAGAGATCCTCCTACCTTGGAGGATATGCAGAAGATTGCTGTCAGCGTTGAGGCAAATTTGAATGACAAAAGAGCAAGAATGAAGGCTGAAAAGCGTGTCACAATCAAGGAGGAAGCGTCCACCTCAAATCAGCTTCTTCGTGAGGTTGAGCAGCTTAAAAGAGCATTTGAAAATGTTCAGATTGTCAAGCCGGAACCGCAGATTCGTAATCCAAATTTCAGAGGTCAACAGCAGCAACAATATAGGATCAAGCAGCGTGAAACAAAGGCACAAGAGGCAGCAGTTCAGCAGCAAATGAAACCTCCTTTTCAGCAGAATTTTGTTAGCCAAGAATCAGAGGATGAAGGTGATAATGTTGGAGAAGAGAATCACTTCTTCACTCCTGATGATATGCCTACTTATATTACAGAAGAAGATGAGTTGGTGAGTAATTCCATCATTCCCCAAGATGAGCATTATATTTTGTCAAACGATGCAATACTTGAAGAAGAATCCGAAGAGTATCAAAGAGGGTATTTGCATGCTTTATCAGCCCAGCAAGGCTAGCAAAGGCAATTGAGAAACCGAGCTGTTCCCATAAATCCCATTCAGAAAAGGAAAGATACATCAGCAAAGAATGATTCGGCCTCCTCACACACAAAAGGAAAAGACATAGTCGATCCTTCAACAAGTCAATCATCACCAGCAGCTAAGACGGATCAGCCATCAAGTGCACCAAAAGATAAAGCTGAAAAAAGAGATAATCTGGCTAAAGAAAGTGAGAAGGTTTCAGTTTTCAGTTTGGAGAATGAGATTGCAAAGTTGAAAGTGCCCATTCCTTTGAAAGAAATCATGAAGAATAGCACCTACTGAGGCCAGCTCTCCAAGATGTTGAATTTTGATCCAATGCTAGACACAGTGAATGTACAAGATGATCAGCCAGAGTTGATTTTTGGGCCAGCTTTAAATGGTGAGTCTCCTGAAAGTGATGTTCCTCCATTTTATATCAGTTTGCGATTGCATGAGTATGTGTTGCACAATGCCATGTTTGACTCGGGAGCTTCACATAATTTGATACCGAAAACGATTATGGAGAAGCTGGGACTTGATATCACAAGGAAGTATCATGATTTGTATTTGTTTGATTCCAGCCGGGTAAGATGTATTGGTTTTATCAAAGACTTGGTGGTGAGTCTAGATCAAATTCCAGCGAAGAATGTTTTGATGGATGTGGTGGTGGCAGATATTCCTCCGCGGTTCGGCATGTTTCTTTCGAGATCATGGGGAGCCAAGCTCAAAGGTACACTTCAGCTTGATTTTTCATATGCCACAATTCCAGTTTTTGGTCAAATGAGGAAGTTATATCGGGAACAAAAGATGAAATACATGATCACTAGTAAGGAAAAGCCAGTCAATCATCCTGTAAATTATGTACAAACAGATTTAGAATCTTTTGTTTTGTTTGCGGATAATTTCAATGAGGTAGATAGTCAATTAGTTCAAGTAGAAGATATACCAGATATTTCAGAAAATTTCAGAGAAGTTTTGAGAAAGGAAAGTGAAGAAAGGTCTGTTGTCATAAGGCCAATTGCTGAAACAAATGGGCAGCAAACAGAGCATGCATCAACATCAGATTTTCAGCACTTGGAAGATGATGAGGATGGTCTTTGGACCATGGATTTTGATGGCGCAGTGGGCAGCGATGGTGCTGGTATAGGTGTGTGGATTCGAAGCCCATTTTCAGTCCAAAACCAAGTTCCAAGCAAGGTACGGGTATATTCATATAAATTGGCATTTCATTGTTCAAATAATGAGGCGGAATACGAAGCTCTGATTGCTGGTCTGAAAATCCTTCGGAAGTTAAAGGCAAAGAAGATAGCGGTATATGGCGACTCTGAGTTGGTTATCAAGCAAGTGAAAGGTGAATTTCATTCCAAACATCCTCGTATGCGAGCATATCGGAATGCTATCCTAGATATCTTAAAGCGGTTTTCAGAACATACTTTGACATGTGTGCCCCGGATTCAAAATGGTGTTGCGGATGCATTGGCAAAGGCAGCAAGTAATCTGAAAATACCCATGAATTCCAGCAATAAATTTGAGATATATGTAAAGCATCGTCCTACAGTCCCAGATAATCAAAGGTGTTGGCAAGTTTTCCAAGATGACGAAGAAATCAAAGATTTTCTGCAAATTGAGGGTAAATTCGAAGACATTTCAATAGACACTGAAGCTGAAGGAGTAAATCAGATGGATGTGTTGCAGCTCAAGGACAATTACATTCCTAAAGGATTAATTCCTTTAGAAGAATTGTTCGATCAAGATGATGTGGCCCGCAAGCCAACTTTGAGGCCAATGGACAAAGGTGTTGAAGATGTCAATCTTGGGACAGCCAAAAATCCAAAGATGGTGAAGCTCTCAAAAGCATTGCCACCAAAGGTAAAGAAAGAGTATATCAGATTATTGTCTTCGTTTTCTAATGTTTTTGCATGGGACTATTCAGATTTGAAAACTTATGACACAAGTATCATTCAGCATACCATTCCGATAAAGCCAAATCAAAAGCCTTTCCGACAAAAGTTGAGAAGAATTAATCCCAAATTGCTGCCATTGATTGAGAAGGAAGTCAACAGGTTATATAAGTCTGGAATCATAGTGCCAATCCGGTTTTCTGATTGGATTTCCAACTTGGTTCCCGTGAGAAAGAAGACCAGCGAAATTCGCTTGTGTATAGACTTCAGAAATCTGAACAAGGTGTCATTAAAGGACAATTATCCGCTGCCCAAAATGGACCATATATTGCAGCGGGTAGTGGGGGCATCAAGGATGTCATTGCTTGATGGTTATTCCGGGTATAATCAGATTTTGGTACATGAAGATGACCGTGACAAGACAACATTTACTACTCCGTGGGGTACATTTCATTATGCCAAGATGCCGTTTGGATTGAAGAACGCGGGTGCCACATTTCAGCGGGCAATGGACATGGCCTTTGCAAATGAGAAGGATGTCTTTTTGGTTGTTTATCTTGATGATCTGACCGTGTTTTCTAAATCAGATGAAGAGCATTTGTTTCATTTGACTAAGGTGTTCCAAAAGTGCAAAAAGTATGGCATCTCATTGAATCCGAAGAAGAGCCTTTTTGCTATGAGCGAAGGCAAGCTGTTGGGCCATATCATTTCTAAAGATGGCATACGTATAGATCCTGCATGAGTGGAAGCAATTCAGCAATTAGAGTAGCCCCAAAGCAAGAAAGAAATTCAGTCCTTCAATGGCAAATTGAATTTTCTGCGTCGCTTCATTCCTAATCTTGCCAAACATCTTAGGGAGATAACCAACATGCTAAAAAAGGACAGCGAGCTCAAATGGACCGAAGAGGCGGTAAAGTCTTTTAATTTGATAAAGGTAATCTTATCTTCAGCCCCAACTTTGATTAGCCCAGATTATACACAGGATTTTATTTTATTTTCATTTGCTTCTGAGCATACATTGGCAGCCGTATTGATGCAAAAGAGAGATGGGGTTGAGAGGCCCATCACTTTTTTCAGCCGTATTATAAGGGACGGAGCGCTGAATTATAATATTATTGAGAAGCAAGAATTGGCACTGATCAAAGCTTTGAAAGATTTCCGGGTATACATATTGAATTCTCATATTTTGGCATATGTTCCCAATGCAGCTGTTAAGGATGTTTTAGTACAAACGGAACCGGAAGGAAGAAGGGGTAAGTGGATCGCTGCACTATTAGAGTATGATGTAGAAATTAAGCCTACCAAGTTGATTAAAGGTCAAGGTCTTGCTAAGTTGATGGCTGAAACGAATCTCCACGTCCTTGACATCAATTTGATTGCTGCCTTGTCCGATGAAGACGAAGAAAATTCAGCTCTACAGGTATCTGATATCTTTGTGTCTTCCCCTTGGTATGCTGATATAGTATATGTGCTTCAAAATTTGTCTTCACCTCCTGGGATGCCTAGAAACAAAGCTAGAACATTGAAGCTAAAGGCTGCCAAATTTTGCATTATCAAATCAGCACTTTATTGGAAAGATCCCGGTGGCATATTGCTGAACTGTTTGGTCGAAGAAGAAGCTAAGACAACAGTAGAAGATTTTCATAAAGGTGACTGTGGGGGTCACTTGTTTTGGAAGACCACGGCTAATAAGATCTTGAGAGCTGGTTTCTATTGGCCTTCTTTATTCTCTGATGTGTATAAAGCGGTAAAGAGCTGTCACGAATGTCAAATTTTTCAAGGAAAGAAGAAATTACAGCCATTGCCTCTCAAGCCCATTGAAATCAGCGCACCATTTCAGCAATGGGGCTTGGATTTTATTGGCGAAATCCACCCAGCATCTTCCGGGCAGCATCGATGGATCTTGACCGCCACAGATTACTTCACGAAGTGGATTGAAGCCATTCCCACCAGGCAAGCCACGGACTCGGTAATTATCTCTTTTCTTGAAAATAACATATTGTCACATTTCGGCTGTCCACATAAGTTGATTACAGATAATGCAGTAGCATTCAAATCGAAGAAAATGGTTGATTTTTGCTATAAATATAACATCAGCTTGGGGCATTCGACCGCCTACCATCCGCAAGGTAATGGGCTGGCTGAATCTTCGAACAAATCTCTAGTGAACATCATAAAGAAATTGCTGGAAATAAATAAGAAGAGATGGAACAAAAAGTTAGTAAATGCGTTATGGGATGATCGGGTAAGTCAAAAGAAGTCAATTGGTATGTCACCTTTTGAGCTGGTTTATGGAGTAGATGCAGTGTTTCCTACTTCACTTAGTGTTCCAGTAGCCAAGTTGTTTCAAGAAACTGGTGGTGAGGAGGATCCTATGCAATGGCGGATCAGTCAAATGATTCATTTACAGCAGACACGAGAGGAGGTTCATCAAAATTCCCTTAAGTTGCAGGAGCGCATAAAGAAAATCTATGACAAAAAGGCCAAATCAGATGATTTTCAGATAGATGATGTTGTTTTGAGATGGGATGTCCAAAATGAAGACAAAGGGAAACATGGAAAATTCGACAACTTGTGGAAAGGTTCCTACAAAATTGCAGCATACCGTGGTCCAAATGCTTTTCTTCTCAAAGAAATGAACGGTGATGAATGTCTCGGTGGGTCAGTGAATGGCCAGCTGCTCAAAAGGTATCATGCTTGAGCATTTTCTGCTCTAATCACTCTCATTGTAATTACCATTTTACTTTCATTCTGCAGCAAGTGTGAACTGATCTCCCATCTTTAGTCTGGGGCCCGTGGTGAAGGCTATAATTCTGAAGATGATGATTAGTTGGTGTGAGTTTTTCAAGTTGTTTCAGTCAGTTTATTTCCTGCATCAAGTGAGTCGGTTTATGTCAAAGTTAGTTTAAATTTCATTCAAATGTCAAAGTCAAATAAAGTTGTCCAAATTTGGTCACATGTGTAAAAGTTGATTCCATTGCCCAATGTTAATAAGGCACTGGTCTGCTCTCCCAGAGGTCTAAGGTTCTTGGTACCTCCAAGGAGCTACCATCCCCATTGGAGCCAATGTTAGAGTCGGTCTTGAGCCCTCCATCAGCGATCAAAACTCTTTGCATTTGCATAAGTAGGTGTCTCATCAGTGTCAATTTTTGCATCCCATTAGGCATGCCATAACCCTGATGGAGGAGCTGGTGTATTTATACCCCTCTTGGCATTTGATGGATCAGGTCATTTCAGTCATTAAGCTCTTTCAAGCTTGTCTTGTCTTGTCTTGAGGTCAAATTCCCAGGTCTAGGGTTTTGGTCAAGTATGTCTACAAGGTCATGTTTTTGAAGGTCAATAAGTGCTCAGCAAGCCAGAGGGATGATTGTAAAGATGTTTCTTCGAAATTTTTTATCTTGTACAGTTAATTTTCACCTTGGATTTAAAAACTTTGTTTTTAAAGCCAAGGTCATTTTTCAAATTTTTGTAAAAAGTGATGAAATTTCAAAAGACTTCAACGGACAGTATGCCACCCTGGTCCACTTGCCAAGATCCCTCATATGATCTCCCTGCAAAAAGAATCAAGCCAAAGCACTAAATGAGTCAATTTCAGGACAAAGGAAACCAAAAAGTCAGTTTTATAAAGTGTCAAAGAGAAACATTAGAAAGTGGGTTTGAGCATGAAATTTATTCAAATGAAACCTATAAAGACCCAATCTCCCTCCTTTTACTCTCATTGTGCATCCAAGACACTTGCAAGAGAGTTTGGGCGAGTGATTGAGTGAAAGGAGTGAAAGTTGAGCGAATTCGAGCGATTGAAAGGCGCGCGACCCGTCAGGCCAGGCGCGCGACCCGTCAGAGGGGTTCCCGCAGTTCAGTTTTTCAACAGGCGCGACCCGTCAGGCGCGCGCGACCCGTTGGGTGAGGCGCGCGACCCGTCAGCGACCTCCCTTCCAAACTCATTCCAAATTCGTTCAAGCACCCTCCAAATCATCAAATTGCTTGAGATAGGTTCTCCAAACTTGGAAATGGTTGCTGGTTATGTTTAAAAGACATCATGAATGTGTTTAAAGATCAAATTGTGCAAGAGAAAAAGCTCCATATGGCTGTATGTTAAATTTGTAAAAGTTGCTAGGGTTTATGCTGTTTCAATGGTTTTTTCCCTTGTAATCATTTTTCCTTATTCCCATTTCATTTTCCTTGTATTTCCATGTAAATTTCCCTTTTAAATTGGTAAAGAAAATAAACCCTACCCCTTTTCCCTAAAAAATAAAAGTCAAGCCCAAACCCTACTTCTCCATATGCCCATGTAAACACATGTATTTAATGATGCATATGCAGTGATGTTTGCAGTGTTTTTTCCCTAAATTCCCTGTTGTATACATGTATTCCCATTTTCCTTGTAAAAATGCCCCTCCCCTAACATTTCCCTCATGTTCCTTGTCCCCTTGAAACAGCATATAAATCAGCTTTTTACAGGCAGAAACAACAGCACAGTTTGTCCACTTTGCTCCTTAAACAATGTCAGAAACCGAAACCTATGAGCAAAGTGATGACCAGTCATCAGCTTCAGAGATTGAGGTACAGAGGAGGCCTCATAAGGGTGGTAAGGGTGGACATCATAAGCGAGAGGAGCCCACCTCTTTAGCAGAGTTACAGGCCTGTCCTATGGCAGTCAGATGTTTCCAGTATATTTCTTGCTATGAGTTTTGTGAGAGGATCTCTCGGATTCAGCACCACAGAGAGTTGGCTCGCCTATTTGTTTTACACTTGCATGATGGACATGTCAACCTTGCAGGGGTGAACTTTACATTGACACCCAAGGTGATCTCACATGCCACAGGGATACCTAATGTTGGGGAGGTGTGGAATAAGCGCAAGGTGCTAGATAATGTTCACTTTGAGCCTTTTGTCCGGCCACCATTCATGAGACATTTGGCAGGTGTGTTTCCATTCAGGTTTCTCAGGAGCGAGTATGCTCCCATGATGAGGCTCATCATGCACTATTTTACCTGTGAGGGCAGATTTTCACAGGTATATTCATATCATATTCGCCTCTTGATGCACTTCACCCGAGTGAGGATGATGAACATCCCTGTTTTCTTCTATCAGAAAATTCAGAGGATGGTGCCCATGTTGCAGAGAAAGAGCCCGGCACAACAGTATAGGAGCCTGTACCATTATGGTTTGATTCAGCTTGTAGTATTGCATCAGTTGGCTCAGCAGGGCATCTCATGGGAGGAGTTCATCTCTCGTGAGTTTTTCACAGCACCACCCTCACCACATCCTGAGGTTGTTCACGAAGAGGGAGGACCATCACAGCAGCATGACATCCCTATCACTAGACATGTCAGCTCCTCATCTTTGGTTACCTATCAGAAAGGCCCGAGGGCCTTATTTGCAGCAGCTCGACGAGTACTATCTCCACAACAGGTGGAAGGGGTCTCGCCTTCATCATCAGCTCAGCGAGTGTTATCTCCACATCAGGTGGAAGGGGCCTCGCTTTCTTCACCAGCACAGGTATCAGAGAGGGGCAAGCAGCCCATGATTGATGAGGGGCCATCAGGAGTTCCAGATATTGAGCTTGTTGATCTTGAGGCCAGTTCTCCTAGCCGAGAGGCAAAGGAGATCATTCAGCATCTCAGAGCTGAAAATGATGCCTTGCAGAGGAGATTAGAGGGTGCACAATGGACCATCACATACCTAGAGCAGCGCAACAAACAGTTGGAAGATGAGCAAGCACTTGATGAGCTATGGAGGATTCGTAGTGACCGAATCTTGAACCGAAGAAGACCCGGTGACCCATTACCCGCTGACCGAGAGTCCATGCTCATCCGGGTAAATGCACACTTGGAGAGGCTATTGGCTAAAGCCAACCAAGAGAAGAAATTGCTGAGGAACATGAAGAACCATTACTGGGAAAGAATGCATGTGTGCAAGGAAAAGATGAAGATGTTTCAAAGGCGGTTGACCGAGGCACTAAAACGGAGAAAGAGGCCAAATCCCCTCCGTATCTCGGCTGAGGCTTCACTCAAGGATCAAGGCACTAAATAGCCTTGCCACAGCACAAATCTCAAGAAATTTTGAGAATTTTGGGGGAATTTTGGCATTTTCAAGCAATTTGCAGGTTTTTCCCATTAACGGGTCTCACCCCCCGCGCGACCCTTCATCATGGCAACTCCATTTGACAAAAACTCAGCATTTCCAGATTTTTCATGCAAAGTTACACATGCTCATGGATGGACTTGAGATTTGGTGAAGTTTTGGGCCTCCAGAAAGTCAAAAAACTAGAAAAAAATGACTTTCTGCCACTTTTTTTGAACTGCAGAAAGCAGTCTTGGGAGATTTGATTTTTGACAGGGCAAATGAACTCCAAATTCAAAAATTCCAGTTGGGTTGGAATGTAGACTCACAGATATTTCCAACAAGCCTACTCTTGCCCAATTGCGACACCTGAAAGTGCCCCAAAAGTGGCTCCAAAGTCACGCGACCCGTTAGGCAGGGGCGCGCGACCCATCAGGCAGATTTTTCCAAAATGCACTGTACAGCTCAGAAAAACGGAGTTTGACCCAGTTTGACTTTTTGGGGTGAATTATGATTCTATTTGATGTAATTATTGTACTTTTTAGACACTTTTACTCTTATGTAACATTTCTAGAAGATTCATTCATGAAAAGGGTAAATATTAAATGAATGAATTGGTTTCCTAGCTTATAGAGGCAAGTTGTTTTGACTGCCTAGTTTGTAGTGCTTAGTTTAGAAGTGGTTGAAACAGCTCCTAGGATAGTGAGCTCGACCCATGGAGGCAGGGAAAGAGGTTAGATCATCTATATTATGTACTTTCTTTCTCATTTTCATGGTTGGACTCTTGAGGGATAAGCTATCATTGTATTATTCACTATATCTTTGCAATTTTTGGCTAAGGAAGACCAGGGTTTTGCAGTCCTCTTTGGGATTCTTGTGGACTCATGTGTTGATGGTGTGTTTCTCAATGTACTTGTAAGCTTGTTATGTGACTCATTTCCTTTCTTTTACTTCTGCACATTAAACAAATGAAGTGTTAAAGTAAGAATTCATGCTTGCCATGCTCTGCTTTTAAGTTTGTTTAATTTCAATGTTTTCTACTGTCTAAAGAGAATTCAAAGTTATTGTTTGCTCTCTTTAGCTCTTCACCTTTCATTCCTGACCATCCACCTCAATCAAAGGCATCAACACTGTCTCCTACCTCGCCCCAAGAAACCCCCTGCAGAAACTGTGTCCAATCCCTGCACCCAAAATTGCCCTCTCCTCAATTTGCCACCAAAAACCCAAAAAACCCCAAATCAAACTCTTTGATCAGTTTACTAGCCTAATATCAGTGTTACCTTATTGGTCATCTCCATCTATTGAAGATTTTACGAGACAAACCGGAGAGAGCCTTCTCTTGCCCCGTAGGGCTAGCTACGAGGCTAAATGGTTTGATGTTGCCTTGAGGTTTACCTTTCTCAGCCTGAGGTGAAATTTCAAGCGCTAACATCTCTGACAGTAAATGGATATCTCCCTTGGTTGTAGTTCCCAAGAAAAATGGGAAATGGTGAATTTGTGTTGACTATAGAGAGCTGAACAAAACTACCTTGTGGGACTATTTTCCTTTACCTTTTATTGATCAGGTGCTTGATACATTATCAGGGAAAAACTACTTCTATTTATGGATGGGTACAGTGGATATAATCAGATTCAAGTAGCCCTAGAAGACCAAGGGAAGACTACTTTTACCTATTCGTGGGGAACCTATGCTTACTGAGTTCTTCCTTTTGGTTTGTGCAACACTCTAGCTACCTTTTAGAGAGTTGTTTTAGCTATTTTTTCTAATCTGATACATGACTGTGTGGAAGTCTATATGGACAACTTCACAGTGTACAATGTTGACTTTCAACAAGCTTTGAAGAACTTGGAAAAAGTGTTGATTCATTGTTAAGAATCTCATTTGGTCCTTAGTAATATTAAATGTAAAATGATGTAGACTAAGGGAATTGTTTTGGGACATCATGTATCACAAGAAGGGATAAAAGTTGACCCTACAAAAATTGAGGTAATATCACATATTCCAGTTCCAATGTCGCAAAAAGAGGTAAGAAGTTTTTTGGGACATGCAGGGTACTATAGGAGATTTATTGAAAATTTTACCAAAATTGTAGCACCTATGTTTAAATTGCTTACTCAAGATGTTGTTTTTTATGGGATATTCACTGTCATAATTCTTTCCAGGAAATGAAGGAAACATTATCTATTGCTCCAGTGTTGAGAGGACCTAATTGGTCTCTCCTTTTTCACATTTGTACTGATGCATCAAACACCACCCTTGGAGTTGTGTTGGGACAAAGGGAGAATCACTTTCCTTATGCTATTTACTTTGTTAGAAAAAATATCTCACCCGCAGAGATAAATTATATAGTTACTCAAAAGCAATTATTAGCAGTAGTCCATGCTATCAACAAATTTAGGCACTATATTACTGGTTACGAAACTTTTGTCCATATTGATCACTCTACTATTAGGTTCCTTATGAATAAGCCCATTACTAATGGAAGAATTACGAGATGGTTACTTTTGTTACAGGAATTTAATATCACTATGATTGACAGGCCTAGATGAGATAATTTGGCTACAGATTTCTTATCCTGAATGAACATTGCTCAAGAAAGAACTTTAGTACCAGTTCCAAATTATTTTTGGATGAGAATTTATTTTTTGTCTCAATACATACTCCTTGATTTTAGAATGTGGCTAAGTATCTGGTGTCAGGCAAGTTGCCACAAAATATTTCCACCAGGGAAAGACATAATATTGTGAAACTAAATGATAATTATTCTTGGATAGAGGGAGACTTGTACCACACAGGACGTGATTTAATCATGAGAAGATGTGTGCGGGAAAATGAGATGTACGATGTCTTGAGAGCTTACCATAGTGAACCTTGTGGTGTCCATTTTTGATAAAGAAGAACAACCTATAAGGTCCTACATGTGGGTTATTACTAGCCCACTCTTTTCAAATATGCCAAAAGGTTTGTTTTGAGTTGTGATGCCTACCAAAGAATGGGGAGGATAGTTCCAACTGATGAAATGCCTCTCCAAACTTAGATATCAATAGAAACTTTTGAAAAGTGGGCATTGGATTTTGCGGGGCCCATTTCTCCCATGTCCAAGAAGAAGAGACACATATTAGTTTGTACTAATTATGTGACAAAGTGGGTGGAAGCTAAGGCTTTATTCTTCCAATGAGAATTTTGTTGTAGATTTCCTCTTTGAGGACATCTTCACTTGGTTTGGGGTACCTAGAGAGATTGTCACTAATCAGGGGACACATCCAAACTAGTGAAGGCTATTACTAAATAGTATCAGATCAAGCACCAGAAATCTACTCCATACCACCCTCAAGAAAACGGACAGGTATAATCCACCAACAAAGTCTTGGAGTCCATACTCACGAAGACAATTCAACTTCACCATGGAAACTGGGCTGGCAAATTACCCGAAGCATTATGGGCTTACTGGATAACTTGGAGGAATGTGATGGGACATACTCCTTAAGAGTTGGCATATGGGAAGCATGTGCTACTCCCCATTGAGTTTCATGTAAAAACATTTCGAACATATACTCAATTAGGAATGGATCTAAATGAGACCCATAATCAAAGAATACTTCAGCTGAATGAGGTTGACAAGATCAAACAAGATGCATTCCAATAGACCATGTTAGTATAGGATGAAAGAGCTCGATGGCATGGTAAGTACATTAAGAAAAAGGTCTTTCAACCATGTGTTGAAGCCCCGAAAATCGGGTCGACAACAAGGGGGATACCCGCCCGGTCCGGACCTTGGTTGGCAGCTCCTTATCCGTTTGGTGTAGTGGGTCCGACTGGGGATAATGCGACCAGTTTCCCAATCTATGAGTGTGTGTGTAGAATTTGATGTTGCTGATCTAACAGTTCCTATTTAAGATATTTTTATTCTAACTTTAATCTAATTCTATGCTATTGTATTCTAATAAACAACACATCTAAGTCTATAATAACCCGGGATGTAATTCTTCTATTATGCGATCTAAAGAGATTTCAAATAACAACTGGTAATAAAGATCATTTAGCAATTATAAGAAAGGAAATCAATAAAGATGAACCACTTCGCATAAAAAGTTAGACGAAACAATTGTGAAAAACATATCGCATAATGAGCTATTCATACATTAAGCATAAATAAATTGCTATCACCATACAAAAGTGCCAAATGATAACTCAGGAATTCATGTAATAATACATAAACAACTAAAATCTGTATATCACTTTAACACATAAGCAGAAATGGTCAAGAGATAAAAGTACCATTTATGACTAGTCCTACTCATGAACTTCAAGCGACAATGATTTATCTCTCCTTGCTCTAACATCCACTAAGAGTACAAAAGTGCAACATCAGTAGCAGATATCAAATGCAAACATCAACAAATATTGATCCATTCATTCACCAAAACCTCCTCTGAGGGTGCAAAAGTGCATTTTCTGAGGAAAAGTTTTTGATAAATTTCTGGACCCTTCTCTAAATGCATGAGAAAGGTTTAAATACTACTAACTAAATAACTTAATTACACAGATTCAGGATACGGTTTAAATGACTACCCTTTTTCTAAGAAAAAACAAAACAAAACTATTTCTAAAAATTAAATCTAATATCTAACTATTTCTGCATTTGCTCCTTAATGTTGCAAGCATTCAGTATTTGCCTGGGTAGAGTCGGCTGACTGTCTTCCGCTTTTGGTTGAGCTAAGCAAACAGAAATGGTAAGTGCTGGCACCATATTTTCAGCAAAATCGATGATATACTTGAGAGTCATCTTCTGACTATTTGGCTTCACTGGGTATGCCCAGTAATAATCCAAGTTCAACTTAGTTAACCCTTGAATCACTTCTGCCTTTTCTTTAGCTTTCTGTTTCCAGTTTGTTCTTTACCATTTCTTTCTTGCATTTTTCAGGCTTACAGGTGACTGAGAAGTTAGAGGCTTTTCTTTTTGAGCAATTTTCTCAGTGATGCGCGATTAGCGCTAATCGTGCATCGGAAACTGCCTCCGTTCTTTGATCCGGCTTCTCTGATGCGTTTTTCTCCTTTGGCGCCTTTTTCTTCACAGGGTATAAAGCTTCAAAATTTGTAAAAAATAATGCTTTCGTGAGCTCTTGACCTTGAGCATTAAACTGCCTATTGATATCAGCATCATTCAATACTCATTCAACCATGGCTGTAAATGAAAGATCGGTAATGGATGGCTCAGCAGCGTTCTGTGAATCTGCGGCTCTGTTGCATGCGGGTGTCTTTTCTCTGTCTTTGAACATTGGAGTTTTACCCTTTTTCCTCATAGCTTCCTGCACATTGCTTTGGTAAATTTTGTTTTTTGTTCCTGCAGTTCACAAGTGAGGAGAGAGTAATGATAATAAAAATCGACAGGAAAGCTTTAAATGCTACGGATATGCAACAACATGCCACCTGACGTAAATTGGCTCTTCGAACAACACAAAACCATATTTTATTAACAACTGCCATATAATTCATTAATTATCATTAAAGCATGTATCCAGTTCTTGGTTTATGGAAAAATTTTCTTGAATATTGAGCCATGAAAATTTGCAATGGAATGTTTCTGCGATCTGCATCGCAGTATCGCATTTCGCTGTATCGCATTACCGCAATTTCATCGTGTTGTGCTATCGCAAGGTTGCTTGATCGCAATATCGCAATATCGTGGATCGCACTATCGCAAGATCACAGATCGCTGTAATCGTTAAATCGTTATGTGTTTTTCATGCAATTTTGCAATATGCGATATGCGATATCACATATCAGTGATTTTTTAAGGTTTTCCAATGCGAGTTTTTATTAATGCATGCGATGCGATGGAGTTCGTGTCGCAATCTCATAGTTTATCATTTTTACTCATAAGGAAATGTCCTATCCTTCTTTGTGCGATGCGATGTTTCTTAAGGAGTAACATATATGAGCACTAATTGATTTTTTGAATTTTTTGAATAAGGGTCCCCACTTACCTAGTGTTATTGCTAATACTAAGTAAAGAGGGGGGTTGTTGGTGGCCACAACAATTGGCGATTCACTTGGAAGAACCAGTTATGTCTGTTTTTCTATTGAATTTCCTAAACTTCCAAAACAGAAATTTTTTCAAAAAATTAAACTTTATTATGGAAAGATAAAGTACATTATGTTCTAAACTGTCAATGATATTTTGTTTCAACCATTTTCCACTTTGATTATTTGCTTCCTCAGGCTAGTCCTTGTATTTACATCAGTCATTACTTGGTCTTGTAAAAATAAAACAAAGTCTCCGCTGTAAACCAGTTTTAAATATGATCATTTGTCGTAGGTAGAGCCTCTGCTGCCAGCAGGCGTTTATAGCCTCGACAGGGTTACCTGTTACCTAGCAATGATCATGTATCCTACTTAAGGCAGCTTACAACTTTCAAAGAAAAATCCATGTCCACGCTTATTTCTTTGATTTTTTTATTCTTGAAGAACAATGTCTTGGTTTGGTAGCCAAATTATGACACAGTCATTCACTTGATTTATAACTTTTCTGAACAAGCTGGCTCGTGATGAGACCCCTTGTCTTTTGATTGCAACAATCTTGAGTCATTGCCCTGTTGTGGTGTACAGTATTGGCAAAGTCAGCAAGTTATAATATCTGTGATTATGATAAGCCGGATCATGATGAGACCTCTTATTCTTCAAGATAAAGTGTATCCTTGGGTTATTCCTCTGAAAGTTGTGATTTCCTTAGCAGGGAGGAAGTTATTGTTTCCTTAAGATAGCTCTGGATGACAATAATAGAGTTTTTGGAAACAACTGTTCTACAGAGAATCTTTATTTTGTTATTGATACCTTTCATTGTACTAAGATAAAACAATTTCTTCACTAAAGGTTGTTTTCATCAAACTTTTTGAAGTTGAAACTAGTATCATCTCTAGGCTAGAGTCTTTAACTGTATCTATCAATAATAAGGATCAGTTTTCCAAAAGTTTTGTTATTTATATAAGAAAAAGTTCAAAATCTGAAAGAGAATTGGTGTCTTTTTCATAAATTCCTAATGTAACCACTCACAACTGGTTTTATTATGAAAAGAAAAATAACTACTCTACAAAAAATAGAAGAATAATCTTCTATGGAAAATATTTCTTAAGAATTTGTCCGTTAACAGGCAAAGAATCTCTTTTAGCTGCTAAATCCCGTAACACAAGCGTTGATGGACCTATGACTTCTACAATTTGAAAAGGACCAAGCCACATTCTTTGAAATTTTGTATGTTTGCCTTTCTCTTCATGAGCCTTGTCCCACTTTAAAACTAAATCCCCCATCTGAAAATCTTTTCTGGTCATTATGTTTGAATCAAAAGAGGATTTTACTAGTGCTTGATAATGAGCATGCGTTTTCCTAGCCTGTTCTCATTGTTCTTCTAATTTGATTATTTCCATTTGTCTTAGCTGTAGGGAGGAAGTGGGTACTTCATTAATGTATTGAACTAGAGACAAAGAGGGAATCGCTAAATGAGTCGGAAGAACCATTTCTTTCCCATAAACTAAATTAAAGGGAGAAGTGTCGATAGAAGCTTTTTGTGTTATTTGGTCTACCCATAAAGCATATATCAAAGCCTTGTGCCAATTCTTATGATTTTGGTCAACTGTTCTTTTAATAATCCTGATTAGGTTTTTATTTGTTGACTCAGCTAACCCATTGCCTTGTGGGTAGTAATTGGCTGAATATTTAAGTTTGAATCCTCTTTTAAGTGCGAATTCAGGCATTTCATTTCCAGAAAAGTATGATGCATTATCAAACATTAAAGTGGAAGGCAATCCAAACCTGGTGATTATAAATTGATCTATTAACTCAATGATATTTTCAGAATTAGCCGTCTTGAGTGGAACTGCTTCTACCCACTTAGTAAAATAATCTGTTGCTGTGAGGATGTATCTATGCTGCTTAGAAGAGTGAGGAATGATCTCACCTATTATGTCCAATCCCCACTGACTGAAAGGTTGCTCAATGTTTACCGGCTGTAGTGGAAAGGATGGCTTATTTTGTCTTCCAGCAGTAGTTTGGAAGACTTGACATCTCCTCACGTAACTGTGCGAGTCTTTAAATAACGTGGGCCAGTAATATCCTGCACGCAAGATTTTATGTGCAATAGCATCTCCAACATAGTGTCTGCCTGCCGGCCCATCGTGGAGTTCCTGCAAAACTTTTTCAGCTTCAGCTTTCTCAAGACACCTAAGAAGAACAGAATCATAATTTATTCTAAAAAGAATATCATTTATGATCTGATATTGTTTGGCTTTCAACCTTAGAGCTCTTTTCTTAGTATGATCGAGGTGTGAAGGAGCATACCCGTTCTTAAGATAATAAATGATATTAGCGTATAATGACTCTGCTTCATTTAGGCTTACCTTGCACATTTGTACCTCTGCAGATGGAATTTCAGAAATTTGCGATGCTCCAGCCAGCATTTTGTAGAAGCCTTGACCTCTTACAATGTTTGCTGGTTTAATCTCAATGTCATATTCCTGTAAGGCAGTAACCCAATTGGCCCTTTTCTCTCCCACATCCTTTTGTACTAGAAGGTTCCTTACCGCTGGAAACGGCACTATAATCTTAGTATGGGTTTTGAGTAAGAAAGGTCTGAAGTATTTGACTGCTTTGAAAATGGCATAAGCCTATTTCTCCACGTTTGAATAATTTAGTTCAGCACCCTGTAAATTTGAACTGAAAAACGCAATTGGGGCTTCCTCTTTTTCTTGATCTGCTTGAGTTAGTATCGTAGCATATGACTTATCTGAGACAAATGTGTATAAAATAAAAGGCTCTGAAAAATTTGGAGTTGCTAAAGATGGAGCATTAATAATAGCTTGTTTTATCAGGTTGAATGCTTCATGTTCATCTTGGCCCCATTTAAAATTTGAGTTCTTTTTAATCATGGTTTGCAAAGGAGACACGATTCGTGAAAAATCTGGAACGAATCTCTTTACAAAGTTGATCTAACCAAGGAAAGATTGCATGGCGTTTTTGTTGTGAGGTAGGGATATTTCAAAAATTTCTTTGATTCTGTCGGGATCAATGTGAATACCGGATTTTGACACTATGAATCGTAGAAGTTTCCCTTCACTTAGTGCAAAAAAAGATTTCTTTGGGTTAAGTGAAATTCCATACCTTAAACACCATTGAAAGATTTGTTTCAAGTCTTTAAGATGGTCGCTTCGCTTCTTCGAATACATTGTTATATCATCCAAATAAATTACTATAGATTTATTGAATAAACCTTTGAATGCGATGTCCATGGCTCTCTGAAATGTGGCACCAACATTAATCAAACCAAATGGAATTTTTTGATATGCGTATGTGCCCCATTTAGTTCTGAATGTGGTTTTCAATTGATCATCATGATGTACCAACACTTGATTGTATCCTGAAAATCCATCCAAGAATGACATTAATTCTGAGCCCGCCACTGCCTGCAATATCTGTTCCATAGGTGGTAAAGGAAAATTATCTTTTTGACAGGCCTTGTTAAGGTTTCGAAAGTCAATGAAAATCCTAATATCTCTGTTTTTCTTTCTAACAGGTACCATATTGGAGACCCATTTGGAATGTCTGACGGGAAAGATTATTCTGGATTTCAGTAACTTATTGAGTTCAGTTTTTATCTGATTTTCTAAATTGGGGTGGATCTTTCTCAGCTTTTGTTGGACAGGTTTTTCATTATCGATCATGGGAATAGTATGTTGGATGATGGAAGTGTCGTATGTTTTGAGCTCATCATAATTCCAGGCAAAAACATTTTTATATTGTCTCAAAAGACGAATATACGCTAGTTTTTCTTCAAGGGTTAGGCCGAGGCCTAGATTAATGTTTTGTGGTTTGGCATCGGTTCCTAGGTTTACTAATTCGTAGTTCAAGGTTGAACTTTGGAGTTTCGAATTGGTAGACCTTTTAAACCGATCTTTCAAATCGTACAAGTCTTCTAACTTGACTACCGACTTAGGTATAGCATTATTAGTGCTATATTGTTGCAATTGTCGATCATGTTAGTCTTCGTCAATTATTTGATTGGAGTAGGATCCTTCAGATGTGAGGAAATTTACAATATCAGGATCATCATTGAATACTCTCCAATTTGTGATGTTATTAGGAATGGATGGTCTAAATATTAATTCTATTGAGAATATATCTGGACTAAATCTTCTGAAGGAATAAGCTTAGAAGCTAGGTTAGCCAAAAGGTCTGCACTTGAGTTTTAGAGTCTGGGGATTGAAGAAATATTAAATGCTGTAAAATGCTCGTTCAGATCATGAACTAAGGATTGATAATGTTTTAAATGACCTGATAAGCAATATATAGTGTTACGTACCTGTTTAACCACAATCTCAGAGTCTCTGAAAACTTGAAGATAATTGACGGCTAACCCGATTGCTTTGTACAAGCCTTCGACCAAAGCCTCATATTCTACTGTATTGTTGGTGCAATCAAATTTGAGTCTGCATGTAAGCTTGATTTTATCTCCTTCTGGACTAATCAAAACGCATCCTGCTCCTGCTCCGTTAGATCTAGAACCATCAAAAAATAATTTCCAAAACAAAGATTTATTTACAGGTTTATCTAAAAAATTGATACATTTCGAACTATCAGTTCGAGAAAAATTCTCGACTTGGGAAAAAACAGAGTGTTCTAAATAGGGTGATGCATGAGCATTGAAATTGCTGAGGAAAGAATCTACTGAGTAATTGCCAATAATGCTATTGTTATACGCTACTGGTTCATTTTCCCCCTCTAGCTCCATTACTATGTACTTCTGATGTAGCTCTCGTTCAAATTTTATTTGATTCGTTTTATCGTTGTATGGCAGCCACATGTGCGACCAGTCGGTTGCGAAGTATCCATGAAGTTTTTCTGACCAATCCCTGCTAAGAATGAAGCCATAGAATTCAGGAATGTCAGCAACTAAAATGTCAATAACTTGACATACCTTTGGGTTGGATGACAACCTTATGGTTACTTGATTTAGTTCGCCAAGCACTTCGACTTGAGATCGATCTAGCTGAACTATGCGCACAACGGATTTCTGTGGTTGAACGTTTAACTTGGCACATATGGATTTGGGTAAAATATTCGATGAAGCACCGAAATCTACCAAACAATTGTGCACATTTTTATTGAAGATTTCATAAGTAAGGAGAAATGGGGGAGTGTGAGATCTTGATCTTCCTCCAATTAGAGCAATGTCATTCGGATCAATCTTGTTGATCACGTTAGTTGGAGGTCTTCCAATGTTATGGGAAGCTTGAGAAAGTACAGCGGCAGGCAAAGGCGAAACTGGCACAGCATGTAATTCATTCATCATTATCTTCTGTTGATGCTTTAACTTGCTCAGTTCGTAAAGGGTGATGTTGGCCCTAGTCTTTTTCATGTCTTCTATAATATTGTACTCCATTTCATCCGACATGATCAGTGTTTTAGATGGAGTTGTTTCATCTGTTTGGACTGGGCTGGTTTGAGTCGCTTTAGATGTCGTTTTCTTTGTTGCGACTTTATCCTTTATTGCAGAGCTTGCGCTCTTTGTCTTAGGGATAGTTTGGGTAGGATCAAGCTGATTTTTGCTTCGTGTGCTAACTGGGAATACTTCTTGATCTTCTTCTTGTGGGAGGATGAAATCCCACATTCCTTGTAATTCCACAACTTCTTCTTCATCAATCTGCCCTTCAGTGGCAATTTTCTCTTCCACTTCCTCGGATTCAGCATTTGAAATAGCATTGGGTGGCTTTGAATCCGTTGAAGGGCCTCTTTTAAAAGCTCTGTAGGGATTTTTTGAAGTTTCTGCTACTTTCTTTTTGATGTCGACCATTTCATTGGACATGGTCTTTAGAACTTTCTACAATCCTTCCAAATCGAATGGATCTTTTGCTTGTTTCTTCTTGGAGTCTTCCTTGAAGGTGACTTTTTTGGATTTACGTTCCTCTATCGTGGATTTCTTTTCCAGGGATATTATACCTTTCTCTACTGCTATTGCTTCTTTCATGTTATCGATTAAGGTTGTTTTATTGGCCCTGTCCACGAAGACTGCTATGTTTGATGGTAGAGCAGTGATATACCATTTACATCGTACTTCTTCGCTGGGCTGGGAAGCGGTAGGAATTTTATTGAAGATTTTATTGAAACGTAAATTGAAATCTTTGATAGGCTCTCTAGATTCGGCCCTAAGGTTGGATAGGTCGTTGATTAACGTTTCCGTAGACCTGTCATCACCAAACTTGGTCAGGAATTGCTCTTGGAAGATGTCCCAACTAGTGATGGATCCAGAGGGTAATGAAAAATACCATGACCCGGCTATTCCTTGCAGAGTATAAGGAAAAAGTCGAACAACAAAATCTTCATTAGTAACCCCATTGAGATTAATGGATAGCATGAAGTTGTTTATGTGCTCTTCTGCTAGCATGCGTGCCTCGGGATTAAATTTAGGCAGCCATTTCTCAGGATGGGCCGGTATTTGACTCAAGGGTGCAGGCATTAAGACTACCCCAGGGTTATTCCATGGAGACTGGGCCATTGTTGAACTGCTAACAGAGGAAAGTGCAGAAGATGATCCCTGTGGCTGGGAAGATGAGGATACTATGATTGTAGATGATTGAGGAAGAGTTGTGGGGGTTCCAGTGGATGGATGGACGATGATCTGGAGTGGTGGCGTGGATGGTTGACTTTGCAGTGAAGAAGTTGAGATGGACGATGTTGATGAAAGAGTCTCGCTATCGGACACTTTAGGTGATTTCCTTGCTTTTTTCCTAGTGGGAAGAGGTAATTCGGTTGGCTGAACACTAGATTTTTCACTCTTTAGCTTGGTCAGGGGATGAGCAGGGTTATATTGCGAAGTCATGCTGCCTTGAGATTTATCAGACCTTTGAGGAGAAATGGAAAATCGCTGAAGTTTGTGAATCATAGTTTCAACTTCAGGAAGTTCAACGGTAGATTGTTCTGAAATGTTAGGGTTTATAGCAGCGGTTGATACTCGAGCGACTTATAACTCTAGATTTAAGTGTGATGGAGAAGTCGGGGGAGATGGTGAGGGCGATTTACTCTCAGAATGGTACTCAGATTTAGATTTACTTTCCATTCATAGTTCAGTCCCTCCTTCTAGCGCCAAATATGTTGAAGCCCCGAAAATCGAGTCGACAACAAGGGGGATACCTGCTCGGTCCGGACCTTAGTTGGTAGCTCCTTATCCGTTTGGTATCGCAGGTCCGACTGGGGATAATGGGACCAGTTTCCCAATCTATGAGTGTGTGTGTGTAGAATTTGATGTTGCTGATCTAACAGTTCCTATTTAAGATATTATGATTCTAACTTTAATCTAATTCTATGCTATTGTATTCTAATAAACAAGACATCTAAGTCTATACTAACCCGGGATGTAATTCTTCTATTATGCGATATAAAGGGATTTCAAATAACAACTGGTAATAAAGATCATTCAGCGATTATAAGAAAGGAAATCAATAAAGATGAACCACTTCGCATAAAATGTTAGACGAAACAGTTCTGAAAAACATATCGCATAATGAGTTATTCATACATTAAGCATAAATAAATAGCTATCACCATACAAAAGTGCCAAATGATAACTCAGGCATTCATGCAATAATACATAAACAACTAAAAATTGTATATCACTTTAACACATAAGCAGAAATGGTCAAGAGATAAAAGTACCATTTATGACTAGTCCTACTCATGAGCTTCAAGCGACAACGATTTATCTCTCCTTGCTCTAACATCCACTAAGAGTACAGAAGTGCAACATCAGTAGTAGATATCAAATGCAAACATCAACAAATCTTGATCCATTCATTCACCAAAACCTCCTCTGAGGGTGCAAAAGTGCATGTTCTGAGGACAAGTTTTTGATAAATTTATGGACCCTTCTCTAAATGCATGAGAAAGGTTTAAATACTACTAACTAAATAACTTAATTACACAGATTCAGGATACGGTTTAAATGACCGCCCTTTTTCTAGGCAAAAACAAAACAAAACTATTTCTAAAAATTAAATCTAATATCTAACTATTTATGCATTTGCTCCTGAATGTTGCAAGCATTCAGTATTTGCCTGGGTAGAGTCGGCTGACTGTCTTCTGCTTTTGGTTGAGCTAAGCAAACATAAATGGTAAGAGCTGGCACCATTTTTTCAGCAAAATCGATGATATACTCAAGAGTCATCTTCTGACTATGTGGCTTCACCGGGTATGCCCAATAATAATCCAAGTTCAACTTAGTTAACCCTTGAATCGCTTCTGCCTTTTCTTTAGCTTTTTGTTTCCAGTTTTTTCTTTACCATTGCTTTCTTGAATTTTTCGGGCTTACAGGTGACTCAGCAATTAGAGACTTTGCTTTTTGAGCAATTTTCTCAGTGATGTGCGATTAGCGCTAATCGCGCATCGGAAACTTCCTCCGTTCTTTGATCCGGGCTTCTTTGATGCATTTTTCTCCTTTGGCGCCTTTTTCTTCACTAGGTATAAAGCTTCAGAATTTGTAAAAAATAATGCTTTCGTGAGCTCTTGACCTTGAGCATTAAACTGCCTATTGATATCAACATCGTTCAATACTCATTCAACCATGGTTGTAAATGTACGATCGGTAATGGATGGCTCAGCAACGTTCTGTGAATCTGCGGCTCTGTTGCATGTGGGCATCTTTTCTCTGTCTTTGAACATTGGAGTTTTACCCTTTTTCCTCATAGCTTCCTGCACATTGCTTTGTGTAACTTTTGTTTTTCGTTCCTGCAGTTCACAAGTGAGGAGAGATTAATGATAATAAAAATTGACAGGAAAGCTTTAAATGCTACGGATATGCAACAACATGCCACCTGATGTAAACTGGCTCTTCGAACAACACAAAACCATATTTTATTAACAACTGGCATATAATTCATTAATTATCATTAAAGCGCCTATCCAATTCTTGGTTTATGGAAAACGTTTCTTGAATATTGAGCCAGGAAAATTTGCGATGGAATGTTTCTGCGATCTGCATCGCAGTATCGCATTTCGCTGTATCGCATTACCGCAATTTCATCATGTTGTGCTATCGCAAGGTTGCTTGATTGCAATATCGCAATATCGCGGATCGCAGTATCGCAAGATCAAAGATCGCTGTAATCGTTAAATTGTTATGTGTTTTTCATTTAATTTTGTGATATGCAATATGCGGTATCACATATCGGCGATTTTTTAAGGTTTTCCAATGTGATTTTTTATTAATGCATGCGATGTGATGGAGTTCGCGTCACAATTTCACAGTTTGTCATTTTTACTCATAAGGAAATGTCCTATCCTTCTTTGTGCGATGCGATGTTTCTTAAGGAGTAACATATATGAGCACTAATTGATTTTTTGAATTTTTTGACTAAGGGTCCCCACTTACCTAGTGTTATTGCTAATACTAAATAAAGAGGGGGGTTGTTGGTGGCCACAACACCAGGATATTAGGCATTGTTATATGATAGTAAATTTAAACATTTCAAAGAGAAATTTTCAACTAGATGGTCGGGACCCTATGAAGTGGATGAAGTTTTTGATAATGTCTCAGTCAGGATAAAACTCATTGATGATGATTGGACCTAATTCATGGTAAATGGTCACAGATTAAAAATATACCATCATCCACTCTCTCGCAAAGAATTTTTATAGAATGTGATGTGGGATCCAGAAATGGAGTTGGTTCAAAAGGGGGACCCAACTCCTGTTGGTTCTTCAAACTGATTTTCTTTTACGTCTATATATATATATATATATAATATAAAATAACAATGGGTTGACTTTTTGTTTTCCTCCACAACTCACATAGAATAAAGAGGAAATATGTCAAGGGTAAGTTTATTCCTTTATCCAGACTTGACGAAATTTCTAGAAAAAGACAATCTGGAGTTTTCTCTGAACGTTTCAGACTCCCTAAAATTGAATGTTTCGAGAAACGACTGACCTAGGCTCGTAAATATTAATGGGACAATACTAGTTATGGATCTACTAAGTACATAATTATTCTTTTCTGGGATCAACAAAATATGTACGAAAAATAATAATAATAATAATAATAATAATAAAATAAAATAAAATAAATAAAATAAAATAAATAAAAATAAATAAATAAAATAAAATAAAATCCCTAGAGTCTACTTTGGGTTTTTCAGAATCTCTAAAAATGAATACCCTGAGAAGTGAATAACTCAGGCTTGATAAATTTAAGAGGTAGTAGTAAATAGGGATCCAATGAGTACAAAATTATTCTTTTACGGGCTCAACAGAATAAGTAGAGAAAAGAAACCTCGTTGGAGTCTTCTTCTGTTCATTTCAGACTCTCTAAAAATGAAATTCCCCAGGCAATGATCATTCCAGGCCTGGTTAAAATCCATGGAATGATAGCACTAGATTATTCTACAACAGCCAGAAGTCAAATTTCAGCCAAACTTTCTACATCTGGTCTGCATGAAATTTCAAAGAAGGTTTCTGTTCATTTTTAGTTCGGTCACATTTTTCATTGTTTCCATGTTCAAAGAGAAATTTCAGGGATTTCATACTTAATTTAGTACCATTTTGAAACTTAATTGGGTACTAAATGGCTTCTCAGAAATATATATAGAAAGTTTAGAAGATGTATATGGCAATCAATTTTAGCCTAACAACACCAAAATTAATGAATATGGTAATTCACAAGTACTTTGAATTATTCATAATTATATGAACCAATTTATCATCTTGGATTGCATAATCAACCAAAGATCGAGTTGTCATTTTCATCATTGTTCTCGACCTCCTGAATATTAATGTGTAGTCAAATCAAGGTATGGGTAAATTTACATTTGCTTAGACTAATTTGAAGTATATGAATGATAGGCTTAGTGATAATTTATCTCCACTAATTGTAAAGATTCACATACCCTTCCATATTCGTACCATCCTATCCCCACTACCCTTTCCCTTAATTTATACTCGTGTGGTACAAATGTCAAGTACCGATTCATCATTGCAACAACCAATCCACACCATAATTCAAATTTCACAATTGTCATTTAAAAATAAATTTAAATTTGTGTGAACTCGACATCAAAATCATTTGTCTCATTGATAAGTTTCAGTTGGAAGCTGACTTGTGAGCCTTTTAATTCTCCGTTAACCTCCAATATTTCTTCACCTTTAGTATGGGGTCCGACCTCCATGAACCCACATTCATTCAAATCTCCAAAAGCCCTGAATATGCTAAGTGTAAGGCATTGTTCGAGGAAAAAGGTTGGACGAGTTTTCTTCAAAAGTTTTATGGTTACAATGATAGAGTGGCCATGGCCTTTGTACAAAGTTTTAATGGGAAAGTTATAAGGATTGGGAGTCTGAAACTCAAAGTGACTGAGAATTCTATAAGTAGGGCAATTAGGTTTCCACTAACCGGTGAGAAGTTTTTCAAAGGAGGGTCGCTTGAGCTAGATGACTGTGCTAAATTCCTTAAGCCAACATACAAGTCCATTAACTAGTCAAAAGGGGTTCTACACAAATGCATGGAGGGGTAGTGGAACCTGTTCATCACTGCATTAAAAATATTTTTTACCTGTGAAGGGATGTATGCTACTATCTTCCTTTATCACATTAGATTTCTCTTACATTTTTCAGATGGTCGAGAAGTCAACTTTCCATTTTTATTACATAAGAGTTTGTATAAGGTTGCTAGGGGGGGTTCAGTCCACTATCAAAAACCTTGAGACCAGTGTGTGCCATCATAGTCTTATTAATATATTGGTTGTCCATGAGTTAAGTAGAAAAAGGAAGTCCTCGGAAGATTTTCTGGTGGAAAGTTTTCCAGGGGAAGAAACCCAAATTAAAGGCTGACAAAGACTTAGTAGCCCCCAGTTGAATAAATTAAGTCACAAAGTCAAGGCTCTGCCTGACTCCAGTTCTAAACAAGGCCATATCCCTGCAATAGCCCCTCTGTCTATTAAGGTGGGGAGTCATTTAGTGAAACCCTCGAAGAGGTCAGTAAACCCTAGTGCATCTACAGAGAAATTGACCCTAGAATCAGAAGGAAATAAATGTAAAAGAGGTAAGGAGTAGAGAAATGAACCTGCTCGCAATGAAGTTACAGATAGATAAGCAAAGCTAAGAAAGTAGAAAAAGCCTCACGTGGAGTTTGTGGAACCTGTCGTCTCACCTATAAAACAATAGTCTAAGGGAGTTGATGTCATTCCTAAGAAGAGGAATAGAAACATCTTCAAGGAAGAACAAGAAATGACATCAGTGCCAGCTATACCAGTACAAAAGGAGAAAGCGTTAAAGAATCAGACCTCTTCACAAGGTCGATGCACACTAGAAGTATGTCCAAACAAAAACTATCCACTTCCGGTACTCAAGATCGAGAGCCTGTTACTATTTTGTCTTCCCCAAAAAAAGAGATGAAAATCCCTTCTCGGGAAGATGAGGAAGTAGGGGATCTTCCACCTGAGGAATATGGGCCAATAGATAATTTTTAAGATCTTCTAAGCAGTTCACCACCACAAGATCCATTTGGGAAGGGTCCCGACAAGAAGAATTGAGCATTGAAGCCCGATAAGAGCTGAAAACTTACTGGGTCAACTCACAGGAGAAGTATTTCTCGAAAACAAACAAAACAAGATGAAAATGCCTCGATTTGTGGTGATGGGGACTTACATCTATTGGTGGTTAAGTTACAAGAAAATAATTCAAAGTTGAAGGATAAGGTCCACAAGTATAAGACATTGTTTCGCTGTGTGTGGGCGGTTAATGAAAAATATCGGAACACGAATCTATCCCTAGTCTCCAAAAATAATACGCTCATCCTGAGAAACAAGTGCCTTGTTAGTTGGAAACTAAAATAGTAGAGGCCTTCCAAGAATATTAGTGCTTAGGAGAGAACCCTAGTATTTTGAAGGCCATTAATGAAAGAAAACCATGGTTTGGATATCTTAGTAAGCGCGATGGGAATTTGAAGTGCGGGATGACCTAATGTTTTATGACTAGTTGAAGTTTAAGAAGGACAACTGCATGAGGGCATGCATTCCCTTTGGCATGGGGGGATGTTGGGCCCTACTTCTGCACCCAATTTTCACATCTTATTCCACTAATTTTACTTTCATTTACCCTACTTTACCCTTTTTGTACCCTAAAATCACTCCACACTAGCTAAAACACACTACTTTACATTGGAGGTAAGATTTGTTACTAAGTGTTATTTTTTGTATGTATTTAATTGGTTTAGGTAGATGTTAATGAACTTATAACTCATGAATTAATTTGACTAATCTTTAAAAGGACTCACAAACATCTGAAGTGCGTGGATATTTCAACATACAATCCAACACATAGTTCAACACCACAACAAGAAGTCATTTTTAGAACCACGATTTTGTACTTCGTTTTTCACCTCATTCAATACTCTACTCAACATCGGGCAACTAATCAACCTTCTACATCCTAGAATATGCCTTCTCATTCTCGAACATGGAACTGTTTTTTTCGTTTGAAGGATAGTTCCACGATCGAGACAAGTTTGGTTGCAATCATCCTGGAGATATTGGATGGCCTAACTTAGCTCAGATCTTATATATTTTCACTTTCCTTAGTTAATCAGATGTAACTATTTTTCATTGGCTTGAAATCTTTAAAATGATTGATATTTTGGATGTAAAGCTACACACACAGACATAGATTTTCATAAGGAGGTATATGCTCAGGTTGAGTTGGTGATTGTGGAACAACCTCTTTAATGTTGTTATGTTAAGATCAAACTTATGAACTCATGTATTTTCGAAGTTTTAATATAATTATTGTCTCAAATTTTACTCTCATTTAATTGTTCATGATTTCTTCATTCACAAAGTATTGAGTTAGTTTAGGCTTACTTTGGGTAGTGGCAAGGGCCCACCATGAACATATCGAGTCCTGTAACAATTGTAGCGTATAGGAAAGTGTGTTTTGATTCAGTAAATAGAATTTCATTTCATTTTTAAATTGATTTGTTAATGGTTTTTATAATTCTAATACTTCATTTCATACTTAAGATTCCTCTCTACTTTCATAACTCTGGTAACCAATGTATCACTGCTAAAGTCTTTACAAGCTATGGAGTGTTGTTATAGACATATCCTATATATGATTAACTTCATGATCTCACTTTTACAATCATGAATGGTTGGAAGAAGGAATGTTTCAATTCTAAATACATTTCTGAAGAAACAAATGTTTGTGTTTTGAATTAAACCTCTTGTTTTGAACTGAAAGTGTTTCCATTGTTTATGAGTATACATATATATACCAATGACACGAGGCTCCTGTAGCTTGTGCTCTATTTTGTATATCGAACATTGATTGGAAACATAGTATTATTGGTTAGCATAGGCCATGTGTTAATGCTTCAAGGAATTGTGTGACATTTTCAGCATAGTTATTTCAATTTCCTGTGTAGGATTTATTTGAATCACAGTGTAATATTCATTTAAATAGATATTTGGTTATTTGCTTCATTCCATAGAAGGTTCCAATTAGAATTATTTCCCTTCATTATCAAAATAGGTTGAAGTTCTCTTTAGTGATTTAAATTAGTTCTGAATTAGAGGAGTATCAATTATACCTTTTGAATGTTGAGTTGTTTTGATCAAGTACCACATAGGGATTGGGTTGAGTTATCATTGATTTTCCTATGATTCATAGTATCCCGGGGATTAGCTTGTGAAATGATTTTGAATCATGTTACTATTCGTTTGGTTTGAAAACATCATTACTGATAGATATCTGTTTTATTTCTGAATGAGTTCTTGAGTTAAATAAGTCATAGTTAAAATAGAATAGTGATTTTTGTTTTGAATGAGACATATTAGATTACAGTAAAATAGACTTCAACTTTTCTGGATGTGATCATTAGATATAGGAATTTAGCATTTCGTACTTAATTTTGTACTAGAACTATTTAGGGCCTAAATTGGAACGCAATGCAACTCAAAATTTCCAAACTACCAATGAAAATTTAATTTAGGGAACCCAACGACAAATAAAATCCTAACAATCCCAAAGATTAGGTGTCAGCGCAAAAAAAAATAAAAATAAATAAATATAAAAATAAAAATTGGGAAGAGGTTTTGGATGAAAGGTTTAGTTGGTAGAAAAAAATTGAATTGATATGAAGTACTAGAGTTAGTGTGGGACCATGAAGGTTGATTCTGAGAGAAACAACAAGATGATGAAGAATAAACATGAGTTGAAATTGTAAAGTTATTTCATCAATTTGAAGCAAATCGGTTGAATAAATAAATTCATTTCCCCCACTAAATTGTCAACATTGAAATATGAGCAAATATTGTTAGAAAATTGAAACAATATAATCATTTGTATATTGAAAAATAGAAAAGAATGAATCATTAATAAAACATAAAAAATTTAAAATATCTAAAGTTGAATCTAACATGTGAAATAATGTTAACATTTACAATAAATCTTGCATAGAAAGATTTTTCTAAACAATATTCTATTTTATCATTATATGTATAATGAGTGGCGTGGAAAAGTTTGAAACATTTTATATATCTGCGAATCACGTGCAAATTACTATGAAAAATTTCTTGTGGAAGAATCTTATCATGATTTATGTAAGGGACCATATCAAGAACACGATAATTTGTTATAACCATTGGTTGCAACTAAAATGTCTCATGTTCTTAACAAGTCTCTGATAATTGGGATGCAGAACCACCAACTTGTGATGAATTTAAAACATCAAATAATGCATATGTACTATCATCCCTCAATTTATAATATAAATTATCATTAATAGGATGGAAATTTCTAATTGATTGAAGATTCCAGTTTCACCTCGCTGATTATTTATACAATAATACTCTTCATCAATCTTAAATGAGAATGAATCAATAGAAGATCCTACCTGGAATGTGCTTGTTACAACAATTTCTTCTTCGCCTATAGAAAATTGATAACCCTGAAATGCAGGAGAGGATATGAATTAATTTTTAAAGTGTAAACTAACCTCATTTTTCACTTTATCAAATTTGTGTCAAACAAAATGAAAATCTATAGGATCTGAAATGATATCCTAAGAATTAAGATCATTATATAAATCAAGATATAAGGAAAAATTAGTGTAATAGGAAAAAAAATAAAAAGAAATTTGTGAATGAATAGCCTTGACATGTGATTTCAACTCTTCTTCACTAATAGTTATCTGATCAATATCCTTGATATGCTCTTCTTGAAAATATGAACATGAAACATAATCAGTATGATAATTCGCGGATAAGATGAGAAAAAATTGTAAGGATTTTCAGAGTAAATTATAAAATTGTTTCTGATGGTGAACTAACAAAATGGTCCATAGTGGAACTCATAGGAATTTTTTCTTGAAATCGATCAAACAATATAAGAGAAGATTATTTTATGTTTTTAATGAAAGTTTAAGGTTTAATACTAACATATCTAAGCTAGTTGTTAAAATTTTTGGAATAAGACAACTTTATTCATCTCTACTAAAAATTTCTTCATTGCTTTGTGATGAGTCTCGGTATTAGAACAAGAATGTTGAAATTCCCAGGGCTACCACCTTTAATTTACCAATCTGGACTTCATACAAACTTAAGAGGTGATAGTGCTATATGCACAGTAAGTACGATTTATACCTAGGTTGCTTTGAAGCAATGTATTAAACTGAAATGTGCAGAGATTATTTTGAAAAATTCCAAGGAAGTAAACTACTAAACTTAACTTTTCAAGAAAAGAGGAAATTAAATATTTACTTGTCCTACTGCATCAAGGAAACTCTAAGCTACTTTTAGGAAAATAAATGATGGAAAAGAAAACCATAATTCTGTTTTGGAGAAATCAAATGATAGTGATGTAAACTTAAGCTCGTTGTATGAAAGTAAGTGCAAGAAAGCAAGGCTATACTATTGCATTCAAAGTAAATTCTACTCTACTTGTAGAAGCCGTCAAATTTTCAAAGGTAAACAATGTAAACTATTTCTATGCAACTTAACTCTTAACCAAAACAGTAAACCCTAATTACAATTTTAAAGCTACAGTGATGAAAGGATGTTGTGCAAAGGTTCTCTAGTCTCTTCAAGTTGGATTCCAAGGCTTAGGGGCCATTTTAAAGTGATGAAAGTTTTAAAAAGAGGCTTAAGAGGAAATTCTTGCCAATTTCCAATCAATTCTATGAAGTGCTACAAGATGTTACGACACTGCTACAGGATGCCCTATATTGCTACAAGATTGCATCTGAGAGTGATCTAAAGGATCTAAAAGTGGTATGAAGGTAGGGGAAGGTAGTAGGATGGTGAGGAGAATAATAAAGGACCTTTCCAATATTATATATACTCAGTATCCCATCTTGCACAAGGGGGAAAAACAACTAATGGTCTCCAATAGCTTTGTGATGTAATTTTCTGTGTGTGGCCAGTTTGGAGGAGATGGGAAGAAGGGTGTTGAGAGAGATGGTATGGGTGATATTAAATGATTCTATATTTCCTTATGAACCAACACATATCACCTACATACAAAGTGATTATTCAACTAACAAAGACATCATTATTAAAGGATTGTTAAAATGTTAATTGCATAAAACCAAAATGCATAGGAAAGGATGACTTGAATTTAAAAAAGAATCTAATTATTGCATGAAAAAAGGCTATATTTTTGTTTTCTTTTACTTGTAAGGTATATATCCAAGATCCTCAAGAGATCTTACTTAACAACCTACAAAATCAAACTTGTTCTTATAAACAAACTTGCAAAAAGAAGCACAACTAAGCTAAGTGCTGGAAAAAAAATGCATAACATAAATATACAAGAGAGGTGATTGAGTGCTTGGCTTGGGCCCTAACCCAAGGAAAATTAGCTCCCATAAAACACACTCAGTCTGGAGGAAAAAATATTATTTTGATTGATATGAAAAAACATTCAAATACATAACATGACAATGGAAATAACAAGTAGCAATCTCTAGCTCTAATAATCACTATCTTCCTTCCAAAAGTTGAATCTTACTAACCTTCTAAGCTCATTTATTTATACAAAAATTAGTGGAAACTCTATGAAGGGAGCTTTGCTTCCCTCCAATTCTCCTACAAAAGTGGATTTGGTCTCCTAAGATTCTTGCAGTCACTGAGGGATAGAAATTTCCCTCAAGCCAATCGAGTCATTGAGGGGCCGATGCAAGGAATGAACCTCCTAAATTTCCTCTTGTTGGTCTCCAATGTACTCTTAGAAAATAAATTCTCCTTGTATTGCGTATTCATTACATTCGACTATAAGATATGAAAAATATTCCTCAACCTTCCTAGTGAACACATTATAGCTCAAAAATATGTTGTCAAATGCAAAGAGAGAGATTAAAATGTTCTAAAGGATTGTCAGATGGGCCTTGAATTGTATCTATATGGGAGGCCCATCATACCCTCTAATGAAAGTGTTTTTCATTCTATGAGCAACTTATTCTCTTAACTACACATCATTTATGGCCCTAGTGGCCTCTCTGACATCCCAAACCACCTCAAAAGGGATGCCTTCCTTAGGATGGTAACCTACATTTTTCTCGATCTCTACCCATTCTCTTTATTCCCCTACTTGTTCCTTATTTTATTACAATCCGAACAGTAGAGGAGGGATAAAATTAATCCTGATCTAGTTTACTCTAAACCTTTGGAATATTCTCTTGCACACAGGTGTCCTATCAAAACCATTCCTTAGTCTTTCTGGAGGTGTTACTCTTTCATTCTCAAGCTATTTGGTAAAGTGTGCCACCTCCTTTTACAAGCTTGCAGGCTCTCAGTCCCTAGTAACCTAAAAGTATCTTCAAACTGTAAGATGATCCATTATTGTTTCTCTATGTAGCATGGTGCCAATTTGGTTTCCTTTATACGAATCTAATTTTCCTTGGTCTTGGCCATCCCAAGTGCCTCAGAGCCCTCTTGTATAATTTCTTTATTTCCTTTGAATGTATTGTTCACTTGCATCTCTTATTTTTACATTTACTGTTCATGCTTCTTTTTTTGTAGGTTACATTGATTAAATGATTGAAGTGATTTAATTTTCAAGTTATTTATAGATTCAAAAGAATGATTCATCCTTATAATAGCTTTTAACATTCATCTTCATCGTTGACCTACTTGGATTGGTTTACTAGTTCACAAATATAGAATTTCTAGAAGTCCCTTCTAACAAAATAGTAGTAATTTTATGCTATTTTTTAGAACGTGTTAATGAGATTCATTTGAGTTTATTCCACTTTTATAGGTTCATAAAAGCATTCAAGTTAATAACAAAATTCACCCTATAGAATTTTCACTTGATTAGGTTAGACATTTGGCAGGTTAACCAACTCACTAGTTCTTGAATTTCTAGTTTTTAGAGTAGTAATTGTCTGTTATTTTTTTTCACGTGTTAACTGAGGTATTTTGGAGTGATTCAACTTGGAATGGAGTCCTAAAACATCCTAATTAATAAAAAAAAATTACCATCCAATTTTAATTTGATTTACTTAGGCATTCAACAAGTTGTCTCCTACCGTAGAAAAACGGGGCCTCCTGTAGCACCTCATGTAGCACTCTTGTAGCACATGAAAACTTGACCATAGTTTCTCTAGAAGCTTTGATTTTGTCTCTTAGGCTTGAATAATGACCCCTATGCTCTAAAACCATGATTATTGAAGAATACATACCACTTAGGACTTTCTTTTTTACAGTGTAGATTAGGCCTATTTATTTGAATTCATGCTCTTAGGATTTCAATTACAAATTGTTTTTCTTGCACGAGATTAGTTTCTTTTCAAGACAACTTTTTACATTTTTCAATTAAAATAATGATTCACATTGTTGCAAGTAGCACAAGGTTTACATTCTGCAAATAGACAAGTACTTTTCATTCCTACATATAGCATAACCTTTACCTTCTTGCAATTAGGATTAGTGTTTACATTTGAGCAAGTAGTATTCCCATTTGTTGCAAATAGAGTAACATTTACATTTCTCCAATTAGTTTAGGCTTTGATTTCATGACATTCACTCCATTACATAAGATCAACAAAATAAGAATACATTGTATGATGCACATATAGTGTTGAAACCTCTTAAGTTTGTACAAACCTCGGGTTGATAATTTAAGTTGGTAGCCTTGGGAGTTGTAACATTCTTGTTGCAATACTCGGGCTCATCAGTTCTATCATGGTTATTATTTTGTTTATATGATGGTTGTAAGCATTGTTTCATAACAGGTTCTAGTTATGGATCTTGACATGTTTTGATTAGTTGATGAATGGTTATTGAATGCATGAGCTAAAAAATGTTATTGCAACTATTATGAGAGGGAATTAGACCTTCTTGATGATTCTCAAATAAGTATCAAACCACTATGTTCAAATATGCATTCATCACCTATATATTACATGTTCTCAATATGTTTGAAAAAATGACTATCATGGTTAGGCCTGGTTAGGTCAAGTCTCTAACTCAAGTTTGAATGTATAGATTTTTTTGTCATGTCATTTATGCATTTCAGAAGTTACAGGAAGTTATGGGTAGTGGTATAGAGGTTGGCCTTGAAATTAGTCTTAGAATCTAGGACCACACCCTCTTAGCTAGAAATTTTGGGTTGAAACCGCATGGATTTAGGCTTTTTCATGCGGTTGGAGACTCCCAACCGCATGGACGCCTTGCTGTGGGAGTGGTTGAGGTCCCAAGGCAAGGAAAAGGTGGTCCAACTTAGGATTTGGCCACCTATGGTTGTTTCTTAGCCTCTAAGTGTGTTGTAGCCCTTGTAGGATGTGTTGAGTTGTTAGTTTGTTGTCAGTTGTCGACCCCTCTTTCTTAATGAGACCTAGGAGGCTAGGTCATGTGATAGTATCCCTCTGTCTCATGTTTACCCTGACAGGACAATAAAATTGGGTAAATGTGTGAGGGTGGTTACAAGTTGGTATCAGAGCATGTGGTCATGCATAGACCACATGCATGTGGTCTATGTGGTTGTTATGCATGAATTTTCATGGTTATGGTTGTTGTGCATGAGGTCATGGTATACAACTGGTATTATTATGCATGGTAATTTGGATGATGATTGAGATGATGTCAGTATATTGATATGATTATGTATATACATGTATCATGCTAATCTAGACTGATTTTGTAGGTGAGATAGCCTACCTTGAAGTTCACTGAGGTGTGTTCATCATGTTTGTATTTGGTTTATCTAATATGGTATGTTTGTAGGAAGAATATGATCAAAGATGACTAGAAAAATGGTGGATTAAGTTCACGAGACTCCCCTTATAGATCAGATGAGCAACCAAGACATGAGTACTCTCTGGACATAGCAGACACTTTGATAATTTTGAAGGCATAGACAAGAAGTTGCAAAGCATATAATGACAGTATCATTCAGTCATAGGAGAAACTTGCCATGGCATAGGAGAAATAAGAACAGGTCAATGCAGTTATCCTTCAGAGTTTTTCAGACTTGCAAAGGCATGGACAACCATGGATTAGTTATGGACAAGACTAATAAGGCATATGGTAGGAGGTCTCTTGGTCGTCATAGGTCAAATAGAGATGACATAGTCATAGATGGAAGGTTCTTGGATACACCTGATATGAGAGGCAATGGACATGGGTTCTAATCTAGTTCTCTTTCAGACAGGTATCATGGTCATCATCACTATCATCCTTAGAGGAGGAGTGATATGGGGTATTTTCTGGATTAGTTCAAGAAATCCAAGGGACCTACATTTGATGGAGAGTTGAAGAAACCAGAAGATGTAGAGGCATGGTTACATGGAATGAAGAAGTTCTTTGAGCTACATGATTACAAAGAGAACATGAAGTCCAAGATAGCTATTTTCAGCCTCAAAGGGAAAGCAGACATTTGGTGGTAAGATGTGAAGCAGGTCATAGACATCAAGACAAAGGTGTTGATTAGCCATGAATTCAAGACACTCTTCATGAAGAAATATCTGTCAGAAAAGGTACTATGATGGAAAGGCCATGGAGTTCTATGAGCTAAATATGGGATTGATTATAGATGAGGAGTACACGACTAAGTTCTTAGAGTTATTGAGGTATGTTCCGTATCTTAAGTATGAGAAAGCCAAATTTCAAATATTTATCAGTGGATTGTCATTAGCATTTAGGGATCAGATTGAGTATGATGAGCCTCGGTCACTAGAGGAAGTCATTGGAATTTTGAAGCACTATTATGAGAAATCAAATCATAAGAACGAACATAAGTAGGTTTGGAAAGGGAATGATAAAACTAAAGGTAAATGTCCACCGAAGAGAACAAGGCCTCAGGATGCAAGTGAGAAAGAGAATGTTGTTCCTTACAAGAAGTTTGGCAGAGTAGAGAAGGGACATGGACCTCAGCCTGCAGATCAGTAGAATAGAGGTGATTGTAGGAGAGTGTTGCAGTGTTGTATATGCAGCAAGGAGCATCTCAAGAAGGATTTTCCATTGTATCAAGGTGGTAGGCCTTAGATCTATTGTGCTCAGGAGGTGCAGGGGATGTTGGGCTGAGCATTCCTCGGATTTATGTAGCATTGGATAATAGACAGGAAAATATTGAGGCATGTATTATTGAGATGGAAGGTAAGCTATATGATCGATTTGTTTCTATTTTTATTGACCCTCAATCTAATTATAGTTATGTTAAACTTGACCTGGTGGATAAGTGTTCTTTGGGAAAAGAAGTGCACGCAGATTATTAGTTGGTGCAGTTGGCTACATGTACTAAGAAAAGAGTTCGTCATTGGGTAAGAACTTATGCATTTGAGTTTAATGATATGCCTATGTCAGTGCATCTGAATGTGCTTCCATTGGGATCATACAATATGCTCTTGGGTATGGATTAATTGTACCTTCACAACACTAAAGTGGATTGTTATGAAAATACTATTGAGTGCTTGGATGAAAATGGAGAACATAAAATCTTGTACGGTAAGAAGAAGGTGACATTAGTTAGAATGGTTAAAACTATGCAGGCAAATATTAGTCACAAGAAAGGGTGTGTATTGTTTGCATTGCATGTTTCTAGTGAAAAAGGTAAGGATGTTGAGGATGCAGAAGTCTTGAAGAGGTATCTGGTTTTGTAGTAGTTCTAGGATGTATTCCCAGCAAAGATTTCAGAGTTTCCACTTCATATGGAAGTGGAATTTTCTATTGAGTTGGTACCAGGGAAACACCAGCGTCAAAGGAACCTTTATAGGGTTAACACTCCATAGTTAGTGGAACTAAAGTCGTAGTTGAAGGAAATTCTTGACAAGGGATACATTAGGTCAATTGTGTCGCCCTCGAGTGCACCGGTATTGTTTGTGAGGGAGAAGGAAAGTATGATTAGTTTGTGTATTGATTATAGGTGACTAAATAAGGTAACCATCAAGAACATGTACCCTTTTCCAAGGACCGATGACTTTATTGATCAGTTGAAGTGAGTAGTAGTGTTCTCAAATATAGGTTTGAGATCAAGGTTTCATTAGGTATGCATCAAAGAAGAGGAAATATACAAGACTTCTTTCCAGAACAAGTATGGGCATTATGAGTTTGTTGTGGTTCCTCTTTTTTTGAATAATGATCAAGTTACTTTCATGTATTTGATCAATAGTGTGTTGTGTCCTTATCTGGACAAGTTTGTGATTGTATTCATTGATGATATATTGATATATTCTAAGAATGAGGAATAACATGTCGAACACTTAGCAAAATTATTGAGATTGCTAAGATAGCATAATTTGTATGTCAATCTTAGTAAGTGCAGTTTCTTTCAAACATGGGTACATTACTTGGGACATGTTGTTTCCAAACAAGACATAAGAGTGGATTTGGAAAAGGTCAGAGCTATCATGGAATGAGCACCTCCTAAGAACGTGGGTGAGGTTAGATAAGTCATGGGGTTAGTATTCTATTATAGGAGGCTCATCAGGAACTTCCCACGAATTTCCTATCTTATTACATCATTGCAGAGAAAGGGAAAGAAATTTGAATGGACAGAGGAATGTGTAGCTAGTTTTGAGCAGTAGAAGCAGTTTCTCACAAATGCTCCAATTATAAAGATTGCACATCTAGATAAAGAGTTTGTGGTATGTAAATATTATTGCAAGAGAGGACTTCGTGGAGTCCTTACGCAAGCGGGACAAGTGGTATGTTATAGGTCAAGGAAACTGAATGAGAACGAGTAGAATTATGTGACACATGATCTTGAGTTGGCAACAATCATTCATGCATTGAACATGTGGACAAATTATCTTCTTGGTGGGAGGTTTGTGTTAATGAGTGATCACAATTGGCTGAGATACTTGTTTGAGCAACCTAATATGAATTCCAAGCAAGCTAAATGATTGGATACACTCAGTGAGTTTGACTTCGAGATCAGGTACATTAAGGGTAAGGAGAATAGGGTTGTAGATGCTCTTAGCAGAAGAGTACATGTAAATCCCATAGCATCTATGATTTCATATGGGATATATTTAGAGTATAATATCTTCAAAGAAAGATAGTAGGATGATACCTATAGGGAGCTTAGGCATAGGTTACAATAGTAGGGTATGGGTGATCAAGATGTGGACTATCATCTCACAGTATATGGTTTGGTGACATTTAGGGATAGGATCTATGTGCCCAACAATAGTGAAGTCAAGAAGCGTATCTTGCACAAATTTCATATTAAGTCATATTCAAGTCACTTAGGATATTAAAAGACTTTTACAACTATGAATAAATTCTACTATTGGCCGAAATTGAAGAAGGAAATGGCTGAGTTTGTGGCTAGGTGCTTGGTTTGTCAACAAGTAAAAGAAGATTGTAAACATCCATGTGGTTTATTGCAACTGATTATGATTCTATAGTGTAAATGGGAGGTCATTTCCATGGACTTCATTACAAGTTTTTCGAGGACAACTAGATAAGATAATTCCATCATGGTTGTGGTAGACAGGTTGACTAAGGTAGCTCAATTCATAAGGATTAATTCTACTTATTCAACTAGTGAGGTAGGTTACGTCTTCATCATGAAGATAATGAGATTGCATGGTATTCCTAGGAGGATTGTATTCGACAAAGATTCCAAGTTCAGTTATAGGTTTTGTAAGGAGCTATTTGTAGGTTTAGGTATATATTTTTCCTTCACTACTTGTTATAAATAGCAACAAGAAATTCCCATTTAATTTGTCCTTGAATTAAATTGCGAATTAAAATTTTAATTCTATTCTCATAACAACTTGTAATAGTTAATTAAGTTAAATTGACTTAATTGACTTAGGAAATTTGAGTTGGAAGTCTATCTAGAGTCATGTAGAGTGATCCCTAAATTTTAGGGGCCCAGGTTGAGTTCTTTGGAGTTGTAATTGGATAACTTAGTCTAACTGAGTTATAATCAGTTAAACTAGTTCTAACTATTGGAGGAACTAATAGAGGTCTAGTAGTGGAATAGTGTACCAGTGCATCACCAGTACCACACTAGTTAACTATAGATTCACTCATAAATAGCTCATGCATGTCAGTTCAGAGGAGGACCTAGTTGAGATTAGAGTGCAGGGATAGTGTACTATTAGTTGTATAATTTTCTCAGCTGTACAGATGGTACATGCTATCAGTTGAGGACCTATGTTTGGATTACATAGTTATGGAGAAAGGATTTCCCAATTAAATATGGGCTAATTCTCTTAGGAATTGCGCAAGGAAGTAGGGGCTTAGTAGGCAACATAATTTGCTAAGTGTTGGCTTGAGTTTTATTTTAAGGAAGAGAGTTAGGTTATACTTGTTCATGGATTGTTATAGTGTGAACAAGAATTGCATTTTCTTCTTAGATCTTCTAGTTAATGTAATATAGATAGTCAGGGTTTTGAGCAGTGGCTTTCCCAGATAAATATTGTCTTAATTGTGATTGCTATTCTTCCTCTTTCTACTTATTGTTTTCATTGATCATTTTTTGTTTCCATTGAGAAGAGTAGAGTAGATTCTTGTCTTATGTTTTAGTATATCAGATGAGTTGTTGAATCTATAGAAAAATCTACGAGTACAACTTATCATCCACAGAAAGATGGAAAGACAAAGAGGGTCAACAAGTTTTTGGAGGACATGTTGAGAATGCATGTTATGCATCAGTAGAGGAAGTGGGAGGAGTATATTCCACTGGTTGAGTTTGATTACAATAATGGGTATCAAGAGTCACTGATGATGAGTCCATTTGAGGCACTTTATGGGTGAAGTTGTAATACTCCTATCAGTTGGAGTGATCTAATGAATCAGGAATTTATCCGACCAGAAATGTTGGCAGAGATGGAATAGGAAATTCAGGGTATCAAGAAGAATCTAAAGGAAACACGGGAAAGATAGAAGAGTTATGCATATCAACACAGGTCATTTAAGGATTTTTAGCCTGGGTGGCATGTGTACTTGCGCATCAAGCCTAAAAACAGCTCGTTGAGAGTCGATTCATGTGCTAAGTTGACACCTCGGTATTGCGAGCCTTTTGAGATCCTTGAGAGAATTGGACCAGTGGCCTACATAATTGCACTGCCTTCGATAGTGAAAGTCCATGACGTTACCGTATTTCATTTCTTAAAAGATATGTGAAATATGTTTATCATCTGATTTATTGGTCTATATTATAGGTGGATCTAGAAGGAAAAGTCCAACTGGAACCTCAGTAAATTTTGCAATAGAAAAAACTCGTGATTTGGAATCGAGTAACTGAGCAAGTTAAAGTGCAATGGAAGCACTTTAGGCGCATTGAAGCTACATGGGAGATGGCTAATCATATGCGGACTATGTATCCTTCATTATTTTCCAATTGAGGAAAAGGCGTTCTGGTATATGTATATATTTATGTTTGGGTGTTATTATAAATACCATAATGAGCTATGTTATAAAGTTCCAATAAGTGGTATAGTTGTAACGTTGGTGTGCTTTTCAAAAAGTTGTTCATTATAAACACTGCATCAAGCTAAGTCATTAATAGCCATGGGAAGTGTGTTTTGGTTTTCAATGTTTTTTTGGTTATAGGTGTCATAGAACTCTCAGGGCAACGTTCCCCTAAGGGGGAGGGGTTTGTAACAACCCCGAACTAAAATTTCATGTAATAAAGTTAATAAAGACCAAAATAAGACCAAGCTCATGGGACACATATTCCAAGCTGAATTTTGGGAAAAAAACATCCTAGTGGGTGTGTTGAGTCTCTAAAAAGTCATTCATTTCGCCCTCTTTTTTTCACTTTGATTCAAAATTTACCATATTGCATAGCTCCATAACTATGCACTAAGTCCATATTTATGATCAAATATGGGTTTAGGCATATGATTTTATAATACATTTATTTTGGTATTTTAAGTGAATTTATGGTTAAATATTAGAAAAATAACATGTAATCACTTATATATAAAAGTTGGATGAGTTTTCTGACATATGTAGGCATATTTGAAGATTCCAAGGAAATCCTATTTGGCCTCCAAGACTCAAATTCGAATTTCCTCTTCAAACTCTTGAAGTTTTGAGGAAGATTTGAGATCATTGGTCAACCACATTTCATGGAGAATGATCATGGAATTTTTCATAAGTGTCTCCTATCAAAGCTAGGAGATATTTTTGAGAGGATATGAAGAGATGCTAATTGCTAGATGTCAACACATGATTGTAACCACATGAGATATTTGTGGATATAGGAAAGATTTATGGATCTACATTTAGGAGTTATTTGTCTTAGTTTTTGTATAAATAGGAGTGCCTTCTCCTCTTAAAATGTGTATAAAGTTCGGGAGCTATGCTCATGCTTCAATGTATAATTTTTATGTTAAGGATTGACATTATGCTTATGATTGATGTAATGAGTACCATTATATTTCACTTTGATATGATTATGCCTTTACTTGGTGTTTGACCAAGAGTTTTATCAACTTTCCACCTATCATGCACTTTGGGATGGCCACCTAATGCATATGGGATGTATTGTAATGTTTTATTCAGTTTCTTTATCTTCATTTTAACTCTTTTGATTAGATGCATTCTTTACATTATTTCATGCTCATTCTATTTATGTTCTTTTGCAGGTTAAGAATTATTTCTCTCATTTCATAGATTCATTGATTTTCAATTTGTTTGATAGATACTCATGAATGATTCTAATTTGGAAATGCATACATTAGTAATTTCAATTGATCTCTCACTGCTTTCAGAATATGTTTCCTTTAAATTTCATAGTTTAAGAATTCAATGCTTTCTTATTATAGGCTTTGCTGCTTTCTAGATTAAATTTAATTCAAGTCATTAGAATAGATTTACTTTCCTGTTGATAATATAGATTCAATTTAATGTCATTAGAATAGGTTTCTTTTCATGTCAATAAAGTTTACTTTCATGTCAATTGTCATTTCAATTTCATAGATTAAAGGATTCATTTCCAAGTTCCGAATTCGATATTTTTAGAAAAAAAGTGTGTGCATACTCATCTTAGACATTTTTCATGAATAGGTTTGCCATCATTTCAATATGTTAATTTACTCTTAAATTTAAAGTCGATTATTAGCATATATTGTGCAAGTATATTTCATGAACCCTAGTTTTGACAATTTAATGACAAAGTAATTTAACTAAAAATTATATTACCCAACAGGGTGTTCATTTGGTTTATTATGGCTAAGGAAATTTGGAAAGCCGTTGGAAAATGATTTGGAAACACAAGGAGGCATTAATTGGAATTTTATTTATGAAAATAAAGGAAAATAAGAGAAAAGGGAGATTGAAAGTAACTAGATTGCGTGAGGAGGAAATTGAAGTAAAATTAGAGGAAAATGGAGACAATAGAGGCCTCAATGATAAAAAGGCTTCTGCAGATTAGTTCACAACCTTTTGTCAGTTTGGTTTTGGATCTGTATCCCTATTCTCTCTCTCTCTCATACTCTTGCACACTTAGAGCATTATTGGAGCACTATAGTGTTTGGTGTAGGAATTGTTGTCAAGCAGATTCCTTCAACACTTAATTTTCAACCCAAGGGTTTCATAAACTTAGAGACGAAACACAAGAAATGTCAGAAATGATATGAAATTTTCCAAACTCTATTCCTACTTCCTTAATTGAAATCTTGTAGAATAAAAAAAAATTTATCGCCCAACAATTTACACCAAAGATATTCTAGTGCTGGAATATGAAAGAAAGTACTTTTGCAGGAAAATAAATTAAATGAATTCTCAGAATATCTTGCAACAATATTTGAAAATGTAAATCTATGTTTATCTTCAGTATAGTTGTGTGCCAGCTTAATAATTGGACCCTTGAAGATATCTGACTCTTATAGATCTTCCTCCCTGTACTAAGTTACTATTCTTGTACTTTTGCAAAGTACTTGCACTAGTCAGAACAAAGCTTAGGTGCTGGGATTATATTTTACATATGTATTGAAGATGTATATCCTTATGCAACTCTAAGCCTCAAGGCTAGAGCAATCTGTTCCTGTATCAGGAGATAGATTCCTGTACCGAGACAAACGTTCCTGCACGAATTTTTCCAATCCTTCTTTCAAGAAAATAAAGAATGTGTTAACTAAGGAAAATTGCTTGCAAAGGTGAACAAAAATTCAAAACAAATTCCTCAAACCGAAAGATTTTTCAACTAATCTTAATGTCTAAAAAAAGAATTCATTCCCAAAGTCAAAGAACACTCTTCTTTAATTAAGGAACTTCTGCATGTAATCTAAGAGATCATTTAATTGTGACAATAGGTTTCAATCCTATAATAGCTATACACATGAACTAATCTGCATTCATAACCTATTGGAATGAGAAAGATTTCTTTTAAGAATTATTATGCATGAATGATATCTTTCCTAAATAGCATGAAGTGCAGGCACAGACCAATATGTGTCGCAATAGTGTTCTGTTTCAGAAGTGTATTTAATTCAAAATATCAAAATAACTTCATAATAGAAATCAAACTTTTCAGAATCGCATTAAGACTTAATAAAAATCACACTCTTCAGGATTGCATTAAGACTTATAAAATAAAATAAAACACCATTACTATGATGAATCAGAAGAATCAATATGTGAAACTCTAAATGCACTAGTGCAGGAATGCATACTTGCATGATCCAGGCAGAAAATGATATTAAAAATCAAAGAAGAAAATCATAAGATTGAACTTCAATCAAACTCGCACACCACGGATCTATTACATTGAAATGAAATAAGATTCAAACTTTGCAGAAATATAAAAGAAGCATCTGTTTACTTCACACATTGCATTAAAACTAATTAACACACCATAATCGAAAAAGAGAAGAGCACGAGGGAGAACGAGCTGGGTTGGCTGGGCCCTAGGCAACCAAATCGTTTCCCTGTTTAGGAAATGTAAAGACTCAACTCTTCAATCAACGAATAAACATAGAATTATAGTGCAATATTGAGAAATCATGGCGTAGTTATTATCTATTAATGATCAACAAATATACATCATGAACTCGAATAGAGCCCTAAATGAGGGCAATATAAGCCAAATTACAAAAGGACATAATCACTGTATCCTTGCTATATCTATCACTCACTACCATTTTCTATCTAAGTCCTCTATTTTATACATCCATTTAGGCCTACGACCGTAACCAAATTACAACAAGTTTTCCAATCTGAGCCTTTTAGCTATAACAAAATAATAACAACAACTCGTGCTAAGCCTTTCAACTATAGCAAAATGATATTCTAGATATTCAGTCGGCGACCTAATCTCCACCATATCCCTGATTTTCCTCTATGCTCCAAGCCCAACTCGAGTTAATCATTCTAGAACATGGTGTCTGCATGGAGTGGTGAGCTGTCACGATAGTTGAAGATTCACCAGTGGTGCAGGAATCCTACCTGCACTCGACCATGCTAACAAGATGATTAATTCATTTTCTATCAAATACTTCTAGGAAGAGAATTATTAGCTGCAAAGATTTAAATGCATAAAATCTCTGAAAATGATTAATTAAGCACATTCGTAACCCTTAGACATGAAACATAAAGCTCGTGCAGGAAGGGACACCATTCTTGGACTAGTGTAGGAATAGGGGGGTTTGCAAGTTTAAAACAAAGGTATATGGTTATGGTTTTGAAGGGAAAAAGGGTTAAAAAATGAAGAAATTTAGCCTATCAACATCCTCGCCTGCTTAACTTGTTGTGGGTCCTCACACAACCTTTACCTACTAAAAAAAAACCAAAACATAAGGGCCTCCCTTTAATTCTGAACTTGTCTACTGATCCCTGCTTTCATTATCTTTTCCTTCCTGCTTTGAACCTTTTTAAGTTTCTTGGTCACCTTCTTAAGACGTTCATAACACTTTGAAGCCCGATAATTACATATCGTAACTTGTTTCTTCTGTTCCTTCAACTCCCCTACCAACTCTATGTTTTCTCATTTCTACTCTATATGCTACTCTTTCATGGCTCAGTTTAACACCTCCAAGCCCTAAAAATGTTGCTTGAGTTCTTCTATATGTCTGTTCAAGCAAAGGGTGGAGTTCTCCATTCTCAATTCCTCTAGCGTTGAATTTTCAGAAGTCAACTCCAGACATGTGCCATCATCATCAAGGTCGAAGTTATCCTGGCCACCTTTCAATTCCTCCACTATAATATCATCAAGGGTTTCAACACCCAAAATATCAATGTTACTAAGGGTCTCAGTGCCCTGCATTTTTACCTTATCAGGGGTTTCAGTACCCTGCTCTATAGAGTTGTTAAGGACTTTAGTACCCTACTCATCTATCTCACCAGGGGTTTCAGTACCCTACTCTTCGAAACCATTGAGGGTCTCCACACCTTGCTCATTCATCGTGTCAAGGGTTTCAATACCCTTCTCTTCAAAATCATTGGGGGTTTTAGCACCCTGCTCATTCATCGCATCAAGGGTTTTAGTACACCACGCCTTAAAATCATTTGGGCTTTAAGCACCCTTTGCCCTGTCATCCATCTGACCCTCTATTGGGTCCTTACTTATACTGAACATCACCTTCCTTTTCTTCATTCTGCCAAGGAGGACCGACAAGGGTGTGTCATCTTCCTTCTCCACATAGTCACCATTAAGCATTGTGTGAGCTGCGGCCTCAACAAGAACCAAAAGATTATATTTACCTGGATAAGCAGGTGGAAAGTCATCCAACAATATCAGAGATGTTGAATTAACATGACTCACCCTTGAGGAGGTAATTCTTTGCCTGTCCAACATCCTGCTCTCATTAGGACGCGGGGTCATGTTTCTGATTTCTTGTTTTTGCCTGTACTCCTCTTCTGAGCCGACTCCAGTTTTTCTGCATTCTTATTTTGGGTCGTCTTCTTTGCACTTTTCTTTTGAGTTGACTTCTCTATGCTCTGCCCCAAAAACTCTTTCAACAATTCCTCCCAAGTCAGACATCTAGCTTCCAGTACCTTCTTAATTGATCTTGTGATCAGCCCATGGTGATATAATTTGTGTGTGGCGTGATTGAATTTTCCTTTCAGAAACCCCTTTGCCATATTTTTTAAACCTTTGAGCAAATAATATGGTAAATTGATGAGCTTACCGGACTCGAAGTGCAAGAGTAGGTGTATGTGGTAGAGGAAAGTTAGTGAATAGCGGCCTTCGCAAGTAAGGAACTTTTGCAACACATAAAGGAGAACCTTCCAATTCCCTATCATGTGTTCCACTAGAGGTTGTTCATCTAGTCCACCTTCTGCTTCGAGTTGACCATGAACTGACGCCACAGTTTTTGTTCTAACTTCTCCTTCTTGAACGATTTCTCTCCTACTGCTGGCAACCCTATGGCCTGAGATATTGATTCTTCTGTTACTGCAAATTCTAAAGAATCGACCTTGGCTCGGCTCCCATCAAAGGTCCACGAAAACGCTATTTCCATAGCTGAGTCAAACCCATCAAACTTTTGCAGGAATGGGAGGAACCCAAATTCCTGCAACATTGCAATACTATTCTTGTACTTAGCTGTCTATTTCATATCTATGGATCGTGGCTCAATCCTTATAGGCACCATGTCTATTCAAATTCACCCACTCTTTATTTCAAAAATATGTCACAACAAAAAGAACTCAAATGGTAATCAAGATACACACCCACCGTTATATTAACAATTTCCCAAAGGGTCGTGCTTCATCATTAAAAATACACAGATGCGAATGTGAATTGGTGTTGGTACAAGAAGGCTATAATGATTGGGAGAGATGACGTTTAGATAATAATTTCACATAACGGTCATGAAAGGTCGGACATGGGATGAGGCTATTATTATCAGGTGAAGAGTTTTTCAAGGGATGGCAAGTATCAAATTTTGAGAGAATCATACTGCCCCACATTTACTCCATGATTTCACATAAAGCGTACTTTAGTACTCAATTAAAAGATAAGATTTTATAACCTAAAATATCCTTGTACTTGAACGATTTCTTCCTAATCTAGTAAATGATGAAACAAACCATTAATCATAATATAAAGTGAATGTCATGATCTACAGGTGGCATAGTTGTTCTGCCTGTACAAAGGTTCATGAAACAAAAGATAAGCTTTAATACGATTTTTTTTGCACTAGGTGTTCTTGCACCAGAACATGTGCTTTTGAATTGGAAGTGCTTAGCAGTGAGGATTCTTGCACTGAATCATGTCTGCACCAACCATGTCTGCACTGAGTGTGCTTGCACTTTAGACATGCTTGCACTACCCATGACTGCACCGAATTTTCTTGCACTTTGAACATACATTCCTAAACCAGGGGTATTTGTAGCATAATAGGAGCCAAAAGAGAATTCTGATAGAATACAATTCATAGAATGGATTTTAAAAAAATTGTTGAATATACAAAGGAGATTTTATTCACCATTTCTTAGCGTTAACATATGCCTTTCGATTGGATTTGTGGGTTCAGATCAGATCCTGCAATCAATCCATGAGGGAAAAAAGAAGTGGAAAAAAAGGGTAAATTTTTAGAACGGGAAGGAAATTACGACAGGGAATTCAAAAGAAAAGCCACCAAGAGGGATATATTGAAGAGGGATTTTGGGGAAAGAAATCAAGGGAAAAGAGGGAAATACAAAATCAGATAGGGAAATTTGTTTGAAGAAAGGGATGGTAATTTTCAGGATAAAAAGAAGGAAATAAGGGGATTTTTTTTTAAATGGGAATAGAAGAAAGGAATAATTTCACCTGATATCTACCTGCATAAGGTTGATCCATAAAATAAATGCATCGACAATTGAATGTTTCCTGAAATAAAAATTTCCATGCCAGCTATCCCAAACTTGGATAAGGGTCTGGTTCTTGTACTTGAACCCACTTCTTCTTGGTGACAGTTAACACATCTAGAGGTCAAGAAACATTCCCATTTTATTAGAATTGATCTTCCTGCCACCAATCTAGTTTTTAGGTTGATCCTTGTACAATCATATCATTAGAACTGATTTTCACTATCACAGGAATTTTTTTTTTCTTTTTCTTTTTAATTTTTTTCTCTTATTTTTAATTATTTATATATATATTTTGGATTTTCCTTCAATTTCATTTCAAGAGAGAAGAATTCAGATCACAATTGGCTGGCATAGCAACCTCCCAATTGAATTCAAACTGCTACTGCACTTGCTGCATGAAGTCTTCCTTTGTGATGGGTTGAAAATATACTTTAAGCCTATGCCCATTCACAAGGAAAATTGAATCTCGCCCATTGATGGTTTTGACTTCTATAACCCCATTGTCGAAGACTTGAATGACCTCATAGGGTCCCATCCAACGAGTATGGAACTTCCCTTTAAAATATTTAAATATAGAATCATAGAGAAGAAACCAATCCCCTGGTCGGGACTTCTTTTTCCTAACAAAATTGTCATGCCACTTATTGCATTGATGTTGCACCAAAATATTCTGTTGAACAACATCCCTTCGAAACTCATCCAATTCGTTTAGCTGCAATAGACATTGTTTTTGTGCTTCCGAGAGATTGACACCCAACTGAACTGTAGTCCTGAAAGTCTTTATCTGAAATTCAATTGTCAAAAGGACTTGTTTTACGTACTCCAACTCATATGTTGTATGCCCCGTGTTGTTCCTCCAAGTGGTTTGATAAGCCCATAAGTCTTCAGGAAACTGACTAGCCCAATCCTTTCTATGCATGTTTACTATTTTGGTGAGGATGGATTCAATCACCTTATTTGTGGATTCCACATAGCCATTTGCTTGTGGGTGGTACAGTGTAGATTTCCTATGCTGAATCTTATATTGATTCATGACTTCCTGCATCAAGTTAGAAACAAACTACGGTCTATTTTCAGAAACAATTTCTCTAGCAACAGCAAATCTAGTAAAAATTTCATTAAATAAAAAATCAACAACAACGTTTTCAGTGGCAAAAGAAACAAATTTACCATCTACCCATTTAGTAAAAAAATCAGTACAAACCAAGATATGCTTTTTATTTGAAGATGTGGGATTTATGGGTCGTACAAAATCAATAACCCATTTTTCAAAGGGTTCAATCATGACTTGAGGACATAAAGGCTTGAACAGGCTAACCCATTTGTTGACAACTATCACAACACCTAACATATTGTTTGGAATCCTTAAACAAACAAGGCCAAAAATAACCAGTGCATAAAATTTTACATGTAGTTTGTTTTTCAACAAAGTGGCCACCGCAAGGTTCATCATGGGTAGATTTTAAAATATCAAACATTTCTTCCTCTCTTACACATCTATGAATAACAAAATATGGTCCAATGTAAAAGAGGTCTCCTTGTATCCAATAATATGAAGCACTTTTCTTAATAATATTCTTATTTTCACAGGCGTATAAGTGAGGTGGTGTCTTTCTAGTGATTAAATAGCTGGCTATGTCAATAAACCATGGATATTTTGCTGACATAGAAAAAAGATGTTTGTCGGGGAAATCATCATCAACAGAAATTGCCTCACCAAGATTGTTTAATCTGGAAAGATAATCAATTACAACATTAGACTTTCCTAGCCTATCAACAATTGTAACATTAAATTCCTGTAATAAAAGTAACCACCTAGTCACTCTACCACTAGTTAAAGATTTATTCATTAAATATCTTATAGCAAAATGATCAGTATGGACATAAACTTCATATCCTGTAATATAATGTCTGAATTTGTTAATAGAAAAAATAATAGCTAAAAAAAATTTCTCAGTCACTGTATAGTTAAATTTGCAAGGTGAAATTTTTTTACTGATGTAGTAAATAGCATAGGATTGTTTATTCTCTTCTTGTCCTAAGGTTGCGCCAAAAGTAGTGTCTGAAGCATCGAAGGAAATATGAAATGGTAGGGACTAGTTTGGTCCTCTCAAAATTGGTGCCTATACTAATTTTTCCTTCAATGTTTCAAACCACTGATGGCAAGCCATGGACCAAGTGAATTTACTATGCTTAGCTAGTAATCAAAAAAGAGGGGTAGAAATCTTGGAAAAAAATTCAATGAATCTTTGGTAATAACCAACATGTCCCATGAAATATCTCACTTCCTTTTGAGTTTTGGGTGCAGGCAGATGAATAATAACTTCAATTTTAGCGAGGTCTACCTGAATACCTTTGTCAAAAATCAAATGACAAGGAACCACTCCTTCTTTGCACATTAATCTACATTTTTTATCACTCAAAGAAACATGGGCCTCTTGGAGACATAAAATATATTTTCCTAAATTTTTAAGAGCTTCATCAAATGAGTTAACAAACACAGAAAATTCATCCATATAAATCTCAACACATTCATGATCAACAAAAATAGCCAACACAGCCCTTTGAAAGGTAGCGGGTTCATTACACAATCCGAAAGGAAGCACTCAGTAGGAAAATGTACCCCAAGAGCATGTAAAGGTGGTTTTGTCTTGATCTGAAGGTGTGTTCTAGATTTGGTTATACCCACTGAAGCCATCTAAAAATGAAAAGTACTTTTACAGGCAAGGGTATCTAGCACCTGATTAATGAAAGGAAGGGGAAAATAATACTTTAGAGTGGCTTTGTTTAATTCTCGATAGTTAATGCAAATACACCATCTCCCATCTTTTGTAGGGACTGTCACTAATGGAGAGACCCATTGGCTGTCAGAAATGGGGTAGATGAAATTAGCATCTAAGATTTTTTGTAATTCTTCCTTAACAATATCTCTTAGTGTGGGATTCATTCATATCTAGGGTTGTCAGACAAGCTGGGCTCCCTCTTGGATATAGATATGATGAGTAGAAGTCTTAGGAGGGATGCCTTTCATGTGTTCATAACACCAAGTGAATGCATGCAAATGATCACACAAAAAGGTAACAAGCTTCTCTTGTTGAGATGAATCCAGGTCTAAACTAATGTGTAAGGATTTTTCTGGACTAAATTCAACAAGAGTGGTCTCAGGCTCAAGAGTACAGGAATGTGATGCCACAGTTTGGGATAAGGAAGGTTTGGAATTAGATTTTTCTTGAAAATCCAAACTAAAGATCTAATGAAGTTTATCAAAACTAGGCATAGTGTCTAGATTGCTCAAGAAATCTCACAATTCACCATCCTAAGTAGACTTCGTATGATGTTGAATCGAAGAAATAGGTTGGGTCTCCTCATCGCTACTGTCATAATCTAACCGTAAGGTATCCTTGAGTTCCCGAATAGATATAGTAGGTGGGTATAAGGTGACCTTTTTCCTAGAGTCTCCACGTGAAATGTACATGTCACTGAAGTGACATCTAATATAAGCATCAGCCGTGGCAAGCCATGGTCATCCCAGAATCAAAGGATGTCCTCCCACGAGATTCTTTGGCTAAAGCACAATTAAATCTGCAGGGTATTCCCATGAATATATAGAGACAACCATGTCATCCAATACTCCATCGAGCTTGATTTTAGGTCTATCTACAAGTTCAAGCATGGTGGGCGTGGGACGAATATGGCTGAACCCAAGTTGTTCCATGGTTTTCCTGATTATCACATTGATGGCCACTCCTAGGTATATTAATACATTAGAGGCAAGGATATCACCTATCTAGGAAAAAGAAACTGGGTTTCCAGGATCTGTATCTTTCTCCATCGATATGCATCTTGTCATCAACTCAGCTGCTCTACCAACAAATTGAATGGTCTGAGTATCTACTCTCTTCCTCCCTGGATTTCTAAGATATACTTCCCAAATGATCTTGGTACAGATGGGAATTTCTCGGATAGCCTGAAGTAAAGTAACCATTATACAAAGGTTCCTTAATTCAAAAGCCAAGGTGGACTCGAGAGCACTCTTCTCCATGGCCAACCACTCTAGATAGGGGGGCTTGTTTGAAGAAGATGGTGAATCTTAAGGTATGGGAATGGGCTGAAAGGTGATATTTGATTTTGAATGATCATGAGTTACCTCCTCATTTTTCTCCTCAATAATCACCGTGGAATATTTTTGTTTTTTTTTTGTTTAAGCACCCTTCCTAATCTCAATTGAAGCTCATTTATCCCAACCAGCAAGGTTCGATAGGTAGGGAGAGGGGACAGTCTAACCAAATGAATCAGTTGTACCCCCTTATTATTAGGATTTGGTAAGGATTGACTTTGTAGAGGTAGAGAGGGAAAAGATGGTTGTGATATATGGTGTGGTGCATAAGAAGGAGGATATGATGGCATTTGAGCGGGATAGGAACGATATGAATAGTTTGGCCCTCTCCATCCTTGTTGCCAAGGTTGGGAGGATTGTTGTTTTTGGGAAAACTAGTGTCTTTTCTATTTGCTAGCCACTAAGACAGGTAGCTATCTTAGAAACAAACAATCAAAGCAATTTGCAATTTCCTTTATGTATGATAGACAAGAGATAAGCAAAGGGGACCAACCTGGATCTTCCACTTGGCTCCTTGCTTGATTTCTCTCTCCCTTGATAGAGTTTTCCGCTCCTCTCCTACTTGTCCCGCTTTAGAGAATAACTGTAGAGTCAAAGTAATAAAACACCATCAAAGCATCTCGATCTATAATATCATAAACAATGTAGAATCAAAAGCACATTGATCATACAATTGCATTCACAAATAACAATATTCACAAATACACGATTATATGGAGGAAAACTCAAAGAACTTTATTAATAGTAGAAGAGAGGATTACAACCCAGCTGTCTGATCCAACATCAACTTCCTAGCATCAAAGCCCTCTTCACCTCATGGAAAGCAAGATCACCCAACAATACAATGTCTCTTCTCACAGATAAACGAATAACACTTCCTCACAAAATACAAAATTGCAGCCTCTAGATCTCTCAGATGAGGGATCCATTTATAGATGTCTTGCAAGGGTGTGAGTCAACTCTGGGTTTCTGATTAGTGTCATTCCACTAATAGTTCTTGGTTCCACTTGGAGATTTCATTGATCTCTTACTCATCCCTGGGCGAACTCAGAGAGGCAAGTGTCCTGGGAGAAGTTTCTGGAAGATTCCATGAGCTTCCACTTAGGAAACTGTCTCTGCCATTTGTCTATTCTCGCTCATTGCACCCTATAGAAGGCCTTTTCAGTATGCATTGCACCTGACTAGTGTAGCAACCAGTATGCATCACACCTTGACCATGGAGCAGTCAGTATGGTCCAGTTTTGGCTAGTTTTGAGTGGTTTCTCAGGTGGAACTTCTGGGAAATGATGTAATCAGTTGACCATGATCCTTTAGGGTATGAAACAAAAATTTTAGGGGTTAAAGAGCTCTTGGTTAATGGACATATGAGTTTGGAGTTCTAGTACCCAAATATGTCTATAACAGTTGCCCCCTAAATCATGAGGTCATAAATGTTTTGATGTCGAGTGGAACTCTTTATCATGAGGATCCAAGGCATTCGAACTGGAAGGTGACTTGTATTAGATACAATACAATACATCATCATCATATTATTTTCATGATCTAGCTGAGGCTGGCATTCCCATGCTCAGCATTATAAATTCATTTTCATGTACATAGGACAGACAATCGTCTGTTGTTGCAGACTGGCGATTCTTCACATGAAGAGTCATATTCTCTGGCTTAGATGACCATATGTGTAGCTTCTGTGTACAATTGATGTCTTTATTTTCCTGAATATATCACAGCCCGGATGGATGAAACTAGATCTGGGGTCTTCAAACTCGTTCAATCTTTGCCCGATGTACAAGTCTATCCATGTGAAAAGATGTTTTGAAGTCGAACATGGAAAGACATCCCTTGATTACCAGCCAATAATGTAAGTTGTTAATAGGCGCGAGAGGAGTCACCGATAATGATAATGACCCTCAAGGTACTACAGTACAATTCACATGGTGTGAATATATGAGCTTTTGTCGAACACCACGAAAAATATTTTGGTCAAAGGCCATTGATGTAAACATGCCGCCGGAAGTGAGAAACTTGCCATTGAGGCATGCAAGCTTCAAAGTACTGAAAGGGTTGTTTCTAAGTCAACTTCTTGGATAATGAGCTGATGTCGACAAGAAGTGACCCATCGTAGGAGGGCCTTGATGTATCCCACATCTACAACACAAAATGAAGCAAATGATTTTTCTAGAGGTGAAAACGATCTGATGATACAAGGTTCAAGAATGGCAGTCATGAAAAATGAAGGGTGAAGGTATTGCAGTGGATGAGACGTTAGTTGGATGGTAAATTCTCTGAATGACTTCTCTTGAACATGTCAGTGACACTGAGATGCATTGGTAGCATTAACCCCAAAAGATGGATGGTGCAGAGGATCAATGGTGATATAACCCGTGAACAGAATAACCCAACCCGACTCAATCATGGTGATGGAGTGAAAGTGTCATGTTCAAGAGTGACCTACTACCAATAAATTTCTTCAAGTTTTCTTCCATTTTCCCCAGTCATTGCTGACCAGTACCTCTTTATTTTTGTCAAGCTTGAGGAGGATAACATAAGCTTGTTCTATAATTTTCCCTTCAGGCAAACCGTTCACTATATTTTAGCGAGCTTAGCGACAGTGAAACTCGTTCTTGTCTGGATGGACAAGTTTGTAGCTATTATTTTAACAAGTTTAAGGATATAGATAACTCGATCCTTTTCATGTTTAGAGAGTTTGAAAAGGGACGAAAAGGAAACTACAGTAGTCCTTTTTCATATCATAATCCCTTAAGTCCGGAAAAGTATAAAATAATACGCAAGTGATGAATTTTAATTCGTTTTAGCAAGCCGAAAAAGACAATTGCTCGATATTTTTGTTTAATAATCCCTCAGGTACAAAAAGATTAAAATGTATAGGAGGGATGGCACTTCCCTTTACTTTAACAAGCTGGAAAGGCCAATAGCTTGACAATATTTTTATATTTAACGAGTCTAAAAAGAGTTTAAAAGACACTCATTTTTTAGGAACGAGTGCTGTTTTCGGGTAGCAACTGGTTCTAGGTAAGTTTGGACCTTCTCAAAACATGGCAATGTGAAGAGGGTGGCTAACAGGACCACTCATCGCAGTTGTTCCTCAAAAGGGTAAATAATCAAGTGGAAGCATATGATCGACCAAAAGAATGGAGCTGACGGTAGGAACACAACCAAGGTTCAAAACTTTGATAGTAGGGCAATCACAAAGGTTATTTACTGAGGGTGGATTCATTTTTTAATGAGCTTGAGTAGGGAGAAACTATACTCATAGGCAGGTTTATTTTTTAATGAGCTTGAGCAGGGAGAAACTATGCTCATAGGCAGGTTTATTTTTTAATGTGCTTGAACCTTGCAGAAACATTGCTCATACTAGTTGTTTAAAGATGTCTCTCAATGGTAGCTTTATTTTTTAGTGAGCTTGAACTCTATGATAACATGTGCTCATTGCCCTTTTATGTAAGCTAGAAATGACCAAACTACAAAGCTAACTACACTAAAGCTAAGGAACTACTGAGGTTAGGTAGGATGGTTTTGTCCTCCGTTGAGGAAAAAACCCTTCCTTTGATTCGTCTGGTGAGCAAACATTTCCAGACCAACTGCCTAACCTAGGAAGTTGAACTAAAAAGCTAAAAGATGAAATTGGTCATTTTTCACTTGCATACAAAGGTTTGCATGCCCGGGGTATTAAGAAAAGGAGAGTTTCCAGGTCACCATATGGAAGTCCTTGTGGTTAGGCAGGATTGTTTCTGTCAACGATAGACAAAAAACACTTCCTTGGCTTTGTCCACCGAAATAGACGAAGGTGAATGGTGTGAGCTTCCAATCACATAACCTATCAAGAAACCTATCTTTTCAGCTAGGTTTTCCTACTGAAGCAGACCAGGGTGCATGCCTCCTAAGCTTTGTTACATTCACCAGACTACCCATGGTAATTAGGTGGATGAAACGAAGGTTGAAGAGACATTCTTGATGCAAAGAGACTATTTAGGGATGGTGTTCGACTTGTAGTTGTGTTTGAACCAGGAAATGAAAGCTAGCCGATAAGTTGCACCATTTGGTCTTCATGCGGGAAACACATCACTCAAAATAGTGTGGAAACAACAACTTCCATGTTATAAACATAGTCACGCCCAAGGAGTAGATTGTAATCTAATGGCCCTTGGACTACCATCACATTCAAGTGAACGGTTTTCCTTTTCAAAGTTATCGATAACTTCGGAAGGATCCCTAACGGTTGACTGGTTCCTTTGTTAAAGCCTGACAAATTTTGTGTCTCGGGTAGAAGCGATGGTGAACCAAGCGCTTTACAAGCAGTTGAGGAAAGGATACTCACTGAAGCCCCTTCATCTATGATAGTGATAGACATGATCATTTTGTAAACTTGTACTATGATCCAGAATGCTACATTAGATGGGAGGTGGGTTTTGCTGGTTGATTCCAATCAAAAAAAATGACTAGACTGCTCAGAGGAGGTATCGAATAAATTGGTGGATGAGCTTCATGAACTGGGGGGTTTTCCTCCTGATGTAAAAGAACGGGTAGATTGTCCGTAAGTTCATCAGATTTTGTATTGACAAAATAATTTGAAAAATATCGTTCTCACTCTCTTTGGAAATTGTATCATCTGAAGGTGGACCTTCTGGATGTAAGACTGGTTCGACTACCATATTGACCTGTTGACTTTGGTCTGGTATGGACTTAGAAGGTTCACTTTCAACGATAGGTCTTTCAACCGACAATTGAGTTATGCCAATCGGGTTTTCAACTAGTGATGGACTTGGTGAGAGTCTCTTGTATCTAGGTGGAAGTCGCTACGGTGAAGCAGGACGGTTATCCAAGACACTTTTGGCTTTGTCCATAAAAGGAAAATGGTGAAGAGCATGATTACCTTCACATAACCTACATGGAAATCTAACCTTTCCTTTCCGTCCATTAACTTCATTTTCACTAGTTGATGGTGTCATGTCAACCTGATTACCAGAGGTTGATGACACCAGATGGTGCAAAAAGGGAGACCATTCTCTCAAGATCTGCGGAATGCAAGGACAATCTCGATGAAGGTGGTCTCCCTCCCAAATTATGCATGGAGATCTGTGCTTGGAAAGTTTGGTGTGCAGCTTTTCACCAGATGATGCATGGTTACCCCCTTGTTTAAATGACTTCTTCTTCTTCTTTTCCTTCCATTTCTTCTTCTTCTCAGCTACCTGGTTTTTAGTATCACTAGTTTCACAAAGCGAAGAGGAAGAAGGGGAGGGAGAAACAAGTGAAGTAGAAGGTGAAGGGACAAATTCAGTATCATTTGGTTACTTATTCGATTACTGAGGAATCATGGTATTTGAACGACAAAGGTTGAGAATAGCCATACTGGTAGGTCAATTGTTATTCCTGGAAGAGACAATGTAGCCATATACGGAGCACCAATATCTCCCCAAGAAGAGAAAGGACTAGGATTCCCCCCAAGAGGGGTTCCATGATTGGTGGACTCCATTATCTCAACCTAAGATCAACGAAGGAATAGGGATGTTATTTTGATTTAAATAAATTTTAATGACGCTTTGACACAACTTTTCTTTTTCAATTTTCAAGAGTCGAGAAAAAGCTAAAGATGACTCTAGTTGCCTTCGATTTTTAATGAGCCTGAAGTGACAAGTGCTCAGATGGAACTTTTCTTTTAAGGATTTGAAAAGGAATGAAAGTTACTACTCTGTAAAGCTAGATAGAGGGATTACCAAACCAATCGCAAAACTACAAAATACACCTTGGTGATAAATTAAAGAGAAATTACCAAGGACTTATGTATGACAATCAATCTTCCTAAATTTGTGTTCAGTGCATTGCGATCGATAGGGCGGCAAACACGGTTTCTTATGGATAAAGGATATCAGCCTATTGTGGTCTCCCAATATATACTCGATGGTACAGGAAGCACAAGTTCGTACTAGCACTTGTCGTATCAAAGAGGAGGAATCATCCAACCTTTGATGAAAATTATAGTTACCAGGTTTTACGACGTCGAAACACGTCTCTAGCCTAGACTTCTAGATGTGTTGCATTAGGTTCCAAAGTGTTTTTATTTTCATTGAGATTTATTTTAGAGTCGATCTTGCTCAGAAGTTTGTCTTTCAAGGTTTACTATGTGATGTAGATGTAAAATTCCTAAATATGCAATCTAAAATGACAAATAGTCATTTATTTTCTTTTAGCAATGAAAATCCTAGCTACTAAGGAAAGAAGATTACGATTCTTTCAACAGAGAGCAAAGAGCACACACTAAATGCACTTTTCCTAAATCATTTTCGCACACAGTCTAAATGCAAATGCACATGTATGTATTTGTTTTTCATTTCCTTAATGTGAGAATGCCAAAAAGGAAAACTAAGTATAGATCTGAACTATTTTTCTTCAAAGCGACATTTCAACAATTTCTTTTCAAAAAATGAAAGGAAGACTAAAACGACACTTTTCGATTTCAAATAAAAAACTGCTTTTGACACTTCAAATATTAACAATTCAAATCAAATACAATGACAAAAGTACAATTGACTATCTACAGGAGGAAGACTTTATGGCACTCTTCTTTTTGACTCAAAATGACAGTTACGACACTTTTTGCATCAAAATGATAGTTTGATTAAGCTACTTTTGAAAAAGGAGGACTATAAATGATTGAAAAATACATAAAAATATTTACAAATCCTAATCAATGGAGGCTAAAACATGTAAAGGAAAGAGGCTTGAACAATGAGATACTGGTCATAAGCAGCAACACAATCAAATAGAGCTGAAAACAAGGAAAAAAAACCAAATTTCCAAGAGAGAAATGAGATCACTCATTCATCGCACCTGTCCTTTAGAGAAATAGGGATGCATCTCACCTGCCATACATAGGAGGTGTGATGCATATTGGTTTCCACTCATAGAAACTGAGTTGGGTTTTTGGTCAAATTTGCAGCTAAATTCAGGGAATAATGCTGAGCTATTATGAATAGTAAAGAACAAAGTACAGGGGTATGATCTTATGAGGTTACTGAGCTACCACAAGGGCATTTAGAATCTTGTAAGTCAGATGTTCAGTTCATAAACCAACCCAGAGATTGACTGAAGCAGCATTCATCTACTTCACAATTGCATAGAAAAGGTGGTTTGAAGGCTATCTGGCTAACTTCAGGCTTCGTTTGTAGTTTATAAAGCAAACAACAATAACAAACAAACAAACTATTCACTCCCCAGCAGAGTCACCATTTTTTTTTTGGGAAAACTAGTGTCTTTTTTATCTGCTAGTCCCACTAAGATGGTTAGCTATCTTAGAAACAAACAATCAAAGAAATTTGTGATTTCCTTTATGTATGATAGATAGGAGAGAAGCAGAGGGGACCAACCTGGATCTTCCACTCGGATCCTTGCTTGATTTCTCTCTCCCTTGATAGAGTTTTCCACTCCTCTCCTTCTTGTCCTGCTTCAGAGAATACCTGTAGAGTCAAAGTAACAAAACACCATCAAAGCATCTCGGTCTATAATATCATAAACAATGCAGAATAAAAAACACATTGATCATACAATTGCATTCACAAGTAACAAGATTCACAAATACTTGATTATATGGAGGAAAACTCAAAGAACTTTATTAATAGTAGAAGAGAGTATTACAACCCAGTTGTCTGATCCAATGTCATCCTCCAGCATCAAAGCCCTCTTCACCTCATGAAAAGCAAGATCACCCAACAATACAATGTCTCTTCTCACAGATAAACCAATAGCACTTCCTTACAAAATACAAAATTCTAGCCTCTAGATCTCTCAGAGGAGGGATCCATTTATAGATGTCTTGCAAGGGTGTGAGTCAGCTCTGGGTTTCTAATTAGTGTCATTCCATTGAGAGTTCTTGGTTCCACTTGGAGATTTCATTGATCTCTTACTCATCCCTGGGCAAATTCAGAGAGGCAAGTGTCCTGGGAGAAGTTTCTGAAGATTCCATGAGCTTCCACTTAGCAAACTGTCTCTGCCATTTGTCTATTCTCACTCATCGCACCCTACAGAATGCCTTTTTAGTATGCATCATACTTGACTAGTGTACCAACCAGTATGCATCGCACCTTGACCATGGAGAAGTCAGTATGGTCCTGTTTTGGCCAGTTTTGAGTGGTTTTTCAGGTGGAACTTCTATGACCATGATCCTTTAGGGTATGAAACAACACTTTTAGGGGTTAAAGAGACCTTGGTTTATGGACATATGAGTTTGGAGTTGTAGTGCCCAAATATGTATATAACAATTGTCCATGATGAAAATGGTTCCCATGTTGCTAATGTTGAGAGTAATTATTATTATTATTATTATAGGAATATGGAGATGCATTATAGCCATAATAATGTGGTTCAAGAGCCATAGCTACACTTACCTATGGCCAGTTCCTTCGTGCTCCCATGGCATGTAAGGCCTTAGGTTCGGAATTCTCTCCTTCAAGTACAAATTTTAATCCTGGTATGGAGGGGAAATCCTCAGTGGAATGGTTCTCTGTAAAAATCACACATTTATTAGCACTTTTCATATCAACAGGACATTCTCTTAAAGGATTCCTTTTTCTACACTTTGGACAAAAAAAAGACAATGAATCTTGCTCTTTTTCTAGTTTTTCTAAAATTTCAAAGAGTATATTTGTTTGCTAACGGTATTCATTATTTCAATTTTCATATTGTCCATCTTATTCTCCAAGCCAATGATCATAGCATATGTAGATCCCAGTTTGTTATTTTTTCTTCGACCTCCTCTAGTGGATCTATATTGGTTTCTGGAGAACTTCCTGCACAAGTCACAAATTTGTTCAAAAGTTTTCTGAGCAATGTCTCCTGGTCCTAACAAATCCAATTTATATCTAGAATCCTCAGTAAGTCCTTGTAAGAACCAGGTTCAAATAGTACTTAAATAAAATTTGTGTTTGGACCTTTGGAGTATATATAAAAATCGCTCTAAGTAATCCTCCATAGTTTCATCGTCACCTTGTACAATAGTGAAGATATCTTCCATCATTTCTCTAGTTTTACAATATTCTTGATATTTATTCAAAAATACTCTCTTCATTTGGTACTAAGAACGTACAGTGTTTCCTCCTAGTCCCATGAACCAGTGCAATGTTGAATCCTTGAGAGTTGTAGGAAAAAACTTTAATTTCTTAGCGTTAGAAGAATAATCATAACTCTGACACAATATATCAAATTCGAAAAGAAATGAAACTGGGTCTTCGTGCACCTTTCCATGAAAGTGTAGAAAAGTTGAAGGTGAAATATTCTTCATTTGTACATTCTCTTTCAAGTTCAATATTGGAAATCCAAAAGTGGACTGCTCATCATTTACCTGATTCTCGCCATACCCCTCTGCATGGTCTTCATGATCAACCATTTTCATCCTTCCATTTGGACCACTTCTAGAAGGTGAAGATTGACTAATTTTGAATTGAACTTTCTGATCGCCTTTAGCCTCCTTCTTCCCCTTTTCAGGTTGTGTCACACCTAAATCACTGTGTCCAAAATCTAGGTGAACTGTTATGGCATGATGAGTTTGTGTTAATTTGGACTTCCTAACTACAAAAGAAGGTCCAATATGAGAATAATTTTCAGATATTTCAGTATTTTGTTGGCCCTTATTGGGCTTCTGACCCCTACCTTTCTTAGGCATTCATTTTAAAAAATCAAATCCAAAAACAAAATTCAAATGCTTATAAAAGAAAAAGAATATGTTAATTGTTGCAATGGAAAATAAAATCAGCGCTCGTAAAATCCTCAAAACAACAGAAGCATTCTACAGAAGAAATAATAGAAGACTTACCCCTATTGTAGAAAAATGGAAAGTTCTTACCAATTTAAAATCGCCTCCTTGGAAATGGCGCCAAAATGTTGGGTGCAAGAATTATTGTCAAGCAGACTCCTTCAACACTTAATTGTCAAACCAAGGGTTTCATAAACTTAGAGACGAAGCACAGGAAATGCCATAAATGATATGAAATTTTACAAACTCTATTCCTACTTCCTTAATTGCAATCTTTGAGAATCAAAAAGAAAATATCACCCGAAAATTTACACCAAATATATTCTAGTGTTGGAATATGAAAGAAAGTAATTTTACAGGAAAATAAATGAAAGGAATTCTCAAAACCTCTTGCAACAATCTTTGAAAATGTAAATCTATGTTTATCTTCAGTATAGTTGTGTGCTAGGTTAATAATTGGACACTTGAAGATATCTGAATCTTATAGATATTCCTCCCTGTACTAAATTACTATTCCTGTACTTCTGCAATGTGCTTGCACTAGTACGAGAACAAAGCTTAGGTGTTGGGAGTATATTTTACATCTGTACTAAATATTTATTTCTTTATGGGGGAACTATAAGCCTCAAGGCTAGAGAACTCTGTTCCTTTATCAGGATATCGATTACTGTAATGGGGTATAGGTTCCTGCACCAAGTTTTCCAATCCTTCTTTCAAGAAAATAAAGAATGTGTTAACTAAGGAAAATAGATTGCGGAGGCTAATATAACTTCAAAACAAATTCCTCAAACCAAAAAATGCTTCAACTAATATTAATGTCTAAAACAATAATTCATTCCCAAATTCAAATCACACTCTTCTTTAATTAAGGAACTTTTGCATGTAATCTAAGAGATCATTTAATTGTGATAACAGGCTTCAATCCTGTAATACTATCCACATGAACTAATATGCATTCATAAGCTATTGAACTCGGAAATATTTCCTTTAAGAATTATTATGTATGAATCAAATCTTTCCTAAATAGCATGAAGTGTAGGCACAAACCAATGTGTGTCGCAATAGATTTATGTTTTAGAAGTGTATTCAATTCAAAATATCTAAAGAACTTCAGAAAAGAAATCACGCTTTTTAGAATCACATTAAGACTTAATAAAAATCACACTCTTCAGGATCACATTAAGACTTATCAAATAAAAATAAAATACCATTACTATGATGAATTGGAAGAATCAATATGCGAAACTATAAATGCACTAGTGCAAGAATGCGTGCTTGCACGATCTAGGCAGAAAACGAGATTAAACTTCAAAGAATGAAATCATACGATTGAACTTCAATCGAACTCACACACCACGGATCCATCACACTGCAGTGAAATCAGATTCAAACTTTTCAGAAAGATAAATGAAACATCTATTTACTTCACACCATGCATTAAAAGTAATTAACACACCCTAATTGAAAAAGAGAAGAACACGAGGGAGAATGAGTTGGGTTGGCTGGGCCCTAGCCAACTAGCTCATTTCCCTATTTAGGAAACGTAAAGACTCGACTCTTTAATCGACGCATCAACATAGAATTACAGTGCAAGATTGAGAAATCATGGCGTAGTTCCTTTTTATTAATGATCAACAAATATACATAATGAAATCGAATCTAGCCCTGAACGAGGGTGATATAATCAAAATTACAAAAGGACTGAATCATAATATCCTTGTTATAAATATCACTCACTACCATTTTCTATATGAGTCCTACCTTTTATACATTCATTCAGGCCTGCAGCCGTAAGAAAATTAGAACAAGCGTTCCAATCTGAGCGTTTTGGCTATAACAAAATAACAACAACATTACGTTCTAAGCCTTTTGGCTATAACAAAACGATATTCTAGGTATTCAACCGACGACCTAATCTCCACCATATCCTTGATCTTCCTTTATGCTCCGAGCCCAACTCGAATTAATCGTTCTAGAACACAGTGTCTGCATGGAGTGGTGAGCTGTCACGGTAGTTGAAGATTTACCAGCGGTGCAGGAATCCTACCTGCACTCAACCATGTTAACAAGATGATTAATTCATTGTCTATCAAATACTTCTAGGAAGAGAATTATTAGTTGCAAATATTTAAAGGCATAAAATATATGAAAATGATTAATTAATCACATTCATAACCCTTAAACATGAAACATAAAACTAGTGCATGAAGGGACACAATTCTTGGACTAGTGCAGGAATAAGGGGGTTTACAAGGTTAAAATAGAGGTATAAGGTTATGGTTTTGAAGGGAAAAAGGGTGAAAAAATGAAGCAATTTAACCTATAAACATATAGCATTGGAAAAAGGAAGGCAAAGGAAGGACAAGAAAGAAGAGGAAAGTAAGGGTCAAGCTAGGGAAAGTTGGATCAAGCAGCTTCAACATGAATACTTGTAGGTAATAGGTTGCATGTGTGATTTGTTAGGTGGTTTGTGAATGCATGGTACATGCATGTGTTTATTTTATTCTTTTGCTATCATTGGCATGGGTTTTTGCCAAGTGTGATAGTGGTTTCAGCCTTTCCTTTCCATTTTCGAATAGGCATGATGTTATGGGGTTATTTCATTTGATTGAGCTTTGGATTGCCGGATGTTTTTGAAACAGATTGAGGTGGTCTCAGGAAAATTCCCAAGAGCCTAGAAATACCTTGAATAGTTTTGGAAGTATTACAGTAAATATTAGGGGTGGAGACAAGAAAATTACTCATTGTATTCTTGAAGAACTTCTGAGGCATCCAAGCTTTTTTAGGCCTAGTGATCCCTTGAATGGTTTTAGTGGGATTGCGGTAAATCCTGGTAGTGTATGTTCATGTTTTAGGCCTAGTAAACCGTTTACTTGTTTTGGCAGGATTGCAGTAAAGCTTGAGGGTGGAGTTGGTTTAATCTCTAGGAAGCCCTAGTTTTTATTGTCTTGAGTCCCACATTCATACCTGGAAAATGGCATGATTGTGATTGGATGAAAGAAAGATTTTCTTCAACCCAACCTATGGTCAAGTGGTACATGGAAGTCCCTGAATTGGTTGGCTTTTGTAGATGTTAATAAGAGCTCTTCTATTCTTGTATTTCATGAGTATTTCTACTTGTTATTATCTAGCTTTGATGGCTATTCTATCACATTTATTATTATGGTTGTATGTTGGTTATAAGTATGGTTTCATGGAAAGTTCTAGTTATGGATATTGACATGTTTTGATTAGTTGATGAATGGTTATTGAATCCATGAGCTAAAAAATGCTATTGCATCTATTATGAGAGGGCATTAGACCTTCTTGATGTTTCTTAGATAAGTATTAGAACTCTATGTTTAGATATGCATTCATGATCTTTAGATTACATGTTCTCAATATGTTTGATGAAATGACTTTCATGGTTAAACCTAGTTAGGTCAAGTCTCTAACTCAATTCTAAATGTTTAGCTTTGTTTTCATGTTATTTATGCATTTGATAAGTTATAAGAACTTCTGGGTAGTGGTATGGAGGCTGACTTGGAAATTAGGCTCCGAATCCAAGATCACTTCCTCAGAACTGGAAAATTTTAGGTTGCAATCGCATGGATGTTGGCTTATGCATGCAGTTGGAGGCTCCTAACCACATGGATGCCTTACTATCGGAGCGATTGAGGGTCCAGGGAAAGGAATAGGTGGTCTAGTATAGGATTTGGCCACCTGGGGTGGTTTCTCAACCTTTGAGTGACATGTAACCCTTGTAGGATGTGTTGAGTTATCAGTATGTCATCACTTGTCGGTCCCACTTCCTTAATGGGACCTAGGAGGTTGGGTCATGTCATAGTAGCTCTCTATCTCATGTTTACCCTTGTAGGTTAATCAAATTGGGTAAATGTGGGAGTGGTTTTTACATAAGCTAAGTGTAGAAAAGGAAATGCATAGTAGAAATATACAAGAGAGGGTCTTGGGTTGGGCCCTAAACCAAGAAAACTCAACACCCTTAAAAAAAATCAGACTAGAGGAAAAATATTATTTTCATTGATCTCGGAAATGATTCAAATAAACAACATGAGAACAAAAATTACAAGTGGCAATCTATATATCTAATAATCTCTATGTTCCTTCCAAAAGTCAAATCCTACTAAGCAACTAAACTCCATTATTTATAAAAAGAAATGAGTGAGGGGAAACCTCCTTGAAGGGAGGGTTAATTACCTTCTAATCTCCTACAAAAGTGCATTTGGTCTCCTAAGATTCTCATAGTCACTGAGGGCTAGTAACTTCCCTCAAGCCAGCTAAGTTGATGAGGGGTTAACACAAGGAATGATCCTAGTACATTTCCTCCTGCCGATCTCCAACATTATCATACACATTAAATTCTCCTTGTATTGCACATTTAATACATTAGGCTACATGATATAAGAAATATTCCTCAACCTTCCAAGTTAACACATTATAGCTCAAAATGATGTCACCGAATGCAAAGAGAAAGAATAGAATGTGTTGAAGGATGGTCAGATGCACCTTGAATTGTACTTTTTTGGAGACCCATCACTTTATTCATAGGTAATTGAGATTTCATCATTTACATAATAAATCTACTAATTAATCAATGAATATTTCTATAGATGAGAAATGTAAGTGGTCACATTTTATTCTTTTGAAGTATCATGTTCTCTCTAATTTACATCTGTGAGGGTGAAAAATGCTGGTACAACATGTTCATTTTTAATTTATAGAAATTTAGAATTTTTATATAAATATAAATCACTATATGCATAAGTACTAGCATGTGGTCTAAATCTATTAATTTTTAAATGATTTAAAATATCAGGAAGAGAAATTAAATGTTAAAAAAACTCACTAATAGAAGGCATGTGTGACAACCCTGATAATATTTTCTTTATGAATTACATGTAAACATCTTCATACATTTTGATTTTTCAAATTAAAAATGGCTAAGTAAGGTACACAAATTCCGTAGGCTAAGGGTGGTTACTTGCTTGGGATGTTCAATTTACTTGCTACATGAAAAACTATAATTTTTTAGACATCCATTAAAGGCTGGTTGTTGTGATTTTAATGGCTCAATGTTTCTTTGATTTATTGTACTGCATAGACCATGCTTTCCTTGCGAGATTTGATAAGAAAATAAGATGAAAAATTAGTGATTTGTGGGCTACGCAGGCAGGGGGAGAACCAAGAGGCCAACAAATGTAGGGGAACATTGCCTCAAAGAGGAAGGACGAACATAACTCCCACACCAAGAACAGCAAGGGGGGAAGAAGACTCAAACATAGGGAATAACACCACCGTGAGAAAGATTGGGACAATCAATGCATTCCTTTGGGGTATAAGAGGAAAAGAAACCAAAAATTATTTGATTTTGGGGAATTGAAGACATATTATTTGATCTGGTAGCATTGAATACATCTAGAATAGTGTAGAGAAGTGTTGGGAATTTGACAAATCTGAGAGAAGCTACTCATTTTTGGGTTGAGCGACAAGAGTTCGAGAGGAATTTTCTGCAGGTGAGGGTAAATATTAGGTTTTCCTTGGGGGATTGGAGGGTAGAGATGGTATTCTCTATATTCCCTTAACATCCTCAGGTAGATATTTATCCCTTGGATTCTTGGTCAGGAAGTTATTGAGTCTCCTTTACTTGTTTTTCTAGTTTTGACAGTGGGTTCTAGATTCCCTTCAGTGGGTGGAACAACCATGTTACATGTTTCATGGTGGAGGTGAAGTCTCTAAATTCCCTGGAGTTTATTAGTAGTTGAACAGTTGAAGGGTGGAGACAGCAGGCCTCTCGATTCCTTGTGGAAATTGTTGACTACTATTTGGTTGGTGGGTGGAGGTGGGAGAACCTCTGGAGTCATTGTTTCAATTAGGAGCTAGTGTTTTATCCCTTGAGAAAAATACCTCAGTATTTGGAATCTGGCTCAAGGGTGATAGTTGCAAGTAAGGAATGACTACAACTTGCTATCACTACGATAAACACCCTCCATAATTTTGGATTCACTTGAATTTTGGAGCCTCCTTGTGATTTTATGATCTATCATCTAAAGTTATTCATAGTCACTTCATGATTAGTTGATGTTTTTCCTAAGTTTCCATGTCTTCTTCTAAAGAGTCTAAGTGCTAAAACCTCTTTCTTACACATGCTTAGATTTTGATGCATTCATAAGTGCACCCCTTCTTGGCAATCCTAGCAATTAATCTCTACATTTAAAGATAGGCATTGTGAAACCCTTGAATACAGGGCTCGCATAGTCTTTGGAGATAATGCCTGCGCAGTCCCTAGATACAGTGATTGTGAAGTGCCTAGTAGTAGTAATTGTGCAACTCTTGATGATAGTGACTACACAACCCTTGGTGGTAGTGACTACATAGTTCATAAGGATAGTTCACGTGCAACCTTTGCTAACAGTCATTGTGCATTTCTAGCTGATAGCAAGAATGAAATTCTTCAAGTTAGTGTTGTCACACCTCTTAGTGGCAGCCATCTCACTCCTATCTTCTCTCCTTGTATGAAGGGTCTAACTCATAGCTCTTTTCATGGTTTTATTTTCCTTTTGAGCTTTGTGAAATTTGGTGCATAAGGATAATTTTATCCCTCTTAGTTGCAATTGTATTATCATTCAGGCGAGTTTTTTCAACTATCGATTTTGTGCACTTTTGTTTTCATAAGTGTCACTTTCACTTTCGTGACTGCCACTTTTGCTTGCTTTCACTTTCCCAAGTGTCACTTTTGTTTTCTTTTGATTTCAAAAGTGTCTCTGTCACTTTCTTTATCTTTTTCAAGTGTTGCTTTCACCTGCTTTCATTCTTACATGTGTTTCTTGTGTTTTCTTTGTGTTTGCATGTGTCACTTTCACCCTTGCATGCATCAATTTTGTTTTCTCTCACGTATCCTAAAGAGCACTATGGCACACCTTCTAGAGGAAGCTCCAATAGATTCTTTTGTGCTAGGTTATGCTATTATAATTAGAATATGTGTTGGACACATTCTTATGGCATAGCACAGCTTTCAGTTATAGTTGACACTTGTGTCGTAAAGGGTTCCATATTAATGTTGTACTTGGAGATAAGTGTCGCTATGTTGTCGTTTCAATGAATACATGTTGATTTTGGGTACTGTGTATATTTTGGTCATGTGTTGGATTGTATAAGTGTGTGTGGTCATGTTTATGACTTTTTGTGTGCTTTTAATATCACTCTCTTGTCTCACTAATCCCACACTTCATCATTTTTGGAGTTTTCTTAGTACTCTCAACTTACGGAATTCATGACTGACCTTTCATACTTCTTCAACTATTCACTACACATTCCCAAGATGTAGAGGTGATGTTCCTACCTCGTGGAATGATGCACTACACAGTCATAGAGGAAAAACTCCTTCAACTGCGCATTGCACAATCCCAGAGCTTAGTCACTCCATTCTATTGACTATACTTTCTCAATGTGCAGTCCTTAACCAACCTTTCCTAGTGTTGCACACTTTTCACTTCTATTGGATAATCAAGTCATTCCTAGACCCTTCCCATTCATAAATGAAAAATTATTAGTACTCTCAACTTGGAAATTCATAACTGACCTTTCATACTTCTTCAACTATTCACTACACATTCCCAAGATGTAGAGGTGATGTTCCTACCTCATGGAGCCATGCACTACACAGTCATAGAGGACAAACACCTTCAACTATGCATTACACAATCCTAGAGCTCAATCACTCCATTCTACCCACTATACTTTCTCAATGTGTTTTCCTTAACCAACCTTTCCTAGTGTTGCACACTTTGCACTTATATTGGATAGTCAAGTCATTCCTAGACCCTTCCCATGCATAAATGCAAAATCACAGTGCCCAAGGATGTCACTCTTGTCTCTTGAAATTTCCCAATGCACAATGCCTCGACTAGTCCTACCTTCACTCTTCACTACACATTTCTAGTCGACAGTGAGGTCATCTCTCAGTCCCTGCAGTGCTCAACTGCACAATTCCTAGTTTCTCTCCCTCAAGCACTCACTATGGTTGGTGGTGAGTTGACGTTCCTAACTCAGTTTTGCGACTCCAATGTTAATTAGAGATAAGTGTTTTTACATGCATTCCTTTTTATTGAGTCCATGTTGGATTCTTAAATGGATGTTTCATCTGTTGCATGGATAATTATGGATCTATGTAATAGAAAGGAAATGAAGTTATGATGCATGTTTTATTTGTTACTATGGTTTTACAATGATGCTTCGATATGGGATTTTAAATATAAATGTTTAACTTAATTTTGTTTGCAAGAGAGATGGTTGGTTTTCTTGAGCTCGAAGGTACTGAGCTCTGATGAATGGTTCTGGTCACTATGTTTGTTTGCATGCAAAAACTTAATACACCAATGTGAGTGCTAGTTTCACTTGTTAAGTAAACTATGTGTTGGTATGGGAGAAAAATGAGCAAACATGATGATGACCTAAAATTTACAGTGCCAATAGTATGATGGCCTAATTATAATGCACCAATATATGGAAGAAAGTTGCTTCCCTCAACACAAATGTGGTAATAATTCAAAGGGGGGATTTCTTTATAAAACCACTAGAATCAAGATTGTGTTATGGAACCACCACATGGTCCAAATATACAATTTGTATAAAGGAAAATGTGTCAATACCTATGACAACCACTAGATTCAAGAGATTATTTATATATTACATACATGGCCCAAGCTTTGGGGATGATTCCATTTTTATTTATACGTAATCATACCAACCCTAACACAATGTGAGCTAATTTGCAGGCCAAATCTTAAATTATAGCCCCTTCTCCTTAACAAGATCCCTTTCTTTAGCTCCTCATGACCATTCATATAACCACAGTTCTTAATCTTAGATATTGGAATTTATGTACTAAACCACCTCCCCAAACTCATGAGAGAAAAAACTATGAGATTTCTATCTCAAGGTAGAAAATATTCTCGTCAACTACTACACTCCTAAAAGTATGTCTTGGTGATTAAAACTATTCATGAAATTTGAATTAACCTACTTCAGTTGACCTCCGAGAGAGAAAAGTTTCCTTTAACTATTAGACTAGTCCTTCATCACTTATTTCCAATCTCGGTGATTTCAAAAAGGGACCCTTGGAAGAAACCTCCGAGATATTTTTCTCCAAGATGGATTTTATGTCGAGAAGGAGTGGGACCAAAGGTGTTTTCACAGGGTGTGCTTGTGTAGAAGAGAGACAACAAAGATTCTTAGTGCTAAATATTCTTGCCAAGAATTGTCCATTATGACACTTCTTTTGTAGTTCAAGTTTCCTACAAGGTGGGTTACGTTCAGGGTGACATGGACCTTAGAACCTCAAACCTCAAAATTAGGAGCTTAGCATGATTGAGTTTTCTCTAGGGTGGTATCATACAAGGATTTTATATAACTAGGGTGTCATCATGGGAGCAAACCCATGTTGTTTCCATTACTGCTTATAAAGAAAGGACATGTTAAGGAAGGCCATTAATGAGCTTAATTAAGGAAGGAATTATGAGTGGGTCAACATGTGGGTACCACATCTCCATGACTTGAGTTTATGTGGGCTCATGTTGACGTAAGTCCTTAAGGGAGCCGTAGTCCTGAGGGCCAAGTCCAAGGCCACACACAACCACATACTAAAACCGTGGGTGGAGACTAAGCATGATGAACGATGGGGATTTGTCGAAGGAATTGATGGATGTAAACCCTATGGGGGGATTTCCCTTGTGACACGAACATGGGAGGGGGGAGGTCTTGCCATGATTTGGACTAATGGATGAAATGAGGGTGATCAGTAGTGGACATTTCAATGACAGTTCTTCACTTGTGACGTTAATGGATGAGGTTCGAGGTCCCACCTGCTGTCGGATGGATGAAGAAATGATGGGCTATCGTATCATGACTTGGAACACTAAGCAAAACGACAAGCGCATGAGGGGAGAACCACATATATATATATATATATATATATATATATATATATATATATATATATATATATATATATATATATATATGAGTTAACATATACATTATATTGTATTTGATGCCCATGTTTATGTGTAGAAGGGTAAGGTAGGGTGTGTGGCACCAAAATGCATTACGTGGACGGGATGCATGGCCTATAGTGGTAGGCCACGAGGGCATCAAATGGAGTCCACATGGATGCCACATCATAGAAGAGAGATAATTCCATATTAAAACTAATAAAACTTTGGAGTATAATTTGTGATCCAGGGAACCAAATTGGGCAAGATTTTATATCACCGGAAACATCCAGCAAGATGAGTGCAATGGTGACATTTGTTTTGGGTTTCAAAAACTTGAGGTTAAGTCAACAAAACATATTTACTATCCCATATCTCTAACTACACTAGGAAGTTGGGTTAGTAAGTGAAAACTTCACCAAGGGTAACGTGGGGTGTTTACAGGGTAGTATCAAAGCATCTAGGTTCAACACCTGGACTGGATGGGCTCTATCATGGAAAAGTAACCATAAGGTTCTTGCAAAAATGGTTTTCATATTGACTTTTAGAAAATTAATAAGAAAAATGTTTAGCTGTTAAAAGTAGGTATGAATTAATAGTATTGGAGCAAATGTGCTATGTTAGGGTTTTGTGAGATTTCTGAAGCCTGGTTAGTCTTAGATATGAAGTTGTTGCTCTCTATACCTTCACATCTATGACGCTCATAGGCCGCATGAGATTCCTTGTTGGGAGGGGAGAGATCCCCTCCTACTGAAGTATAGTTGTCGGAGAATGAAGCGAAAAAAGAGGTGCAACATCATCTAAACGTCTCAGAGCCGACCCTAATGAAGGAATAGTCATGGGAGCTTAATGGTAGGCTCGACTTCGAGGAAAATGCCTTCCTAGGGAAACCAAGAAGTTGAGATTCATGGTCCCAGCCAAAAAACTAGAAAACTATAGGAAATTTATGAAGGATGATGCCCTGATCTGTGAATGTATAGGGATTTGGCCTTTAGAAAGAGATCTTCTTAAATGGATTCAGTTGAGCTGGAATCCTAAGGGCCATATTGAATTAAATTTGGGAGCCAGGGGTTTTTTCACAATTGTTTTTTCCAATCTAGAAGATAAAGAGATGATTTTTTTTAAATGGGCCATACTTCTACTACAATGCATGTCTCTTCATGTGATTCTGGGAAGAATGTTATAACCTAGATCGTGAGCAATTTATGGCTGCCCTGGTTTGAGTACATCTTTTTGCATTACTTCTTGATTTCTAGGATCCTGAAATCTTGGAAGGGATTGGAAATTCCATTGGCATATTTGTCAATGTTTCAGACTCAACACAAAGAGGGAGATATACATCATTTTCCTGAATCTCTGTTTATATCAATATCACTGAGCCTTTTCCGAAGTTTGTGGAGATGGATTACTAGGATGAGGTTTGATAGCAGCCATCGGATTATGAACATATACCATTTCGCTGCAGAAGGTGCCATGAATATGACCACTTGTATAAATCTTTCCCCCTGAACCAAATGGATACAGGTGAAGTCAATGCCCCAACCAAAGCAGGGAAACCACAAGAGGATAATGAGGGCTTCCAAGAAGTAAAACATAAAAATCGATCAGTAAAGGCTCCTCAGACAAATACATCCTCTTAGTCATGGAAGAATAAGGAGAATCAAAACTGATTTGGGATTTTATAGGAGATAGGGGAAAGTTCAAAGGAAGAGGCCAAACATCCCAAAAAAATGGCTAGAGTTCTACCCAAAACGACTCCAAAACCAAAAAGGAAGGCGTAAGAGGAACCCTCAAGAAAGGATGGACCTGATCTTGGTGCAGATCAAATCTATATGGAAATCGATGGATCAAAGGAATACTTAAGCAGAGAGGAACAAGTTCTGAAAAGCTTGTTGAACGAATGGAGAAATATGGATGAGAGATTCATGCCGAAGGATCGAAAGAAGTTATACTAGGAAACATTCTAGCAATATCAAGCCAAACAAAGCCAAAAAATGTCATATCCACTTGATTCATTTGGATCCCAAATGGGTAACAATTTAGATCAAAATGGAATAAGCAAAGGAGGCAAAAAAAGGGGACAAAAGAATCTACATGAGTCAATTCTGATGGTGGGCGATTTTCTAGTGAACTCAGGACAGGTGGTACTACTTTTAGCGGTTTTACACCAACTCAATAAATCTTCCCAATGATAGTACTCTCCTAGAATGTATGAGGCCTCAACAGTAGAGGAAAACAACGATATTTAAAGGAAATATTAATACAGGAAAATTTGAGCATCATGATGCTTAAGGAAATTAAGGTATCAAAAGTGTGGCTCGAGGAGATTATAAGAAAAATGAGACTCGTGTATGAAGTTGTAGCCCTAGATGCTTGGGTAAAATCAGGGGGAGTTGTTTTTCTTTGGAACCCATCTAAAATAATTTTTTATTATTGGGTTAGTATGCCCCAAATTATTTCAGGAAGATTATGATATATTGGCACTTAGGACTGGGAAATAATCTTAGTTATCTATGGCCCACACATTCCAAGATAAAAAGCTACTTTCCTTCAGAATATAGGAAAGCTAAAAACTAGTTTCGAGGATGAACTATGGATCATCGGGGGGGATTTTAACCTTATTACCTTAATTAAAGAGGAAAAAGGAGGGATTAGAAGAAAATATCATGAAATGGAGGCCTTTCGACATTTGATCTTAGAATTAAAATTAGTAGATATCCCTACCAATAACAAAGTGTACATGTGGAACAATAGGTGCAGGGTCAACACCAAGTCGCCTCTCTATTTCGGGTGAAAGTACCCTAGGGCATTAGGTTAGAACCCCAATAGAGCATAAGCAAACTACAAGAAGAAATACTCATACAGCTCAGGCAAAATGCTTCTATTATAAAATTACGTAAGAGTGACTGTACCCAAATTTCCTTCGTTCGAGTAGGTCCCACAGGGTTCAGACCCTCTGCAACTCCCAATGTTCTTCAAACCTGAAAATCATTCAATTCGAACATACATAGCAGTATAGAAGTAAAGAATATTCACGAAATTGACTTTATATCATATAAACAAATGATCGATCATACATCAAAACGACGTTCATATATCAATTAAAACATAATTTGATTCATAAACATAGTTAATTTCAGAAACAAGACAACATTTCTTTTATTGCAATAAGCTATAAATAACATGGAGAGAATTCACCTGAGGCTTTCTCTAGCTCCAAGCGGAATCGTCCTCTAGATTTGTCCTATCCCAGCCTTCAACAATGTTCTTCCATCACCAACACCATGATATCTCAAGCAAATGGAAGGATATCTATAATTAAGGAAACAAAGGTTTCCTAAAGCTTGGGGAAGTGCATGAGGCACAGGGATTCATTAGACTTAGTCAAGGATAATCTCAGTATAATAAATCTATCTCTTCCCCCCCTTAAGCCCTTCCCATAGAGGTCTATTTATACCTCTCCCAGTTAGTTTTTTAGTTGGGAAACAGTTGGGCCTCTTGAAATAGGAGGTAATCAACAGGTAAAACTCGTGAACTCCACCCATAATTAAGGAAATATAATTTCTTTAAGTGTTTTAATACATATACGTGGGTTGGGTATTGACTAACCCACGTGTACACGCTTTTAACTCAGGGAAAAGTAGCGTACAAGGAATAAAACACTATTTTTTATATATTTGGACCAAGTCTGGAAGGAGGGGTTACCCTAGGCCATAAATAAAGCAACACATATACCAAGAGTGGTAAATGGTGTTATAATAGATGCCCCCTAATATATGAGGTTAGAAGGGGTACATGATGGTCGAAATGTATTAAGTGTATGGAAAGAATCATGTCGAGACTAAGAAGGACTTCACCAAAATTCAGCCTGGCAAGCCATCAAAAGAGATCAGAAAGAAACTGTTGTCTGAGGCAGGCATACCCATGCTCAGAGAAAGTAAAGCATGTCCCCATATCAAGTACAAGTGGATCCAATATGTAAACTAGTCTAAAGGAACTGAAAGTACATAATGGATCATCTGATCGTGATCGAAAAGGTACATGTCTGAATATCACATATAAGAAGATGATAAATGATGTTAAAGGATGAAGCTAATCACTGATGTCAAAAACTGATCCCAATAGTACCAAATGAATATGATGGAATAAAGTGATACTACATCACAACTCGAATGTCAGCATATAAGATGTCACTGTGAAGAACTACAACATATAAGGTGGATGGTGTCAATTAGCAGCAACAGGAGCAACTGACAAGTGAACCAAAACATGCTGATGCAACCTAAGGTCTTCACCGACCGCCGTGGTACATTTCTACACAATGGGAATAAATGATCTGAGGTCAACCACATGAGAAATCATTCGATTACCTACCATTGATGTATATCATTAACAAACGTGAGACTACTCACTGATAATGATAATGAGAGTCAAGGTACCCATTGCAATCTAACAAGTGTGGATGAATGAGCTGAAGTCGAACATTTGAAAGAATCTATCATTCAGGAGACAATTATGGTTTCCCATTGTCGATAGTGAAGGAATCTGCCACTGATGACTACAAACCCAAATGTACTGCCAAATGGACTCTAGATCTTTTTCCCAGAGCAAATGATTTGTAGTCGATAGGAAAAGATCCGCTAGAAGGAAGGAATTAAGGCATCCTTCATCAATTTAGCACGAGTGTAACCCGTAGGCCAATAATGTGGAAGGAATTAGACGAAAAATATGTAGTAACCCAACTAAAGCACGTTTCCGACGTACACAAGATGTAGCTAGCGCACGATAGAAACCCTCTGAACCAACCAATAATGAAAGTTGACACAGAGGCAAGGAATCCACCAATAGGATCAAATGGAAACCAAGGCATTGCACGAATCCGAATGTGTGATAATGAAAGTTGATGTCGAACACAAGGGAAACCACTTAGTCAAAGACCCATGATAGTAATTGATGTTGAGAAGAAGGTGACTTATCAATAATGAAAATAGGGCCAAGGTGTAGCTCTAGATCTTCCCTCAGAGCAATTTGTCGTAGTTGATAAGGACAAGGCCTGCTAGCAAGAATTCAATGGAGACGTTCTCAAATCAGCATGAGTAAAGGACCAATATAACTGATGTGATGACAAACATGACACTGACAAATAGGGATGGTCGAATGAAAAATAGGTCAAGGGACACCGCAGAGAGGCTGACTCAGGTTTACTTCCCTTGAATAGAAGCACAACTCAATGATGACTATATGGTAGCATAAGATAACTCTGTATGAGTTTGTCATGCAAGAAGCATAAGCAAACTCTCCATATGATTGGAAGAAATAACCAATCGGATGAGTACTGACTCAATAACAAGGTTAAGGCGCTCCTAAGTCAAACTAAATCCCACCCAAATGGAGGAGAGACTTTCTTTTGAGTGCTTTGTTCAAGGGCAACACAGCTGACTCTAGCTGCCAACAAAATATGGAAATGTCGTCCCGTTCCCACTCTTTTTGGAATATATATATATTTTTGTCTTTTTCTTTAAGCTGGAAAAAGAATAAAAGAATACTATAGTACAGTGGAAAGAACGAATGTTAGAGAAACAGATGATCTAGTTCCTGGGAGGGGAACATTCCTATGCTCAATGCAGGGACGCAAAACTAGTCAAGGACACTCTAAGGGATGGTCTTTCCATGGGTGAAAGGATGCGTCAAGTTGCAGAACCTAAGTGATTGCATGGTTTATTTTTCAGAATACATGGTCAAATATGTGGCTTAAACATGAGTCCAAGTGAATCTGGTTCAAGACCAAAAGGTGCAAATAGTCAAAATGCAATGTAGCAGTACAACTCAACACAAAGGAGCCTCTAGGGTATAAAGCCAGAAATTAGAGCTGTCTTCATCACCTCAGTCATGGCGGGACTAAAGAGGACTCCCGAGCCTACTCAGTATAGCAGCATGGGAAACCATTGTCCGCGAGGTTCTAACTAAGATGCCCATGTAAAGGATGGCTCTATCATCACATCATGATTTCAAAATCGGCGATTGAAAATGGTTTGCTAACCAAGATACAATGGGGTTGAACCTATGGCTAATGTATCGTTGAATGGAGTCTAGTATGCAATATGTATTATAAAATGGTTTTCCCTCACCTAAATGCTAGAGAAAGAATGATACCTACCATGACGGGTCAATGGTCATGGGACCGAAACAACATCTTGAAGAAGTCTCCAAAATTGCCTATAAAAACAACCCACTCTCGACTTATATTTTGCAATTTCAAAGTTATATAATGACTTTTGGACTCAGCTTTTTCATTTCTGTTTGTAGCAAAGAGCTGTGGAGAAAAACTAAGCAAGCTTTCCTTTTAACAATTGGACCATTCAAATCACCCCAAAGTCTCCAAGTAATCCTCATATCCTACTTGTAATATTTTATGATAGTTTTTAGAAGTTTTTTCAAAGTTTTGACTGTGGGAAACTATGCCCAAAAATTCAACTCTGCATACACGTGGGTTGGATGTGAACAATCAGTGTATACGATGGCCCTACAAATGACTGTGTGTAAAGGGAAACCACACGTACGCAAGTTAAAGTTTTAACATATAAAATAATGGTTGAAACTTCAATTTTTTGCAGGATGACTATCACTTGGAGGGAAAGAGAACATACCACTATTGATAATGAGGTAATGAATGACCAAAATGCATTGGATGCTCTGATAGGCTATGGCTTACTCAAATTCTTCAAAATGCCAAATATGAAAGCCAATACATGCTTGCTAGAACTTTTGATCCACTACTGGAGTGCAGAGGATGATGCTTTCATGATCGACCAGATGCCTCTATGGATTGAGATCGAAGATATCTATTTTATTACCGGTCTCTCCCGAAGAGGGTAGGTCGTGCACTCGACAGGCAAGATGAGAGGTAGCCTTTTGATAGAAGACTATGTCCATATATATTGTCTTGGACATCCAGAGAAGATTGGAAGTTAAATTTCAATCAAACATGTGGAAAGCTTATCCTTGAGGATTTTTCTATTTACCATTGCAAGGGTAAATGGGTCAACTTCCCTGCATTAGGCATCATGAGTATCTATGAGCCTGGCAGTGGAATTTCTTACCATAATATTTGACTGGTGCATGCCTCTTCTGACTAACATGAAGAGTCAATTGACCTCTATACAGAAGGGTAAAATGAATAATTTTGGATATGGAACCATCCTGTGTTCATTATTCTGCGAGAAGGTACTTGGGCTACGTCCCAAAGTATCAGTGTCCATCAATAGCCCTAGAGATCCACGATTGGGTAGATGGGTGGAATTGATGAAGCACCTCGGGGGCGGTGACGTGCCCAGCACGACTTTTGATGATGTGTTTTTCACCTAGTGGGATCAACACATCATCACCCTCGATGACTACCCATATGCCGACATCGATTTCCGAGGAGATCTAGACTTAGTGTTACCACCAAATGCGGCATGGGGAGACATAGGTAACAATTTTTTAGTTTTTGTGAGTTTTTAAAGATTTTTTGGGTTTTTTAATATGAAATTAACTTAGAAAGAATATTTTTGATGAGACAAAATATTGACAAAATATAATGACCATGTTCTAGATGTAGGTCCAGTGAGACCTGATGGATTTCCAAGGCATAGGCATCGCAGGAGAGGGGCGAAAGAGGTGGTAGCTGAGACAGAGAGAGTCCTTTATGTTGTTCAAAGAAACTTGGTGAGACTAACTCACCAGGTACCTATGATAGCTGTAGAGGATCTCCCTGAGGAGATGCAACACCATGTGGTAGGGGTACCACGAGACTGGGTCCGGATACTTCGGCGTGTATCCAACGCTGTGGTTGACTTTTAAGCCACTCATCCTAAGCTGGCTTGATAGATAGATCTATGTATGACTGGACATGATTATGGGCATAAGCCCAAATTCCAAGGGCATCCTGTCCCAATTTTGTATATTATTTTCTGAACACTCCATCTATATACAGGCGATTTTATGATATATATATACAGATTCGATTTTTTTTTTTATGTTATTTAATTTAATGAATGATTAATGTGCCAATCTAATGCTTGATTAGCAATAGCATCTTCTAATCAATTCTCAGATCGTGGAATGTGAACATATGTTATATAAATAAATGATCGTTGCAACACTCTCACTCTCAAAAATTGGTGATATAAATAAGGATCATGAACCCGATAAGTGTTATTTAACTACGACACCACCAGCTGTGAGTCTATATAAACTACCAACGAATCAATCCCATAAGATATTGCTTCGGATAGTAAACTAATAATGGCAGTATATTCAGAAATGTTGCTTGAAAGAGGGCCAATACAAACTCCCCTCAACACCATCAACTGGCGAGATGGATAATAAATCGCTCAAGCCACGAAAGCAAGATTCTGAGTGCACCTACTCACACCATCGGCGAATTCGAAATATATCAAATCGTCCATCAATACTTTCCAAAGCAGAAAAAAAAAAGTATCAATATCACAAAAATGCCAGACAGATATGTACAAAGATACAATATATACAAACAAGCAATTGCTCAGCCAAAGCCTAGGCAAAATACTTCTTAAGGTAGAGCCCATTTCTGGGTTGTTCCAGCTTGTTCCCTTCAAAATGAATTAATTCATAAGCCCCTTTTTCCAAAAAACACTTGACTATAAAAGGGACCATACCACATAGATTTGAACTTTCTTGCCCCTAGGGCGTCTTTGTCTTGGTCATAGACTAAGACAAGGTCACCTTCAGAAAAGACCTAAGGACAGACAACTTTAATGTATTGAGTTTTAATCCTCTTCTTATGGGCTTCATTTATTATCACTGCATCTCGACGTTGTTCATCAATATGTTCCAAATGAACGAGGCGTTCTTCGAGACTATATGTCTCTAGAATAAGTTCTACAGCTAGCTTAAGGGATGGAGTTTCACGTTCGACAGGGAAGATAAATTACAATCCGTAAACTAGTTGAAAATGAGTAAAACCAGTAGCAGTCTTAACTGACGTTCAATATGCCCAAAGTGTTGGGTATAGCATGATGTGCCAATTGGATCAAGTTTTATCAATTATCCTTTGTGGGATGGTCTTAAGGGACTTATTCACAGCTTCAACCTACCCATTGTCTTGAGGATAATATGGAGATGAATGCTCCTACCCAAAGCCCAACTTGAGAGCCAATTCGGTCATCAATTGATTTTGGAAGTGACCACCATGGTCAGTGACAATCTCTCTTGGAATATAAATTTTGAAATAACCTGGTTGAAGAAAAACAAGGTTGTTGTCTCACTATCATTTTTGAAACTAGGCATGGCATCAGCCCACTTCATAAAGTAGTCTACGGCCACAATGATGTACTTGTGATTCCCTGCTGAAGGCAGATTACAAGTAGTAAAATCAATGCCCCACTTCGTAAATGGACCGACAATGATAACAGGAAAAAATGGAGCTGGATGCATGCACATTTTCCGAGTATAAATTTGAAAATGATGGCAACATTTGACCGCTTCAATACATTCTTTGAAAATTGAAGGCCAAAAGTAGCCTGCTCGTAAAATTTTCTGGGATGTTGCAAGCCCTGATAGATGACCGCCACAAACTCCACTGTGGCAATCATTAAGTATTGACTCAGCTTCTTCCAAAGTTAAACAATGCCTAAGGATTGAGTCAACCCCTCTGCGATATGATGTGTCACCAATAATAACATAGTTTTTGGAAAGGTGACATAAATTTCGATGCTCATTTTCGGAGAAAGCAGGTGGAAACTTTGAAGTCTGGAGATATATAATGATATCTATGTACCAAGGATCTTGTGAAGAAATGAGGAATAAATGTTCGTCGAGAAAATTTTCCTCATAAACAATAGCTTCCTCAAAAGGAAACTCTGAAATAAATTCCGCAAAAACTATTGACATCTTAGATTTAGCTGACAAGAATTTGAGATTGAACTCTTGCAAAATAACAATCCATCGATTATACTTTCCGCCAATCACTCTCCTACTAAGGACAAACTGAAAAGGATTTACAGCCACTAAGTCAAACATTTTGCAAAGCATAATGTAATGAAGAAGTTGTTGGATAGCATGGATAGCTGCTAAGGCCAATTTCTCGATGGGAGAATAGCATAGCTCAAGTCCTACTAAGCCTCAGCTCAAGTAGTAGATTACATGCTCATTGAGAGCATCATCCTATTGAACCAAAGCCATACCAATGGTTGATTCTTCTGCAGCGAGATACAAATGGAAATCTCTGCCATAATCTGGTGGACTCACTAATGGAGTAGAGGTTAATGCTTTTCTCAAAGCATCAAAAGATCATTGCATGAAATCATCCCATAAAAATGGAACTCCTTTCTTAAGAAAATGCATAAATCCTTTGGTAATCTCAGCATAATTTTCTATAAATCTCCTCAAGAAATTTGCCTTTCCTTGGAGATTTTGAAGATGATGAATGGAAGACGGGGGAGGTGACTGAATTATTGCCTCAACCTTGAAAGGATCAACTCGAATCCCTTCAGTCGATACAATGAATCCTAACAGTCGACCAAATGTGACCGCAAAAACACATTTATTTGGATTCATCCGAATTTTATAAAAACGACATCTCTCAAAGATTAATCGAAGGTGGCAGGGATCATCAATTCTCTTGTGAGAACAAGCAGCTAAGTCATCCAAGTATGCTTTGATAACATGTTTGATGTCATGGAAAGCATAAGACATGGCCTGCTAAAAAGTAGCTCAAACATTTTTAAGGCCAGAAGGAATCTTCTTGTATGCAAACGTGCCCCAAGGACAAATAAAGGTTGTCTTGTGCTGATCCTCTGAACGGATAGTAATCTGATTGTGACCAGAGAATTTTTCCATGAACGAAAAATTTTCATTACCCACACATTCATCAACAATTTGATCAATAAAAGGCATGGGGTAATTGTCTTTTGGACAAGATTTATTTAAATCCCTAAAGTCGATACATACTCGGATCGTTCCTTGCTTCTTATCTACTGGGACTAGGTTGGAAACCCACTCGGTTAGAGGAACAGGGTATATGAAACCTGCCTTAAGTAGGTTTTCAACTTCAGCTTTAATAGCTTTCTCTTTCTGAGGATTGACCAATCAAATTTTTTTTATGAATAGGTTTGGCATTTTCGTATGTCTTGATCTCATGCTAGACTATAGATGGATATTTTCCAAGCATTTCCTCATAAGACCAAGCTAACACATCTCGGAACTCTTTAAAGAGATCAATATAGATTTGAATTTCTTCAGGGGAACAATTAGCTCTGATGAAGACATTTTCTATTACGTTAGGATTCCTAGAGATGTTTACAGGTATTGTTCATGAGATAACCGACATGTTACCTTCGGCAGAAAATTGTGCTGGAGCCAAAGGGTTTGAAACTTTACAAACATCACTAGTAGACAGATTGGACAAACTAGATTCAACTTCACGTAATGGAGGGACAAAATATGAACAATGATGTAAATTTTCCCATGGTTGATCCACACCCATCATTGCTTCCAAAATTGCTTCTTCATATGGTAAGACTATATCCAAGCAATCCATAGTTGAAGTAGAATCGAGGGTCCAAGCCGAAGCCACATCACCATCTAACTCCTCTTGTGAAAAAGGAGTGGGATGGTTGTCTGCAGATTTAACGATAGATTGATAAGAGAGTTCCGCTGGAGACATGGGAAATGCCATTCCACTTACCTGCCCTCCATCTAATGTGGTGGTAGATGAAGGTAAGGGCTAAGGGTCCGAAAAACAATGAGTTCGAAAGAACTCTTTCCGAGAAGGTCCCCTAGAGGATGAAATCACATTAATTCTAGCTATAGGAGCAGGGAGGTCAAATATACCCATTAATGAAGAGTACATCCCAACTCCTAAATTCTCAATAGGTTGACAGGGATTTTCCACCAATGGAATGGTAGAATCTGAAGTTGCGTGAGAGTCACCTTAAGAATAATCTAACTAATCAACTCTAATAATCCTCCCCTCATGAGGAAAAAAGAGGATGTAGAATAATGATGAAGCTATGGCATTCATCTTGTAAATCCAATTACTACCTAAGAGGAGGTTATAATCCAGGTTCACATTGACAATTTCTACCTCAATATTCATTACCTTCCCCCAACACAGATAGGAAAGGTTGGGATAATCCCGTGCAACCTATGAGAATGTCCATCAAATGTCGTCAAAAGAGTCGGTGAAGGAACAACTGAAGGTGATCCAATGGCCTTCCAACATGACATAGACATCACACTTGTGAAAGCTCCCTCATCCATAATAGTCTGAAAAAAATTGGTCTTTCAATAGATGGACTTTATCTAGAAATCCATATGGTGAGGAAGTCTCTTTTTGAAATTCAACATATCAAAAGTGGGCACTAAAGAATTCTTTCGATCTACTGTGTCGATTACCGAAAGCAAAGAAATTCTCTAAGCATGGCATGACTTGAGTACCTTCAATGCTAACGTATCACAAGGACTTTGAACCACATCTTCTACAATCGAGTAGTTCTGGGCTGCCCTAGCATTAAGGTTAATAGTCGAGCCCTTTGCGGAGCCTTTCAGTATCTGAGGCATAGACTCAATAGAGGGCCACTCAATATGAAGTGGTTTTGTGGCTTTAGGAATAGATTTTGCCTTAGATGTTTCTGATTCACCATAATCGCATGATCACATAGCGACGTCAATATGAGAGCTCATCATATAAACATTTGACGAATTTTCCCCTTCCTGGTTGCCCCTACGGAGGTACCAGCGTTAGAATTCGCGCCAGCAATTAATTTCTGCCATTGGGGAAAAGGGTTAGTCAGAACAAATTGGGAGCTAGAGGTCCCTTGATGTACTAACAAGCGTTGTGCGTCTTCCATCGAAGGGCATAGATGAGTTAGATGATCTCCATTGCATAACTTGCATGGAAATTTTACCTTTTCTTGGACTCTTTCCTACCCTCTCTGGCATCATTGCTGGGATTGTTTGCATTTCCTTTTCCTTCATTATTCTTCTTCTTACCTTGTCCCATCCTCTTCCCATTGGATTGTTGATTTCCTTTGGGTTTAGTTGTCTGGATGACGTTTATAGAGGTAGGCTAGGAAGGTGTAGGTACAGAGGGTGTTGCATGGGTAGAAGAAGCACTTTGTAGAGACAACTGTTTTAATTGATTCAATAGGTTCACCATGTTAACATCAATTGATCCGACTATACCATTGGCATGGGGACCTAGTTTTGGTTTGGCTAAATCAACCTTAGATCTAGAAGCATAAGGAAAAATTTTTTGAAGAACCCCAGACTGAGAATATATCAGTTCCAATTGCTGGGCTCTGAAAATGGCCTGCTCTTCCATATAAACACAGAAGAGAGGCACATCCTTTGAGATATTAGGTTGTAATGATTTGAGAAACCATTCAAGAAGGAACTCTAGTGGGATTTCGGCTTTGATAATCCTTTTCCTCCTCCTCCATTCCTAGATGTGATCTGAAATGTGAGTTACGGTGTCTTACTGAAAGTTAGCCAGAAGTTCAGTTCTAGCTTCATATCAGATAGGCAACTGAAAATGGTTCAAAAGGACATTAGCCAAATCACAAAAAGAAGAATAGGTGCCCCCTGGAAACTCTATATACCATTTGGCTGCATTTTCGGTTAGGGTGCACTAAAATAACCTCAACTTGATCGAATCATCTATCAGGGAGTTGGATGAGAACCATAAGTGAAATGTGGTTACTTGGTCTCCCAGATCTTCACCAATCTTCCCTTTGAACTTTGGGATATCCGAGGGAATTTTAGTTGGGACCAGAGGCCAAGCCAGGTTGGGAGTCGTGGCAGACCTTGGGAATTCCATCCAGTGTGGGAGGGTTTCCCAAAGGTCTGAAAAGAATGACCTGGATTTTGAAAAACACCAAGTTTCCTGAAGTAACTCGTAGAGCCTACTGAACCAAATGTGCTCCTTATGGTCTAGCAAAATTCAAAGTTTGACCAACTCCTGCCAAAAATCCTCCGTAACCAATGAAGTTACCCCTAACGAAGTGTTGAAAGGAGCTGATAGCCCCTGATAAGGATTCCATACATTAGAAAATGCTGGAAAATTCTAAAATGAATTAATTGAAGAATACGGCACATTCCCTTGTTGGTCGAAAAAATGATTCCCAGCTCCTATCCCACTAACTGTAAGGTTTGTCCAACTCTGGAATGCGTTATTACCTTGACTTTTAAAAGAAAAAGGCATTGACCCTACTATTGTATTGGAATGTGGTTTATGACCACTTCTAAATGGGAAACCTTGAAAAGAGGCCGATCAACTCATCATGGATGTAGAGGCGGTCGATGGTATCTTCAAAGGAACTGAAGGAATCCCGTGAGACGACATTCCATAAGGGATAAATCCAAAACTAGATGCAGTGGTCGGAGACCTTCCACTCATTGACTGAATGGAAGTAGGCCAAAATATAGCCATGCTGGGAGTAATAGAAGGGATAGAAATTGTTCCTCCTCCTTGTACAAATATGGGAGTTTGCATGCTCTCAACACTCGTCATAGATGTCATGCTTCCAGCAGTGGTCATCGAAGGAATAGATGGGTGTAAACCTAGGCTCGAAGGCCTATGAGTTGAGGTTCCAACGTACAATAGAACGTCTGGATGATCAGGAGGAAGAGGATAATTCGGAGCCGCAACTGACTCTGAAAGCTCTTCAACTTCAATATTATCTTCCGACTGAAAAAGTACTCGAGAAAGAATTGGTGTTTTCCTCTATAACTCTCTACTTGTGCAAGGTCTATCTTTTGAATTAATGACCCCAAGTGGAGGATCAATCTCTGATGTGCCTGCTGCCACTGGTTGAAAACCACTAGCAGAATCGCTCCTACGCCTTCTAGGGGAAGGCTCAAGACTCATAGGTGATAGCCCATGAAGTCTCCTAGACCATTGAGATGGTCGATCAACCACTTTGAATTATTTAAAAGATCTACTTAAAGACTCAAAAATTTATAAAGATAGGTCAACTAGGAGAAAAGAACACTCACTAAAAAGTCCCTAAATATATCAACAATCAAAAAAATCTCGAGTATTTCCTCTCTAGGTTATTAGGACTGGACACCAAAATACAAGAAATTTAATAACAAGGGCCTTCCGAAAATACACTAGGGTAATTACACCCTAGGCCTACTAGCGAAGGTACCAAAGGTAGTTACACTGACCTCTAGACAATAGCCTTTGCCAGTGCAAGCACCCAAGCTTCACAACGGTACCCTCCAGAAGTACTGCTGAATGTGATACAACGTCAGCCTCAGGTGCCACAAATTCCCCTCCATAGCCACCTATGTGATCCATAGGATACGAAAATATGGTCACCAACTCGTATTAGAAGCCGAGTAGAACAGTCGTTAAGCGAGATCCGACAAGTAAGAGAGGGGGTATCTCTCATCCTTATCTTCACCCTCCCTCGTGCTTTACTCCTAGTTATGGAGCTTTCTCAATCTCCCTAATGCTATTGTATTTCACTCATTAATCAAACTTCTATGTTTTGTAATTCTTGAGCGGCCTTGGAGAGTTAACTCTCCTCTCGCCTAATCCAAGGCCTTAATAAACCTAAACTTGTTGGTGTATTTTGATGACAACATAAAAGTTCTAGTTTATTTTAATTAATCACTTGATTTTAATGGTTGTTCTTTAAGTCAAGGGTAAAGATGGGAGTGAAACCAGTGATGTTTGTATGACGCAACAGAAATCAATGAAAAACTAACTACATGAATGCAATCATTTTTTCTTCAATGAAAAGAGATCTCTATATGGGTTCTACGAAACTTCAACAAAGCAAAGTACTTCTTTCTTTTCTTTTCTTGAAACACACTTCACACACCCAAAAACTAAAAGATTATGAATGCTTTAACAATGCAAACTACCCTAGTGCAAGATATAATGGAGATGCAAAATCCTAAACCACTCAAAAAGAAAAAGCAATTGTCTATAACTAACAATGAGCCAACTTAAATACTGAAGAGGATACAAATTTTTAACACAAAATTCTCTCCAAAAAAGAAGGATAAATTGTAAAATATCGCAGTCTGCTTTCAACAACAAAAAGAAACCATAAACCAAAATTGGCAAAAGAAAAACAAAAACAAAGTTTTTTGAGATCTTTTTTTTTTAAATAAGAAACCAAAACAAATTTTCGAAATCACCAAAATGCTACTAAAACTCAAAAAAAAAAAAAAAAAAGATCACAAGGAGTCTTTGCAAGTTACAAACTCAAAAATGAACAAAAACTTGAGGCAAAAGACTTCAAGTTGTACAAAATGATCGAAATAGCAACAAAGAGTTTGACAAACTAACCAAGAAGCCAAGAAAGAAATACTTCCAAATTTGTCAAAAAGACTTTCAAAAAGCAACAAAAGCTATGAGGCCACAGAAAAAAGGAAATGAAAGCAAGTAGATGCGTAATCTGGGCTCGACACTGAATCTGAAAATAATCTCGTGTTCTGGAGGACCAGAACAATCAAGAAATTCAGGACGAATTCTTGTGTGCCAAAACACAAATTAGAAACTCGCTAAAAGGGAAAACCTAGGCGAAGTATTTTCAATGAGGAAGAGACTTCGAAACAGAAATCTTGTAGAATAATTAAATTATTTAGACAACAATTGACCAGACAGACACTGAAAAGACCAGGCAAGAAATCTATCTAGGCTGAAAGATTTGAAAAAACAATGCAAAAATTTTCATATGCGACTTTGTTCAAACACAAAAGCATGCACATGTGCTTCTGACATAGGAAACTCGCATATACACGAGTTCAATTTACAGTAACAAGTGTGTATACGCTACTCTAAACAAAGTAAAGAGCGTATACAAATATTTGCAAGAAAAAATAAAAAACAAAGTCTGGTCCAAAAGATTAGACTTAAGGCCTGGGACTCTAGTAGACCAAATAAGGCTATAATAGCAAGAAAACCAAAGACTGAGCCTTGATTGATAATGAACAACCCAAACTAGGAATAACAAGATTGTTATCCCCAACGGAGTCGCCAATTATGTTTTGGGTGAAAGCACCCTAGGGCTTTGGGTTAGAACCCCAACAGAGCAAAAGCAAACTACAACAAGAAATACTCATACAGCTCAAGAAAAATAGTTATATTATCAAACTATGTAAGAGTGACCGTACCCAGATTTCCTTCATTCGAGTAGGTCCAGGAGGGTTCAGACCCTCTGCAACTCCCGATGTTCTTCAAACCTGAAAATCATTCAATTCAAACACACATAATAGTATAGAAGTAAAGCATATTCACGAAATGGACTTTATATCATATAAACAAATGATCTACCATACATCAAAACAACATTCATATATGAATTAAAACATAATTTGATGCATAAACATAGTTAATTTCGAAAACAAGACATCATTTATTTTATTGCAGTAAGCTATAAATAACATGGAGAGAATTCACGTGAGTCTTTCTCTAGTTGATACAGCTTGGGATAGATCTGCAACTAGCTCCAATAAACTGGCCTTTTCGCTTTGAATCCTTTTGGCTTCAGGATCCATGCTTTCTTGGAAAGATAGAGATCTGGTGGAAATATTACAAGGTGCAAGGATGGAATAGCATGCATACCTTCCTATTCCAGTTGAAATAACTCAAGAAGCAGATCAAAAAGTGGCATAATATGGAGTTTGGTCATGTCATGAAAGATCAACACCAACTCCAAGAACTCATGCAAAACATACAACAAAAAATGATTGCTAAAGTATGCTCTAGAGTCCTAGCAATAGAGGAAGGATGAATTTTGACTCAGTTATAAGAGAGGAGAAAGAAAGAGGAAATCTTCTGGAAACAAAAATCTTGGATCCAATGGCTCAGAGAAGGGGAAAGAAACACACGTTTCTTCCACAAGGCCATGATCCAACACCACTAGCATAATAGGATATTTTCATTGCAAGACTCAAATGGAAACCGTTTGGTTTGCCATAATGAAATGGAAACTCTTTTGGTAGATCACTTGCATAATATTCTCTCTAAACCATGTCAGGAGAGATAAAAATCTATTTAGAGAATCACTCAAAAGATCTGTCATTTCTTAAACATAGATCAAAATATGGCTTTAATGCGTGTGGTCACGCTGGAGGAAGTTGAAGAAGTAGTAAAAGGGCTAGCCAAGAACAAAGCGCCTGGACCATGTGGAATTACGAAGAAGTTATTTTAGGTAACTTGTCCCTTTATGGGTCAAGATATCTTGGAAGTTGTGGGTGAATCTTGCAGATCCAAAAAGGTACAACCAACTATTAACTAATATTTTATTGCTTTAACTCCCAAATCTGCCCCATCTAAGGAGCCTCAAGGTTTCCATCTGATTTCTATTTGTAACTTGATTTACAAAATCATTTCCACTGTTATGGTTAAGATACTTAAGCCTCTCTTGCCTTTCCTAAATCTCTCCTCACCAAACTAGTTTTGTCCAAGGTCACCAAATTCTTGATGTCATCATTACCACTGAGGAAGCTGTCCACTCCATCAAGCATCTCAAAATCAAGGGAATGTTGATTAAGATAGAACTTTCCAAATCCTATGACTATCTCAACTTGCTCTTCTTACTGAAATTTTTGAAGGCCTTTGGTTTTAACTCTAAATGTATAGCATGGGTTTCTTCTATGATCTCCTCCCCGATGTTCTCGATTTTACTCAATGGATCTCCATCTCAAAATTTTAACCCATCAAGAGGTCTTCGCCAAGGATATCATCTCTCTCCCTTACTTTTTATTCTATAAGTAGAAGGTCTAGGTCGATATATCAAATCGGCTATTCACTCAGGTACTATCAGAGGAATTCATCTCTAAGGAAATGATATTCCTCTAACCCATCAATAATTTGTTGATGACATAATGTTATTTTTCCATGTCTCCCTCAGAGAAGCTAGAGAAATCAAATCCATTCTCCATGATTATATGCAACCATCAGGCACTATGATCAATAATTAAAAATCTAATATTTTATTCTTCAACACTCTGGCCCCTACCTAGTCTTTCCTAGCCCAAACTCTGGGGTTTAGTATTGTATCCCTACCTTCCAAATATTTAGGTATCCCTCTGGTGATTAATTCCCTCTAAAATTCCTGCTGGAAATACATTTTAGATCATATTAAATTAAGGCTTCATCAACGTTCCCTTAGAGCTCTTAACCTAGCAGGTCAGGTGGTTTTGTTAAAGGTGGTGCTTCAATCTATACCGACATATCAAATTTCAGGTCTAGCCGCTCCTAAAACCTCTTGTACTAGTATGGTTGATATTTTAAAGAAAATTATGTGGAGATGAGCTCAAGAAGCTAAGAAGTGGGTGCTTAAAGCTTGGAACACCATTACTAAACCTAAGTCAGCAAGGGGTGTAGGGATCCAAGATCCTTATACCCTAAATCAAGTTATGCATGTGAAACTTTGGTGGAGATGTATTTAGGGTGGACCATATCCGTGGAAGATAATATGGACGAGAAAATAGCAGATGCCTTCTTCAGAAAAAAATATTTTAAGAATTATGAACACATCGACAGGATCCTCAATCTGGAATCTAGCATCGATTAACAAAGATATTATATGATCCCACACTTTTAGGAAATATGGAATGGGAGAAAAGAACTCTTTTGGTAGGATTCCTGGGAGCAGAGAGCGAAACTCTTCAGTCGACAGAATCTAGCTGAAATATTTATTTTTACCAACAACCAAAATTTCATAACCGTGGAACAATTTTGGAAGCCCTCTTTGCATTAATCTTGAAGGCAATGGAAAGAAAAACAATATTGGCATAGCCCTCCATAATCGAATCAATGGGATATTCTGGAAAAAGAGCTTAAATCTAGGAAGTTGGCCACTCTGGAAGGACTGGATATTCTTCGATGGGGTTACACAACCAAAGGGATGTTCACAATTAAGGAAGCTTATATATTAGCTACAGATGAGCCCTTAGATCACATCAATCCTATATGGAGGAAAATATGGATAGGGAAATTCTAGCCGAAGGTAACATATTTTCTATGGTTGGTATGCTGAAGAAGAATTCTCACATGGGATCAACTCCAAAAATGAGTAACACAAGTCCCTTCATTATGCAGCATGTGTGAATCCAATTTTAAGGATATCAAGCATATTCTAAATCTGTGTCCCTTCGCAAACCAATTATGGAGAAACATTGGTCAACTTTTTGGGCATATGGATCAGGATATTTCCAGCAACAGAACATCCATAGAGTTGTGGAGAAACAAAATTTTATCCAACCCAGTTTTAAATAGGGCTTGGAGTATTGCCTTGGGATTTCTCCTCTGGGAAATTTGGAAAGAAAGAAATAGACGGATGTTCTAGGATCAAAGACTCTCCCAGGAAGAGATCTAGGTAGGATTCACCGAAAATATAAGGGAGACTATACTAGTAGAGAAATTGCAGTTGGATGATTGGTAGGTAGCCCCTGATGAAGCCACAATCTTCTCTACTCTGAATCTCTCCCCACAAATTCTCTCTCCGACATCTTGGAAACTTCTAGTTTCCCCTAGAACCGCTCCTTCCCAATTCTCTCCTCCCCTTGTCGGTTTTCTTAAGATAAATTTCGATGGGGCCTCTAAAGGGAATCCGAGAGATGCTGCCTGTGGAGGTTTATTTAGAGATTCTCAGAGCTAGGTTCTTCACTTTTATGCAGTTGATTTTGGATTTTCCACTAATAATGAGGCTGAGTTAAATGCCATAAAACATGGATTTCTTATTACACGAAGGGAAGGGTTCCGAAAGTTGGTGGTTGAAGGAGATTCTAGCTTATTGATAGAAGTTATTAAGAAATTGAGTCATGGAACAAAATGGGAGAAGCTCAGTCAGAGTTGTCGGAAAACATGCTTGATCCAGGAGATTAGCAAAATCATCCCCTATTTTGACTACATTATCACATCGCATGTTCTAAGAACTGGTAACAAAGCGGCCAAATTTTTGGCCAATTGGGGATTCTTGCACATGGGTTTGGCTCTCAATGACCAATGGAAGAACAATCAGTATAGGGAGGAGATGGATCCCCTTTCTCAAATCTTGTCTCAGGATATACCCAAAAAACAATATCTAGAGGAGGATGGCCATCAAGGTCCCTGATCAAGGTGCAATATAGTGCATAATCCTTCTTTGTATTTGAGATATTATTGATATGACCCTTCACAAGGTAGAAGGGCGACCATATCTCCGGTGTCGCATGTGCGAACAAGCTAGTGGGATGGAAAAAAATGGCGGAATGTTAAATGTTGAAATCACGAGCTGCACAACTCATAAATTATAAGTGGAACAAGAAGATCTCCTTCTATATGAATTTTTCATATCCCGATGTTGGGTCCTAAGTAAAAATGGCAGACGTTCGACTCTCTCATTCATGTTGGTTTAACCGGGTTGGCGAAGTTGCATTCAAAATAGGTCCAAGCCCTCCTAGTTGTTGGCGTTTGTAGCTGAGTATGTTTTCTTCTCTTTTCCCTTTCCTCCGGGACTGTGGAATGTTAGAAATACTCTCCACTACAGTGATAATGACAAGCTATGTAATTGGAACATTGGAGGTAATGGAAATGGGTGTCTATAAAGATGGAAAGTTTCTGTAGTGTTATTCTTTGTTGTGTGTGATGTTTCTATGCTAGTGTCAGTTTTCTTTGGCATTTTATTGTTTAGAATCGGCATGTATTTTCCATTCTAGTTTAATTATTGTATAGTGAAGGACATTATAGATGATAGTAAAGGATATTCCCATGTTTTTACCATCCTTAGCATAACAATGAAAGTACACATTCTGTATTTGATTTACTATGTATATGTGGTGGCCTGTAAAGCTTTTTGTCTTGGGGAGCCAGTTGCTGATATATATTATCAGAATTGTAAACAACCACTTTGTATATCTTTGTATTTCAGCATTCTTTAGCATGGGGTGATGGAAAATGGTATAGAATAGTGGTGGAGGCCACCTTGGTCGTTTTTTCACCTTTTTTGTCAGGATTTTTCCTAATTCAATTCATTTCCTACTCTTGTTTAATATTTCTACATTAGGTCCTTATAAATTTTGTTTACATTGTGGGCGCATGTCCAAATACTGGTATTGGTTCTTGGCCTACCCTATCTATTGGCATGTCTATAGTCTGTGTAATTTGAAGGTAAACAAGATGGCTCGCCCTTCCCCTGGTACTATCTTGACTGGTAATGGAGGACAGGGCAGAGGCCATAATACTAGTAATCATGCTAATAGGGGTTCCCCACCAGTTCAGCCACTGAAGTGAAGTGGGCACAGGTAATATGCTTAGATTATATAGGAATCGGTTCAGGCCTATAATATTGGAGCTCCAATTGAGGTGAAACAATTGATATCATCATGGGAAGTTGATCTCAATCAATGAGAAGAAGTTGAAGTGCAGGTGGAGGATTGGCGAGTTCTTGCTCCAGATCCTGGTCATACTCATGGGCGCACCACACAATACAAAAAAATAGTGCACCTCTATTGGCTTATGAAGAACCTCATGGCTAATGCCATCATGTCATCGTCAATTGACTTTGGTAAAACTGACCTAGGTGTTAAGGAAATCTAGAAGGAATTGAAGCTTATTCAAGTACAAATCCAGCAGCAGAGTGTTCACCTTGGCCATATCGAAAAGCACATTCCATGCCTCCCCCAATCAGAATTACCTAGATCTAGTGCTAAGGACCCTGCCCCTATGGAGTCCTCTAATGATGATTAGTTTTTCGTTCTGTTATGGCTATTTTTTTGTTGAACTTTTTTATGTATATGTCAGATAGTATCATATATTAAAACTATTATATGAACATTGGGTTTTAGACATTTAGACCTATAAGTCCTGGTTTAACAGACTGAAGTTATTGATATTTTAAATGGCTTATAATGAGTTTCAGTGGCCAACATACTTGGTTTCCCTATGGGTAGGTTGAGGCCACTGAATGTCTTTCTTGGATGTAACGTGCTTTTGAAAATAAATGAATGAAGAGAACTTACCAAGCTTACAAAAAAATAAAAAAAAGGAAGAAAAGAAAAAAATTAGGCCTCAATTTATTAATTTCATGCATGGATGATATGATTACTTTGTGATTTGATCTAGTATGGGACTAACCACTGTATGGAAAAATATACTTTGTTGTCTATGTAGGCATATGCGGTGATGCTCATAACTTGATTTTTAATTGATATTTAGGTGATAACATTTTTTTTTCACAGTTAGCTTACCATAATAGCACTACAAAAGCAAGATCAAGAGCACGATTTTGTAATCTATTTATATTATGATGTAACTAACATTGTGTGTGACAACATGTGAGAAGAAGCAAGGGAAAATGAGCATTAAGGAATGATAAGAAACATGGTTTAGTACAGTTCTGACAGGTCACAACATGGATATGAAGAGCAAATACAATTGAAGAAAAAATATCAATGGGTTAAGGGGGAGGGGAAAACTCTCTTGACTAGGTTGATACCTTACGGAGCCTAAGGGATGATATTAGGAGCTGTGAGGAAGATAATGAAAGGTTGGTGAGGGCTCAAGAAAGACAAGCTCAGGTGAATGCAATTATACTACAAATCATGTCTAACTTGCAAAGATAGAGGTAATATGAGTCGGGGAATAGTCATAGAGATAGACAGACCCCTTTAGGATCAGAAGAGAGAAGAATCAGGGCATAAGGTAGCAGGTCTAAGAAGAGACACAAAATGTAAAGTGAAGACACTGTGAGAGGGGATGCACATATTATCAACTTATTTTTCTCCCTAGGGTTAGTGCCTCTCAGACATCATGTTGATTGACATTTTTTTGGGCCTCATACCTCTTTTTTCTAGTCATGACACCAAGTCACATGGATAATGGCTTATCAGAACGACTAGACCCTTTCAGTTGTTGGCATCTTGCCTTATGACAATGACTGTAGTCGATTTCTCCCTGTTGTGTGCCTATGACTAGGGAATCTTTTTAGAGTCTCGTGGTTCCTAGGAGACCAGTTCAACTCGTCACATATTCAAGATGACGAGGGCTTATCATTGAGAAGCTTCCATAACTTATTTTCATCTTGAGCATCCATATTCATCCTCATAGGGTATCTCTTCATCCTATTTATACTAGACCACTTGAGAGGGTGAGGCTGGTTAGATTCTTTGGGATCATGATTTTATGCTTTAGCATCAAATTTTTGCTGAGAGAGACAAAGTTTGTGAGGCTGATGTTGTAAGAGTCTTTTTTTCATGGATATTTTCCTATTGTAGTGGGAAGACTCTACTGGATTTTGGAGAGGTGACCTAGGGAAAGTATATTTGTATCTTGATTTTGGATTAATATAAATTTATGCTCCTTCCCTATATTTACATGTTTGTAGTAGTTACATAGATTGATTCTATGATGTTTTTAGCTGACGATCTTCCGAGGAAGATCAAATGTCATCCCCAAGTGTTTGTGGTTGTGAGCAGGTGTTGAGATCAGGTGTGGATGAATAATATCATTTGAGTGGAGTGTTGGGATTCTCCAACAAACTAAAAACCCTTCACCGACCTCCAAGGAGGCTAAGTGCATGTTTTTTCTTTACAGCATATAGAATTGATTGTATGTTACATGTGTGAGCATTGGGTTGGGATTGATCTATATATCCATTAGACATTTTCCCTTTTGTTGTTTTCTAATCCTTTTTGGACAGAGGGGCACGAAGAAATAACTCCTTTCATGTAAAATTCATTACAACACCATTGATTACCCGAAAGAGAATAACTAGCACTCATGGACATCATTTTGATAGACCTTCTATTTCTACTACCAAGAGGCATCATCATGATGATCATCATCATCATCATCATCAAAGAAAGAGAGAAAGGGACTATATCCAAGAGGAATTAAAGAAGGCCAAACCGCCCACATTTGATGGAGAGATAAATAAATATGAAGCTTCGTTTCTTGGAACCAAAAAGTTCTTCAAAATTCATAATTATTCCAAAAACATGAAATCCAAGGTAGACACCTACAATATGAAAGGAAAAGTAGACATATGTTGGGAATATTTTAATAAAGTCACTAAAATAACTGAAGAGGGGTTAACCTAGAATGAATTTGAAGGAATCTTCAAGGATAAATATCTATCATCAAACTATTATGATAGTAAGGAAAAATAATTTTATGAGCTCACGCTGGGACAAATGACCAATGAAGGATGCACCACCAAGTTTCTAGAACTGTTGAGATATGTACCATATCTGAAGCATGAGAATGAAAAAGTACAAATATTCATTAGTTGGTTTCCTCTATCATTTATAGATTGAATTGGGATGCATGAGCATCAAATATCAAATGATTCCATTAAAAATTTAAAGCACTAATATGAGTAGTCCAAACAAAGGCCATACTGCAAAGGTGATTATAATGTAGAGAGCGACGATAAGGATTGAAATAAATGGCCCAAGAAAACCATTGAAAGGAAGAAGGTGTGGGAACAATTAATGTAAGTTGACCACAATAACAATTTGTTTCAACTGATAAAGGCCATGCCAACCAGCTTGTGAGAGAGAAGTGCGTGGTTGAGGCTAAAGAACCATTATGATGCTAGACATGTGAAGAAAACCACCGAAAAAGATATTTCCCACATAAGAAAAGTGTAGGTACAAAAATTTATAGTGCTAAAGAGGCTCGAAAAATGGGATATGTGGCACATAGCATGGCCATGATATATGAAATTGTGGAAAATTGACAGGAAGATCACCAAGCATCCATAATCAAGATGGAAGGTAAGTTGAGAAAATAAATTATTTTGATTTTAATTGACCTTGGTTCTAACTACAACTAGATCAATCCCAAGTTCATGGTAAGATGTAAGTTAGCTAAGGAATCACATATAGAGAATGGTTGGTCCAGTTAGCAACTGGGATAGAGAGAAAAATGAGCAAATGCATGAAATCATGGGCATTTGATATTTACGACATGCCAACAATAGCATATTTAAATTTTCTTCCATTGGGTGCATATAGCATGTTGTTGGGCATGGATTGGGTATATGCACACAAGAAAAATGTCGACTGGTATGAAAAGGAAATAAAATGCTTAAATGATCATGGAGAAAAGAGAATTTTATAGGGAAAGTAAAAGGCTACTTTAGTGAGGTTGATCACTACCATGGAAGCCAAGAGAAGCACCAGGAAATGTCACCATTTATTTTCTATGCACATTTCCAACACTGAAAAAGCCAATAACAATGACGAAGAAGAGGAAAGTGAATTACGGAAGTGATATCCTATATTATAGTAGTATGTAGATGTATTTCCAACAAAATTTCTGGGATTACCTCCTCACTGATAGATAGATTTTTCGATTGAGTTAATGCCTAGAGCAACACCAACATCCAAGATACCTTTCAAGACAACTAAACCTAAACTGGTTGACCTCAAATTACAACTTAAGGAAAAGTTGGATAAAGGCTATATAAGGCCAAGCATGTCTCCATGGGGAGCACCAGTTCTGTTTGTGAATAAAAATGATGGAACACTCAAATTATGCATAAATTACATTAAGTTCAATAAAGTGACCATCAAGAACTTGTATATGTTTTCGTGGATTGATGATTTTTTTGACCAAATGAGAGGAGCAGTGGTCTTCTACAAGATTGATTTGAGGTTAGGGTATCATCAAGTGCTCATCAAAGAATAATATACCCATAAAACTACATTTTAGACTATATATAGGCATTACGAGTTTGTGGTGGTGCTCCTTGGGATTACTAATGCCCCTACCACTTTCGTGAGTTTAATGAACAAACCTGTTGAGGATGTATGGAATGCACTATCCAATGAAGTGGGAAGAGTACCTTAAACTTGTAGAGATTACATAAAACAATGGGTACCAATAATCTACATAGATGATCCCATTCGAGGCACTATATTGAAGGAGTTACAATACTCCTATAAGCTAGAGTGAGGCAATGAATAGGGTCCTTATTGGTTCTGATATGATAAAAGAAATGGAGCAACAAATGTAGGTCATTAGGCATAATTTAAAGGTGGAACAAGGCATGCATAAAGCCTTATGCAGCTCACCATAAGGTGCATAAGGTGTTCCAAGTTGGGGAACATGTTTACTCGAGAGTTAGACCCAATAAATATTCTTTGAAGACTGGGTCATGTGCAAAGTTGGCACCATGGTTTTGTGGGTCTTTTTAGATACTTGAAAGAATTGGACTAGTGGCCTATAGGTTGGCCTTACCCCCATTAGAAAAATTCCATGATGTTTTCCATGTTTCTTTACTTAAATTATATGTACAAGATTCTAATAATGTGACTGATTAGTTTGTGCTACAAGGGGAACCAGAAGGAGAGTTCTAGCTAGAGCCACTATGCATTCTAGATTGAGGAGCCTCACACTCTAAAATTGAGAAATAAAGAAAGTCAAAGTGTAGTGGAGGCACTTTAGGGCTAAGGAATCCACTTGGGGCATATGTATACACACATGCATATTCCATATATGACAAAAACAACTAGGAAATCATATATGCAACCTACACACACACACACACACATATGGTATAGAGTTATGTATGTAGAGCTCCATGAAGAAATGCATTTTTCTTTCAGCATGTCTTTTGTCTTGTATAAGAACAAAGAAAACCAAGAACACTGTGCCCCCAAGGGTGAGCAATTTGTTTAACCTCCTCCTCCCACATTTACCCACTTTCACCAAGTTTCCTAGGGTACACATGACCTTAGGGTCACTATGATAAGAATCAATCTCCTATATGACCTTAACGAAATGGAGTTGAAAACTTGAGACCTTACTAACTTCCCTTAGGTGCTACAAGACCTCTAGGAGCAACCCAACCCCTCTTGGTGTCCAACCCCTTAGATAACTCTCTTGTTCACTGACCTGGAGCTTCAGCTGCTCCCTTTCCAAGGCATGTAAGCGGTTTTAAGCCTCTAGTCGCTCCGATAGGCATGCCTACCAGTGACTGTAGACTTTTATAACAACCCTAGTGAAAATTCTATGTAACAAAAGTAAATAAAGGAAAAAATAAGACCATAGGTAAGGGACACATCTCCCAGGATAAATTTTGGGAAAAAATATCCTAGTGGGCATCACTGGATATGTTTATGGCTAAAGGAAATTGACAAAGGAATCAAAAGCGGAAAAATGAATTTTTGGCACACTTATTTATGAAAATAAAGGAAAATAGGAGAAAAGGTAGGTGAAAGGTCATAGGTTTCATGTGAGGAGGAAAATGAAGGAAAATAATGGGAAAAGAAGAAAATAGAGGCGTCATTAATAAAAAGGCTTATGAGGATCAATGGGCAAGGTTTGGTCAGTGTAAGCTTTTGGTTAGTTTAGTTTTGGAGCTCTCTCATTATTCTCTCTTTCTCTCTCTCTCTCTCTCTTGGACACACAGAGTTTTCTTGGAGCACTCTAGCCTTGGAGCAAGAAAGGAAAAGAAAGAAAAATGGAAGGAAGGAAAGCAAGGAGCAAGCAAGGAAGAGTAGGATCAAGCAGCTTTAGCAAGAATACTTGCAGGTAACATATTGCATGTGTGATTTCCTAACTGGTTTTGACATGTATGGCTTTTCATGTTGTTGTATGGTTCTCTTGTTGTCGGTGGCATGGTTTTTCCGGGTTATGATAATGGTTTTTAGCCTAGCCTTGCTTTTTTCCAGATGCCATGGTGTGTTGGGATGTTGATCTTGGTTTTGAGCTTTGGAATTGCTGGATGGATTTTAGAATTCAGGGCGGAGGTGGTCTCAAGGTTCATTCCAAAAGGCCTAGGAATCCCTTGACCAGTTTTGGTGGGATACACGATAAATCCTAAGGGTGGTGTATCAGTTTAGGGCATGGTGATCCGGGATTGGATTATAGTAAAGCCCGAGAGACAAGGAGAAGGAAAATTCCTCAAGGATAGTGATAGATTCTAGATGGGATTCCAAGTTTGGTTCGGTTCTTTTATCAGAGAACCTGTTTGGGTGTGATAACGGTTTGGTGAGGGTGGAGGTGACTTAACCTCTGGATTCCCTTGGTTGTTATTAGATTGATTTATCCATGAGACCTCACATTCAAGCTTAGAATATGGCATGGGGGTGACAAGATGAAAGAAATATTTGGTTCAGTCATGTCTACGGTCGAGTGGTACATGGAAGTCTTGAACCTAGTCATATTTTCCTATGTTTAATAAAAGTTAAGTTCTCTTTCTTTTGTACTTATTAATATGTAGATTTAATGGATGATATGTCACTATTATTTTCATGGTTTAATGTTGGTTATAAGCATGGTTATATGACTAGTTATTCTCATGGTTATTTCATGTATTCACTTGTAACTGAAAGGATAATGGATGCAAGACCTAATTAATGTCATAACAATTCAAAGGTTTGAGAGAATGTGAGTCCCGGTTGGGGATGTCCAAGCCTAGTCCTGGAGTTAGTATTTAGTTTATTAGTCTTGTCATCATGTGTTTAATGGATTCCATAAGTTACAACAAGTTTTGGGTAGTGGCCAGAATTCTGGGCTTGAAAAGTGCCTTAAATCCCACAAACTCTGGGACAGGTCTACTGCAAACAGTCCCTGGATGCAGGCATGTAGGCTTGTGCAAGTGTCCAAAGCTCTCTGAATGCTAGCATGCCCATAAAATGGGAGTGTCCAAAGGTTTAATAGCTTAAAAAATTAGTGGGACCGAGGGGCATGATACCTGTGTGGTTGGGATGGCTCGTAAGAGTGTTTTTGCTGATGCAGAATATATGTTTGATGTGTTTCCATCTATTCCACTTCCATAAGGACACCTAGGAGGTTGAGTCATATCATAGTAGCCTCTCATCACATATTTACCCCAGTTGGCCAGTTACTTGGGTAGATATGGGAGGAGGGTGTTAAAAAGTGGTATCATAGTGGGTTGTGCTCTCTTTGGGTCATATCTGATACTGCAGAGTGGTATCAAAGCATGGTTCACCTCTCAGACTGGATGGGTGGTGTATTGGTCATGATTTCATTTAGGTTTAATATGTGTTGCTTATGCTTGCATTCCATGTGATTTTTGCATTTGCATGGTTTTCATCATGGTTGTAGTGATGTCTCCATGTGAAGGTTGATGGTGTTGTTGTGGGATGTGTCATCATGAGTGTATGGTTGTATATGCATTTTTTATGCATGTCAGTGTTTACATGTATGCATTGTCATGGTGAAGGTTGTTGTGCATGAGGTCATTGTATGCAATCATATCATCATGATGGTATTGGTATGTTATGATGCTAATGTGTTGGTTGAGATAGAGCAGGAGATACAGATCATCAAAGTGAAGTTGCAGTGTTGGACCTTGAGGCAAGATCATGTTGTCATACAAGTTTGTATGTTGGGAATGCATGTATGTAGGTTAAGGATTGTTATATGAATCATGGTTATGTGTATACCTTTCATTATATGAATGTTGTGGTTACATACATGATAGATGCTAGTTGATTAGTGTAGTCATATGCACATGTGTCAGATAGTCACGAATGATAGTAACCTATGGTTGTATGCATTGCTATTGTTGTTTATGTTAGATAACTTGATGATTAGGTTATATGTTGTTGATGAGTATGTTATATGTTAATGTATTGTTGTTATATGTTAGTTAACTTTATTATTAGGGTTATAATATTAATATATTGATGTTATAAGTATCATGCTAAATTGGATTGGCCTATGCAGATGGTTAGGGTTATGTCATTCACGTATGAGTCGACTTATTTGCGACATTGTGTTGTACTAATCTCAGCTGATCGTACATATGCGATTGTTATCCATAAATGAAAAATGTTTATGAGTTTATGATGTCAACATGTTAGCTAGTGACTATTATGGATATCATGACCTTATTTATCTTTGACTTCATATGTTGTGAAGTTATGTCATGCTAATATGGATTGATTGTGCAGACAAGATAGCCTATTTGTTGTCTGAATGTTTGATTAATTCATGATATGAGTATGTGTCTATAAGATTACATGAATAAATGATGTTGTTTTAAGATGGTTTTACTCACACATATGTGTTGAGATAGTTGATATGTACTTGAGTGTAAGTAGGTGATAGTTGTAGCATTATGTCTAATGACTATGAGTTGGCTATGGATTATGACATGATTGTTAGTCCTGGTAAAGGTTGATTTAAAATTAATAGATATGCTGCCTTGATCATTGGAGCAGGTGGTTGACATGTGTGATTAGTTGTAGGGTAACATGTTTGATATTAGCATGACAAGGTAATATTTGATTTTCTTACATAACTAACAGTTGGGTGATGTGACAGTACATAGTAAGACTCGATTACAACAAGGTAAAAAGGTAAAATAAAGGAATTGGATAAGAATTCCTTTGGCTATGTTTGGAAACCCAAATTCCAAATGAACGAGTGATTTGCATACAAGAAGTCTTCTTAACCTTGTGTTGGTTTTGGGGGTCTTGACCCAAGTTCAGAGTTAGTTGTGCCACCCAACAAAATCTACAGGCCCTTTCAGCAACAACCTATGTAGTGTAGGCTGCAGTCTCACCGAAAGCAGTATGGGGGGATGATATAACCAAGTTTATGCATCTAGAGAGGAGTGTGATGTCTTTTAGCGCCCTGGATCTTCCTTCACACGGATCTATAAGCCCCTAGGGCTCGGTACGGAAAATATATTCAAACAATCGTTAGACCTTCACGAAGGTCTACGATTGGCTTTTTCGAACCTTTATCAGTTGATTTATCCACTTATGTGCATCAAAGAAAAATCCTTGATCAGTGTTTGCGCAAATATACTTAAGTTAATTAGAAAACATAACATAATTCAACACAGTTTTCGCGAAAGTACTTAACATGTATTGAATTCATCTATTAAGACTTATTCAAGTGAGTTGCACATCATTAGATAAATATTTCATAAACACATTATTCATCCACAACATATATCGTAAATAAAAGTAAATATATATAAACATATATACACAGTGTTTCTTTGGTAATCTTCTTTATTGATCTTCAATTCAACTTTACATACTCAGAACTACCCTGCGCACTCAGCCGCATGGGTCCACACACTCAGTTGCAGACTCTACCTAGGCCTCTGTGCACTTAGTTGCAAAGCTTTTCTTCTCCTATTTGACCCATTGCCTTGTGCTAACACTTCTAAGACTTCATTCGTCCTCCTCATAGACTATGCCATAGACTCTCTAAGAAACACCTATTTATAGCCTTTTAAATACAATCTCATGGTCCATGAAACATCGGTGGATCTCAAAACTAACACAAATTTTCATAAATAAGGGGCTAAAACCCCTTTGACTCCTAATTCTCTATGCGCTCCACATCCAAAAATCATGGATACTTTACATATTTTACAAAAATTACCTCAAAACTTGGGTTATCTTAACCCCATAACTGACCCAGGTTACCCCATCCCAACAGGCCCCCAACACAAAGATTGTGACTCGACCTCGAGTCACTCAGCTAGTGCTACGATCTTGCTACGAAGATCCTTTGGTTCTACCTGAACTATAGTAACTTCAGTAGTTCTATAAGTGGCTACATGCTTGATCTCATCAATTAGCTTCTTTGTAGTTGGTCCTTTTGCGACCAGCGTCATTGTTTGCTGCAAACCCGTTAACTTCTCTTGAATATTGGTCATGACCTAGTAAGCCTCCTCTAACCAAGGTTGTAGCTTGGCCTTAAGAAAGGCCTCCTTCTTTTGTGCCACCTCTACCTGTGCGAGGAGTTACTTCCCCTCCTGCAACTTGACTAGGTGCTGCGATGGTGCAATTGAGCGTGTCGTCGCCCTAGCTTCATCATATTTCCTCTATAGCTCCCTGAGTTCTATATTCAGTGTTTGCAGGTTTGGATCTTCCTGTAGAGTAATCACCAACTCCATTGCTTGCTCAAATAATTTCGAGCAGTCAGCGACTATGGCATCCAGGGTGGCCATTCCTTCTCTGATGGCGGCTCCGCGCTAATCCCAGACCTCCGGCGAAGTCATGGGCTACATTTTTAACTGCAACTCAGTTATTTTCATATTGAATTCAATTTTAACTCGACCAACCTCTGTCTTGGCTTCACACACACCAGTGGCTAACTTCCTGATCTTTGCTTCTTGCTATGCATCATCATGGATGTGAAGCTCAGGCACAGTTCTACATGCCTCTATGATTGCGGACTCTAATCGGGAACTCTATGCCTGCACCGTCTCCTTTTCTTTTAAGGCCTACGTCTTCTCATCCAACATCTGCTCAATTTTCACTCAATATTCACTGATAATATTGAGAGCACATTGTTGTCGAGCTCTCAATTCCTCTGTCACTCCTGCATGCATCGTATGGAGGATCTTGTTAGAGAGTGCTGCTATGTTCAAACCGATGTTCTTAACTGTGCTTAGGATGATTCAATCATCATTTGTCTCCGTGCGAAGGGACCCATCTAGTAGTGCAATAGTTCTAAGGTCGAGGGTCCTTACTATCTCGACCTCTTGACTCATCCTAGGTGCCAGGCTCACTTCTTCTGCGCTCGCTTGACTAGCGCCCACCTGTATTCTGCTGGCCTGGATCTGCATCTCGTGTAGATCCTTTTTGATGCTCCCTAGCATCTACATATACTACTTCTCAAGCTACTCCAGCACTTCAGTAATAGTTCCCCTTATTTTGTCCCCGATCTCATCGAGATCTCCCTCCATCAAGACCATGGGATCACCCTATGACTTGTCTGATTTTTTCTTTTTCTGGGGACCTTCCTGCTGCCCCGTTCTGTGCTTCTTCAAAATGAAGGGGGTGCTCTGCCCCTCATCTTCCCCACCACCTTGTTCAGACAATGCTTCCTCCTCGATCTTTGGTGAAGGTGATTTGCCACTTCTTTCTGACTCACGCTCCTCCTATTCTGCCTGCTCCTTGGCAATGTGCACTTTCTCCATTCGAGCCTTTTCTACAGCTTCCTTATTTATTTGTGAAGTCAGGTTCTACGTAGCCTACTTAGCTGCTTCCTTTCTCTTTTGAATTGCCGAACTTCCCATGCCCTTACTAGTTCTAGTATCTAAGTCTAAGGGGGTGTGCCCCTACTGGCCATCATGTAATCACCTCTTGTACGTTTATCTCTGTCACCAAGTATGGAAAGTCATGTAATTTCTATTGTGGATCCTTCCATGCTTGAATTTAAACTCTGTGGAAGTCAACCTTGAATGTTGCATAAGCTGACAACTATGTATACAAGGTTGGGGACAACCTTGGCCGTTGATTGATGGCCATGCGGAGACTCATTTCCATTAGGAACTGTTGAGGGCCCCGAAATCGGGTCAACGACAAGGGGGATACCCACCCGGTCCGGAACCTGGCTGGTGGCTCCTTGCCCATTTGGTGTAGCGGGTCCGACTGGGGATAATGGGACCAGCTTCCCAATCTAAAGGATGTGTGTGTGTGTGTAGATTTTGACGATGCTAATTTAGAGGTAATTTTTAAGCTAATTTAATTCTAAACTCTAAACTGACTCTATACTACTGTAATCTAACAAAAACAGCACATCTAATCTATACTAACCCGGGGTAGAATTCTTTCATTATGCGATCTAAAAAGATTTCATACAATAACTGGTAATAAAGATCATTCAGCTATCATAAGAATATAAATCAATTAAGATAAACCATTCTGCATAAGAAGTTAGGCAAAACAGTTGTGAACATCATATCGCATAACAGTTTATTCATATGTCAAGCACAAACAAATGACTCCACCGTACAAAAGTGCCAAATGGTAACCCACATATTCATACATTAACATATAAACAACTCAGTTGTGTATCAGTCTAAGAATATGAGCAGAAATTAATCAAGAGATAAAAAGTACCATTTATGACTGATTTCACTCACAAACTTCAAGCAATAACGATTTATCTCTACTTACTTCTAACATCTACTAAGAGTACAGAAGTGCAACATCAGTAGCAGACATTAAAATGCAAACATAAATAAATCTCGATCCATCCATTCATCAAAAACCCCCTCCGAGGGTGCAAAAGTGCATGTTCTGAGGACAAGTTTTTTGACAAATTTCCGGACCCTTCTCCAAATGCCATGAGAAGGGTTAAATACTACTAACTAACTAATCTTAATTACACAAATTTAGAAAACGGCTTCAAATGACTGCCCTTTTACTAAAACAAATTTATTTCTAAAAATTGAATCTAATTTCTAACCGTTTCTGTATCTGCTCCTTAGTGCTGTAAGCAATGAAAGGTTCGCCTGGAAAGAGTCGGCTGGTTGTCTTTTTCTTTTTCTCGAGTGATAAAAGTAGAAATAACAAAAGTTGGCACCTCTTTCTGACAAACTAGAAGATATTTTTGAAAATCTTCCTCTGGCTGGGTGTATTTGCTGTGTGTATACTTAGTATAACCCAGATTTCTTTCAAACTGATTGTGTTGTTTCTATTTCGGTTTTCGGCCGTGTGAATGACTCAATGAGTTAGGGATTTCGTTGCCTGAACAATCTTCCGTTCTTTGTTCCAGGCTTTTCTGGAGCATCCTCCCTCTTTAGCGTTTTTCTTTTTTCTTTACCCAGTCTGAGCTTTAGGATCTTTTGCAAACATGTTGCTTTTGTGCGCCTTTGACTCTGAGTCTTGGATAGTCTATTTTCATCAGTGTCTGTTGAGTGATACTCTGGAATCCGCGGCCCTGCTGCATGCGGCATCCATCTGCGAAGGCATCTCCTCTCTGTTCTTCTAGTATTTTCTCTTTCCCATTTTCCTTAGATGTTTCCTGCATATAGATTTATATTAGTTGCTGCCTTGCAGTTTATGCAAAGGAAAAAGCGAAATGACGAAAAGATTGACATGAAAGCTTTAAGTTCTAATGAATGCATAATCATGACATTCATAATGACTTGACTCTTCGAAAAATGCAACACGATCATCCTTGGATACTCAGGCGTGCAATCATTAATTTCCCTTAAGGTGTGCTCTCAATTTTGGGTTTACAGATCATGCCAAAGAAACTTTGCGATGGGTGGTTTGTGCGATTCACATCGTAGCAATTAATAGTCTCATTCATCGCAGATCGCAGGTCGTAAGATCGCAGATCGCAATATCGCATTTTTCATTTGATCACTGTGCGCTGCTTATGCGACGTCGCATATCAGCCATCGGCGATTCCTTTTTGTTTTCTTTTAAGGGCGCTTTCAAAATATGCGATGCGATGAATTTCGCATCGCTTCTTCGTAGCTTATTTATGCACATAGGGAAACGCTTCACTCTCTCTTTGCGATGCGATATAGCTTTTAGTGAGTTAAATACAAAAATTTTGATAAAAATATTTTTGGGATTTTTTGTTAAGGGTCCCCCTTTGCTTGATGTTATTGCTAATATCAAACAAAGAGGGGGGTTGTTGGTGACCACAACAATGGCGATTCACTGTGGAGAACCAGTTATCTCTGCTTTTCTATTGACATTTCCACTTCCGAAACAGAAAAATTTTCATATGTCTAAATTTTGTTATGGATAGATAGAGTAGATTACCCCTTATCCTGTCAATGATACTTTGTCTCAACCTTTCTCTTATTCCAATTGTCTGCTTCCTTAGGCTTAGTTCTTGCATTTATACCAGACATTACTCGGTCTTTTTTAAAGATAAAATAAAGTCTTCTCTGCGTACTGGCTTTAAAATATGCTCATTTGTCGTAGGTAGAACCTCTGCTGCCCGCAAGCATCCATAGCCTCGACAGGGTTACCATGTTATCCAGCAATGATCCTTTTTCCTGCTTGAGGTTATTTACAACATTTCAGAGAAAAAACTTTTTTGACACTTTTTCCTTTTTTATTCTCTAAAGAACAATGTCTTGGTTTGGTGGCCAAATTATGACACAGTCATTCACTTGATTTACACTTTTGCTGAACAAGCTGGCTCGGGATGAGACCCCTTGTCTTTTGATTGCAACAATCTTTGAGTCGTTGCCCTGTTTTGATAGACAGTATTGGCAAAGTCAGCAAGTTATAATATCTGTGATCATGATAAGCCGGCTCGTGATGAGACCTCTTATTCTTTGAGATATAGTGTTTTCTCAGATTGTTCCTCTGAATGTTGCGGTTTCCTTTAGCAGGGAGGAAGTCATTGTTTTTCCTTAAGAAAGCTCTGGACGACAATAATAGAGTTTGAAAACAACATCTTTACAGAGAATATTTATTTTATTATTGATGATACCTTTCATTATGCTGACATAAAACAATTTTTTACCAAAGGTTGCTTTCATCAAAGTTTTTTGAGAGGTTGAAACTAATATCATATTCAGGTTAAAGTTAACTCTATTTGTCAATAATAAAAATCAGATTTTTCGAAAAGTTTTGCTATTTGTACAAGTGAAATCAAAATCTGATAGAGAGTTGGTGTGCTCTTTCATGAATCCTTTTCAATGATCATTTACAACCGGTTTTATTTATAAGAAAGACAAAAACAAAATAAAAGAAACTAAAACTATTCTACAAAAAATAGAAGAATGATCTTCTATGGAAAATACATTTTAAGAATCTGTCCATTCACAGGCAAATAATCTCTTCTACCTGCCAAATCCTGCAACACAAACATCAATGGGCCTATGACTTCTACAATCTGAAAAGGACCAAGCCACAGCTTCTGAAATTTCGTATGTTTGCCCTTTTCTTCATGAGCCTTATCCCATTTCAAAACTAAATCTCCCATCTGAAAGTTCTTTCTGGTCATGATGTTTGAGTCAAAAGAGGATTTTATTGGCACTTGGTGATGAGCATGGGTTTTCTTAGCTTGTTCTCGTCGTTCTTCTAGTTTGATTATCTCCATTTGTCTCAATTTTAAGGAGGAAGTAGATACTTCATCGATGTGTTGTACTAAAGACAAAGAGGGAATGACTAAGTGAGTTGGAAGAACCACTTCTTTCCCATAAACTAAATTAAAGGGAGAAGTGCCGATTGAAGCTTTCTTCGTAATCCTATTAGCCCATAAATAATTTACCAGCGCTTTGTGCCAATTCTTTTGGTTTTGGTCGACTGTTCTTTTAATAATCCTGATTAGGTTTTTGTTTGTTGATTTAGCCAACCCATTACCTTGCAGATAGTAATTGGCAGAATATTTCAGTTTGAATCCTCTTTTGAGTGCAAAATCAGTCATTGCATTTCCAAAAAAGTATGATGCATTATCAAACATTAAGGCCGTTGGCAATCCAAACCTAGTGATGATAAATTGATCTATGAATTCAATAATGTTTTCAGAATTAACTGTCTTGAGAGGAACTGCTTCTACCCATTTAGTAAAATAATCTGTTGCCGTGAGGATATACCTATGCTGCTTAGAAGAGTGAGGAACGATCTCACCTATTATGTCCAAGCCCCATTGGCTGAATGGTTGCTCGATGTTAACCGGCTGTAGTGGCATGGACGATTTCCTTTGTTTCCCTGCAGCAGTCTGGCAGATTTGGCATTTCCTTACTAATTGTATGAGTCTTTGAACAGCGTGGGCCAATAATATCTTGCACGTAATATCTTATGCACAGTAGCTTCTCCAGCATAGTGTCCACCTGCTGGTCCATCGTGGAGTTCCTGCAAAACCTTTTCGACTTCAGTTTTCTCAAGACACCTAAGAAGTACAAAATCATAATTCCTTTTAAACAGAACATCATTTATGAGCTGGTATTGCTTAGCTTTCAATCTCAGAGCTCTTTTCTTGGTGTGATCCAGACGTGATGGAGCATACCTGTTCTTAAGATAATAAATGGTGTCCACATATAATGATTCTGCGTCGTTTAGGCTTACCTCATATGTATGTACCTCTTCAGATGAGTTCTCAGGAATTTGCGATGCTCCAGCTAACATTTTGCAGAAGCCTTGACCTCTTACGATGTTTGCTGGCTTGATCTCAAGATCGTATTCTTGTAAAGCGGTAATCCAATTTTCTCTCTTTTCGCCCACATCCTTCTGTACTAACAGGTTTCTTACTGCTAGAAACGGTACTACGACTTTGGTATGGGCCTTAAGTAAGAAAGGTATGAAATATTCGATCGCTTTGAAAACATCATATGCTTGTTTCTCTACGTCTGAATAATTGAGTTCAGCACCTTGTAAGTTCGAGCTAAAGAATGTGATTGGAGCTTCCGCCTTCTCTTGATTTGTTTGAGTTAAAATCGCGGCATAAGATTTCTCTGAGGCAAAAGTGTATAAGATAAAAGATTATGAAAAATTTGGGGTAGCTAAAGATGGAGCGTTGATGATCGCTTGTTTGATCAAGTTGAATGCTTCGTGCTCATCTTGACCCCATTTAAAATTTGAATTCTTTTTTATCATATTTTGTAAAGGAGAAATAATACGTGAAAAATCCGGGACAAACCTTTTTACAAAATTGATTTGTCCAAGGAAAGATTGCATGGCCTTTTTGTTATGGGGCATGGATATTTCGGAAATTTCTTTGATTCTGTTAGGTTCAATGTGAATACCAGATTTCGACACTATGAATCCAAGAAATTTCCCTTCACTTAATGCGAAAAATGATTTCTTTGGGTTAACTGAAATCCCATACCTTAAGCATCTTTGAAAGATTTGTTTCAAATCTTTGAGATGGTCGCTTCGCTTCTTGGAGTACACTGTTATATCATCTAGGTAAATCACTACCGATTTATTGACTAAACCTTTAAACACGATGTCCATGGCTCTCTGAAAGGTAGCGTCGGCATTGATCAACCAAATGGCATCTTCCAATATGCGTATGTGCCCCATTTGGTTCGAAATGTGGTTTTCAACTGATCATCGGGATGTACCAGCACTTGATTGTATCCTGAAAATCCATCCAGGAAAGACATTAATTCTGAGCCCGCTACTGCCTGTAATATTTGCTCCATAGGTGGGAGGGGAAAATTATCTTTCTGACAGGCTTTGTTGAGATTCCGGAAATCAATACAGATCCTGATATCTCCGTTTTTCTTTCTAACGAGAACCATATTGGATACCCATTTGGCGTGTCTGATGGGGAAAATTATTCTGGCTCTCAACAATTTATTTAGCTCAGTCTTTATCTAATTTTCTAAGTTGGGGTGGATTTTTCTGAGCTTCTGCTGGACATGTTTTTCATTGTCAATCATAGGGATAGTGTGTTGAATGATAGAAGTGTTGTATGTCTTCAGCTCATCGTAATTCCATGCAAAAACGTTTTTGTATTGTCTCAGAAGATGGATATATGCTGATTTTTCTTTAGGGGCTAGGTCGTGGCCTAGATTAACGTTTTGCGGCTTCTGATCGGTTCCTAGGTTCACTAATTCATAGCTCAGAGTTGAACTGTAGAGTTTAGAATTGGCAGAACTTTTAAACCGACTTTTAAAATCATATAAATCTTCTAACTTAACCACCGATTTAGGTATAGCATTATCAGTGCTATTTTGCTGAATTTGGTGATCATGATGGTCTTCGTCAATTATTTGATTTGAGTAGGAGCCTTCAGAAGTGAGGAAATTTACAATGTCTGGATCGTCATTGAATACTCTCCAGTTGGTGATGTTGTCAGGGATGGATGGTCTAAAGATTAATTCTATTGAAAACCTATCTGGACTGAAATCTTCGGAGGGAATAAGTCTAGAGGCTACGTTAGCTAACAGGTCTGCGCTCGCATTTTGGAGTCTTGGGATTGACGAAATATTGAATGCTATGAAATGTGAAGTCAGATCTTGAACTAAAGATTGATAGTGCTTTAAATGACTTGACAGGCAATGTATGGTGTTACGTACCTGCTTGACGACAATTTCAGAATCTCCAAAGACTTGAAGATACTTAACATTCAACCTGATTGCTTTGTATAGGCCTTGCACCAAGGCTTCGTATTCCGCTGTATTGTTTGTGCAATCGAACTCAAGTCTGCATGTAAGCATGATCTTGTTTCCATCTGGGCTAATTAGAACGCATCCTGCTCCTGCTCCCTTGTTAGATTTAGAGCCATCAAAATATAATTTCCAAAATAAAGACGTATTTACAGAGTTATCTAAAAAATTAAAACACTTTGAATCATCCGTTTGGGAAAAATTTTCCACTTGGGACAAAACTGAATTTTCTAAGTAAGGTGAAGTGTGAGCATTGAAATTGCCGAGGAAAGAATCTACCGAGTAATTGCCTATGATACTGCTGTTGTATGCTATTGCTTCGTTCTCTCCTTCCAATTCTATCACTATGTACTTTTGGTGCAACTCTCGTTCAACCTTTATTTGATTCGGTTTACCGTTGTAGGGTAACCACATGTGCGACCAGTCGGTTGACAAATATCCATGCAGTTTTTCGGACCAATCCCTGCTAAGAATTAAACCATAAAATTCAGGGATATCAGCTACTAGAATGTCGATAACCTGGCATACTTTCGGGTTAGACGACAATCTTATGGTCACCTGGTTAAGTTCACCAATCACTTCGACTTGAGATCGATCAAGTTGAACTATGCGCACTGCGGATTTTTGTGGCTGAACATTCAATTTAGCACATATTGATCTGGGTAGAATATTCGTTGAAGCACCAGAATCAACCAAGCAATTGTGCACGTTTTTATTGAAAATTTCATAAGTGAGAAGAAAAGGAGGAGTATGGGATCTTGACCTTCCTCCAATCAAGGCAATGTCATTCGGATCAATCTTATTGATCATGTTGGTTGGAGGTCTTCCCATGTTGTGGGAAGCTACAGCTGTAGGTAAAGATGTAGTAGGCACGGCATGTAATTCTTTCATCATTATTTTCAGTTGATGTTTCAATTTGCTCAATTCGTAAAGAGTGATATTAGCCCTAGTCTTTTTCATGTCATCGATAATGTTATACTCCATTTCATCTGACACTATCAGTGTTCTTGATGGAGGTGCTTGATCTGATTGGACTGGGCTAAATTGGGTCGCTCTAGCAGTTGTTTTCTTTGATGCGACCTTATCTTTTGTTGCAGGGCTTGCGCCCTTCCGTTTAGGGGTAGTTTGGGGAGGATCAAGTTGATTTTTGCTTCGTGTGCTAACCGGAAATGCTTCTTTATCCTCTTCTTGTGGGAGGATGAAATCTCGCATTCCTTGTAGTTCCACAACTTCTTCATCATCGGTCTGCCCTTCAGTGGTATTCGCTTCTTCTTCTTTTTCTTCAGATTCGATGTTTGAGACAACATTGGGTGGTTTCACCTCCATGGGAGGATTTCTTTTAAAAGATCTGTAGGGCTTTTTTGAAGAAGTTTCTGCTACTTGTTTTCTTATGTCAATCATCTCATTGGACATGGCCTTTAACACCTTTTGTAATCCGTCCATATCGAAAGGATCTTTCGTTTGCTTCTTCTTGGTGTCTTCTTTGAAAGAGATTTTCTTAGATTTGCGTTCTTCTATTGCAGATCTCTTTTCTAGGGCAACTACGCATTTTTCTATTGCTAACGCCTCAGTTAAGTTTTCAACTAAGGTCGTCTTGTTTGCCCTATCTACGAAGATAGCCAAGTTTGATGGTAAGGCCGTGATGTACCATTCACATCTTACTTTCTTGCTGGGTTGAGAAGCAACAGGAATTTTTTTGAGGATCTTATTGAACCGTAGATTGAAATCTTTAATGGGTTCTCTAGCCTCAGCTTTAAGATTAGATAGGTCATTGATCAATGTCGTTGTTGATCTGTCATCGCCAAACTTGGTGAGGAATTGACTTTGAAAAGTGTCCCAACTTGTGATGGACCCAGAAGGTAACGAAAAGTACCATGATCTGGCTGTTCCTTGCATTGTATAAGGAAAAAGCCGGACGACAGCATCCTCGTTGGTAACTCCATTGAGATTAACAGAAAGCATGAAATTATTGATATGCTCTTCATCTAGCATGCCTGTTTCTGGATTGAACTTAGGTAGCCATTTCTCAGGATGGGCCGGTATTGGGCTCAGGGGTGGAGGCATTAAAACCGCCCCAGGATTGTTCCATGGAGACTGGGCCATCGTTGAGCTGCTAGTTAATGAGAGTGCAGAAGACGGTCCCTGATGCTGAGAAGATGAAGGTATTATGATCTTTGATGATTGGAGAGGAAGTGTTGTGGAAGATGGATGAGTGATTTGGGATGAGGATGTGGGTGGTTGACTTCGCGATGAGGGTGTTGAAATGGACGAAGTAGATGAAAGAATCTCACGGTCAGACTCTGGTGGTGTTTTCCTTGCTCTTTTCCTAGTAGGGAGAGGGAGTTGATTTGGTTGAATACCAAATTTCTCACTCTTCAATCTGGTCAGGGGATGAGCAGGATTGTACTGCGAAGTCACGCTGCTGTGAGATTTATCAGACTTCTGAGAAAAAATAGAGAATCCCTGGAGTTTACGAATCAAAGTTTGAATTTCTGGGGGTTCAATGATAAGTTGGTCTGATATATTAGGGTAGGTAGGAGCGGTGGATACTCGAGTGACTTCTAACTCCGGGTTTAACCGTACTGGAGAAGTCGGGGGAGTTGACGAGGGTGATTTACTCTTAGAATGGCATTTAGATTTTGACTTAGTTGCCATTCATAGTTCGTGCCCTCCTTCTAGCACCAAATATGTTGAGGGCCCCGAAATCGGGTCAACAACAAGGGGGATACCCACCCGGTCCGGAACCTGGTTGGCGGCTCCTTGCCCGTTTGGTGTAGCGGGTCTGACTGGGGATAATGGGACCAGCTTCCCAATCTAAAGGATGTGTGTGTGTGTGTAGATTTTGACGATGCTAATTTAGAGGTAATTTTTAAGCTAATTTAATTCTAAACTCTAAACTGACTCTATACTACTGTAATCTAACAAAAACAGCACATCTAATCTATACTAACCCGGGGTAGAATTCTTTCATTATGCGATCTAAAAATATTTCATACAATAACTGGTAATAAAGATCATTCAGCTATCATAAGAATATAAATCAATTAAGATAAACCATTCTACATAAGAAGTTAGGCAAAACAGTTGTGAACAGCATATCGCATAACAGTTTATTCATATGTCAAGCACAAACAAATGACTCCACCATACAAAAATGCCAAATGGTAACCCACATATTCATACATTAACATATAAACAAATCAGTTGTATATCACTCTAAGAATATGAGCAGAAATTAATCAAGAGATAAAAGTACCATTTATGACTAATTTCACTCACAAACTTCAAGCAATAACGATTTATCTCTACTTACTTCTAACATCTACTAAGAGTACAGAAGTGCAACATCAGTAGCAGACATTAAAATGCAAACATAAATAAATCTCGATCCATCCATTCATCAAAAACCCCCTCCGAGGGTGCAAAAGTGCATGTTCTGAGGACAAGTTTTTTGACAAATTTCCGGACCCTTCTCCAAATGCCATGAGAAGGGTTAAATACTACTAACTAACTAATCTTAATTACACAAATTTAGGAAACAGCTTCAAATGACCGCCCTTTTACTAAAAAAAAAATATTTCTAAAAATTGAATCTAATTTCTAACCGTTTCTGTATCTGCTCCTTAGTGCTGTAAGCAATGCAAGGTTCGCCAGGAAAGAGTCGGCTGGTTGTCTTTTTCTTTTGCTCGAGCGATAAAAGTAGAAATAACAAAAGCTGGCACCTCTTTCTGACAAACTAGAAGATATTTTTGAAAATCTTCCTCTGGCTGGGTGTATTTGCTGTGTGTATACTTAGTATAACCCAGATTTCTTTCAAACTAATTGTGCTGTTGCTATTTCGGTTTCCGGCCGTGTGAATGACTCAATGAGTTAGGGATTTCGTTGCCTGAACAATCTTCCGTTCTTTGTTCTAGGCTTTTCTGGAGCGTCCTCCCTCTTTAGCGTTTTTCTTTTTGCTTTACCCAGTCTGAGCTTCAAGATCTTTTGCAAACATGCTGCTTTTGTGCGCCTTTGACTCTGAGTCTTGGATAGTCTATTTTCATCAGTGTCTATTGAGTGATACTCTGGAATCCGCGGCCCTGCTGCATGCAGCATCCATCTGCGAAGGCATCTCCTCTCTGTTCTTCTAGTATTGGCGCTTTCCCCTTTTCCTTAGATGTTTCCTGCATATAGATTTATATTAGTTGCTGCCTTGCAGTTTACGCAAAGGAAAAAGAGAAATGACGAAAAGATTGACGTGAAAGCTTCAAGTTCTAATGAATGCATAATCATGACATTCATAATGACTTGACTCTTCGAAAAATGCAACACGATCATCCTTGGATACTCAGGCGTGCAATCATTAATTTCCCTTAAGGTGCGTGCTCAATTTTGGGTTTACAGATCATGCCGAAGAAACTTTACGATGGGTGGTTTCTGCGATACGCATCGTAGCAATTAATAGTCTCATTCATCGCAGATCGCAAATCGCAAGATCGCAGGTCGTAAGATCGCAGATCGCAATATCACATTTTTCATTTGATCACTATGCGCTGCTTATGCGACGTCGCATATCGGCCATCGGCGATTCCTTTTTGTTTTCTTTGAAGGGCGCTTTCAAAATATGCGATGCGATGAATTTTGCATCGCTTCTTCGCAGCTTATTTATGTGCATAGGGAAACGGTTCACTCTCTCTTTGCGATGCGATATAGCTTTTAGGGAGTTAAATACAAAAATTTTGATAAAAATATTTTTGGGATTTTTTGTTAAGGGTCCCCCTTTGCTTGATGTTATTGCTAATATCAAACAAAGAGGGGGGTTGTTGGTGACCACAACAGGAACCAAAAGATATTTGTCTCTGTGATCCGCGCAGGGTCCTTTGTAGCCCATAGAGATACAAACTGCGCTGCTTCTGGTAGTCCTTCTTCAATTGGAGAAAACTAGCTATCCTCTGGAAACTCCCATGCAACCAAAACAATAGATAACATCAACCAAGTGTAATGAAACGGCTTGGTCTCATCCTGGGCTTTGCAGGAATTTGCAAGGAATTCTTGGCATAGGTACCTAGATGAGTTGAACTGCATGCCCTTCACACACTATGCAACCAAGGATATTACGGGTGTTCGAACTTCATCCATGCAACACTTTATCATCACCTTTCCTACCAAGATTTGCGTGGCAATTTGAACTGCGGGGTCGTTTATTGAGGTGAAGGAATATCCTCGTGCCTTCTTCGTGAGGTCAAATTCTTTCTTCATTCTTTCTACCAGATCCTTTTCCCCTATCTTTCTGTCAAACTCCTTGTTCGGATTCAATCCCTCGTAAGGCAGGTGCGTGATCTTGTAAAGTAGTAACCAACTGTGATTTCTTTATATTATCTTCGATAATCTGTTGTGTAGTCCAAACAACATCCACAACAAACCCGAACTACTTTGTATCTTCAGTCTCAATGCCTTTGAAAATCGGCAATTTCATCATGTTCTCCATGTTGAATGGAGGTCGTGGTGATGGAGGTGTGGGTGAAGGTGTATGCGGTGGAGGTGGAGATGGAGGTGGAGTGGATGGATGGTTTATTCAAGGGAACCCCTGAGTGATTAGCTGAACAACGCTCCACGGTGAAGTTTGTTTCGCCCCTTCTTCACCACTTACAGGAGGTCCAATCAGAGGACTATACTCCAATCCTACTCTTTCTTGATCTCTAAAGAATCATCCACTTCGTGTAGATCTGAACATCAAGGTAATGGCATAACCCATTTTTCACTCAACAACATTTTAATCTAGGTATTCAAAGATCTTAGATACTTACCTCGCAGTCCCTTGAAAAATTTTCGCTCTGCTTTGTTGTAGCTGACTGAGATATCAACCATAAACTCTTTAACAAATCCTCCTATAATTCGATCGAGCTAGTGATGAACAGCTTTCACAATCTTGTCTTCAGAGGCTTCTAATAATCTTATCAGTTCTCGAGTCCACATTATTGGAACGTCAAGCCTCCACCTCCCTTGACCATTTGCTAACTTGGCTTACCACTCTTATAATTTGATTGAGAAGGTGCAGAAGAAAATTTTGTGTATCTCTGTATACAAATACCTATCCAACCACTACCCCATCGATAGGCACGAATTCCTATTTTCCTGCAATGTAAATTCGTGAATTTTTCTATCCAGGCTCTTTTCAATTTCTATCTTCGTCGGGTTCTAGTGATGTGACATCACACATCTCCTTCAGACAGATCCCAGTCCCAACAACAAAACTATTTTCTGGCTTTGGGTATCCTGACCCAGGTTTAGAGTTAGTTGCGCCAACCAAAAAAACCCTACACTACTGGCCCTTTCGGCAACAACCTGCGTAGCACAGGATTCCGCCTCACCTGAACCAGTATAGTGGGATGCTAGAACCAAGTTGCTGCATCCAAAGAGGAGTGTGATGTATTTTTACGCCCTAGATTTGCCTTCACGTAGATATATAAGCCTCTAGGGCTCGATACTGCAACTATATTCAAACAGTCTTCAGACCTTCGCAAAGGTCTATGATTGGATTTTATGGAACTTTACCAGTTAACTTATCCACTTACACACATTTGAGAAGAATCCGAGATTAGTGTTCATGCAGATCTACTTAAGTTATTTAGAAAAAAATAGAAAAATTCAACACAATCTTTGTGAAAGTAACATGCATTGCATTCATCTATTAAGACTTATTCAAGTGAATCATGCATCATTAGATCAATGTTTCATAAACACATTATTCATCCACAACATATATCGTCAATAGAAGTAAACAGATATAAACAGATATACATAGTGTTTCTTCGGTAATCTTCTTTATTGATCTTCAGCTCATGTTGGGCATGGAATCCCCCCACAACATGTTTTGGGGCTGAAAGCCCAAATTTTAGTCAACTGTATTGTAAAACTCTTCGAATTACGGGCGCGGAGTGCGAAGTATAGGTTGAGTCATAGGGTTGTCTCCGCTAAGTGTTGTAATGTAATGTAATGTCATGTCGGCCTACCCATGGTCCACAGACCATGGGATTGTATAAATAAAGTGAGGCTCTAAGTTGTAAAGAGGGCAGCGAAGAAGCGAAGGAGTGAAGATAGAGAATAGAGTATGAGTCTAAGTGTATTGGGTCGTAGTAGTAGGAAAAGGCTCTATAGCTGAGTGCACAAAGGCCTAGTAGATTCCACAGTTGAGTACACGGACCCCTGCAGCTGAGTGCACAGGGCAGTGTTGAGTTTGTAACCTTGAGCAAAGAATAATAAGGAGAAGTTGGTTCCAAATTTAGTGCATCTGCTTATGTAATGCATTCTTTACATTTATACTATTTTTTTTATCGCGCGCACTTATATGATTGCTGTATATACTATTAATTATCACTAGTCTTACACAGATAAGTTAAGTAATCAGGTAATAACAGGTTAAATAGTAGGGAACTTGGGTATAATATGGATCGTGCCTCAAGTAGGATTGTGTGAAGACAACATCATACGTTGCGAGGGGCTAATAGTTGTGTGTAGCGACGTGCGCGTAGGGTCAAATCATGGACTGCCAAAAGCTCATCAGACATCCCCAGGGTGCGGAAGCCTGGTTCTAGCACCCTCCCATACTACTTCGGGTGAGACCTCAGTTCGCGGTCTGCGGACTATTGCCGAAAGGTCCAGTAGTACCGAGATTTTCTTGGCTAAATCATCTTTAAACCTAGGTCAGGCCCATACAACTCAACAAATGGTTTCGTTGCCGGGACTGGGATCTACATAAGGGATCTCTAATGTTGTGCCACTGGAATCCAACAAAGAAAGAGATTGAAGGGTGGTTGGGCAAGAATATTGACGAGTTCGCGGTGCAAAAAAATAGAAATCCGCGAGTAACTAAGGAACAGTGGTTGGAGCGCTACATGTATATGGAAATCCGTGAAATTTCCTTTGCATCCTTTCCTTCTGAGTTGTATGAGTGGATAACAAAGCTAGTCGATAGTTAGGGAAGGTGTAGGCTCGAAAAACTAGTTGTGTGGACTCCAAATGATCTGGAATTGATCTAAGAAAAGAAATAAGGTATTACAGACTCATGTGCATGGATAAGAATATGTTATTTTATGCAACGGATCGATAAGATTGTGAAATACACGGGCAATGGAGAAGTTAAGTAAAACATAATAGGCAAACATATAAACACAACGAGCTTAATAAGGAGTTCACCCAATACTCATGGGCTACGTCTCCCGGTCCAACCTTTAGTGGTGGCCTCTCTATTATGTTTTCAACACAGAGTTTTTACAATATGAGCTCAATTTGAGCCTCACACAACAGATACAAATTAACAAGACTATACTTGGATCTCCCAAGTCTCTGGAGTACACAGACTCTCTTTACTGACTCTTGTCCTCTATTGGTCACAATAGTATGAGCCCAATCTGAAACTCATACATGACATGCATTACAAAGGAGCGCGCTTGAACCTCTCAAGACTTCTCTGGAGTACACAGACTCTTCGACTCTCTCTGTCTCTGTCCCAACTTTGGCTCGATGTTGCCTTTGCTTCTGCAAGTTAGCTTGACTTCTTCTCTCTGCTTTCGGCTTACTCCTTACTGCTCTTTGCTTGCTCTACTCTCTGTCAGTTTGTGGCTTTGAAGCCAATCTGCTTTCTGACTGTTCGTTTATGCTTCCCGACTTTCTGGTTCCCCTGCCTCTATCTGTTTGAATCCCTCTATCCTGCGTAATCAATAACTGTATAATGTCTTATAGGGAGGTGGCCACCTATTTCATAACGGATGCGTGTCAGTTCTCTTGGACATATTTGAAATGACTATTTTTTCCATTAACTCCAAGAATGCCTGTGAAACACGACCTTCTGCCAATGCATCATCCATATTGGACTTCAAATCCTATGTGATCTTGCCTTATAATTTTGTCAAATCTAGTCATCCATCACAACGCATCTCCGCCGTTGATCTGGGGGCCCCAGATTCGATGATCATCATTCATATCAAGCAGCTAAGTAGCATGATGTTTACCTGTCCGATGTGAGCGGATTTCTCTCTCCCCGCCGGGATGCGTGGCAATCGCTATGTGGCATTGGGCGGAACTTGGTTGAAACTGCTTACTACTCAAAGCCCTTCTAATATCCTCCCGATTTTATGGAATCCTACTCTGACAGAACCGAAACAACATTTTTTTGCGTTTTATAATTATTTTGAGTCTGGGTGCTTGGGGCTTCTTTTCACTGAGAGGTTTTCCTTGCGATATGCAATTAGTGACTTGTCGCTAATCGCATATCCGAAACTACCTTCGTCACTTAAAACTATCCTTGCATTTTCTGGTTGGTATCAACACACATTACCGTGGTCTACCACTCTACGCATTAGATCAACAACCCTCGTTGATCCATGCTGATATCCATCCGCAACTATCATGAGGATTCCTCTCGATAGCTTGATCTTTATAAGACTTTGAATCTTTGGCATGATTTTCAGAAAGTTCATGAAACCTTAGAGAGTGTTCTAGGATCCATTTTGGATCACCAGAAGTAGTGTGCAAACTAGAAGCGTCAGGAGATAAGATTGCTTGAGCTATGGACCATTGGCTCGACCGAATTATAGGAGGATTTGTCACTGAGTTCGTGGTAGACATGACAAACAACTACAATGAGGTGGCGTGACATTTCCTCAAGGGACCATGAGTTAAGTATATTAAATATTTGAACACTTGGATTAAGATTCTAATGTCTGAAAAGTGGGTTATGCAAATAAATTAATGTTTGGGACTATGCAAAGTGGGAAGATCTATAGAAGCGGAAGTAGTGAAGAATTGGAAACCAGTCCCTTAATTTCCCCCTCACGGGAAAGTGAGGAAGAGCTCATCAAAGTCTCTCCGAGAAGCGTGATCAATCTAATAAGGAAACAAATTCCATGCCTACCACCTCCACCTACATTGCCACCTGTCTCACCCTCCTCACCTCCATCTACACCCACCCCACCTCCACCACCACCATAGTTCAATATGGCGAGTGCGATCAAACTACTGATATTCAGAGGAGTAGGGAATGAAGATCTGGACCAATTCTGGTTCATGGTAAGAGTAGTATGGGAAGCACAAGGCATCATGGATGACAATATCAAGAAGGCTACACTGGTGAGCGCATTTCAGGATTGCACATTAACATGGTACATCAAGCATTCTAATGACCATCCAAACGTAGGAATCGCAGAAATCCAGACCGCGTTGAACAGGGAATTTAGCATGCTAAAGTCAGAAACATAATCAATCATTGGGTTTAAGGAGATCACGATGCTCCTGGATGAGACCCCCTGGGATCTGGAACAAAGACTAAAGGGCATGATTCATGAAGCCAACATGACATTGACAAATGGACAACACCGCGCATGTTTTGTAGCATCACTGACACCACACTTAAGGACAACGTTGTCACAACAAAAACTTTCCACCCAGGCCAAAGCTTTGGAGATGGCAATGAGATTTCATGAGACCCCTATATAAGACCCTGGTTTGGGAGTCCAACAAATCCACGCACAACTATAGAATCTGTGTCTAGAAATGCAGAGTTTGAAACAAGACAGGACACATTGGCCAAAGTCGTGCGAGGAGGTATGGTGCATAAAATGCAAAGGCCATGGGCATGATAAGGACCACTGTCTAGTGTTCGCGAATTACTTGGTAGGAGGAGGGTCAATGTCGTTAAGACGTGAGGCACATGAAGGACCAAGTGTGGCACCTACATTATGGTGTGCAATCTATCAGATAGGAGGAAAACACACTACAGATAATTTTCATCTATTGCAAAAGCATACACAGACATCCCGACAATAGTTTTGTAACTTCTGCAGGTCGGTTGGCCATGATGAGTGCACTTGCAGAAGCTATGAACTATTGATGGATCAAACTCCTTTGTACAAGGTGCAGACTGAAACACGAGCCCTCAACCTGAATGGAAGAATGGCATGCACTGGATTTCAGGGGCGCGGTAGAGGTCGAGGTGGAATGGTACCAGGAAGGGGTTGCAGACAGTTAATTTGTTATAATTTTGGAGGGCTAGGGCACAATGCCCGCGATTTTACAAACCTGACAAGGACATCATGTTTGTACTGTACTTAGTTTGATCATGAGACAGAAGACTGCCCTACATTGATAGCGAGACTGTGCAAAAAATGGGTACTTCAGCCCCCTCCAACTCAAAATCTACAAATGATGAGGTTTGGACCACGCGAAGAAGACCCGAATGTAAACATGATGCTCAGGAGTGGTATGACCACTAGCGAAGATAAAGGTAAGCACTCAAAAGAAAGTGTGTGGGTTCACAAGGCTCCTGCAAAGGAACTCAAATTTGATTTAGAACGCACGAAGGAGACATTCATGGAAGCTAAGAAGAGCTTCACGTAGGCCTCCACTTTAGGTAGTAAGGATCAATTAGAACTAGGGATGGATCCTTCAACGCTCACTGTCTTTCTGGAGACATGCACAAAAATGCAACACGAAAGTAAGGCAATAAAAGGACTACAGGAACTTATGACTAGGTGTGCGGGGTCAGGAGAGTCGTGCGTGGTCCGGAAACTTGGTAAGCATGTATTGCGCACACGAAGGGAAATGAGGTTGACTGTGCAAATTAGTGAATATGAAATGGATCAGGTAATCCTAGATCTCGGATCAGATGCGAATGTACTACCAAAACAAACATGGGAATGCATGGGCAGACCCATGCTACAGTGGTCTCCTATTCAATTACGAATGGCGAATGAACAGAAGACCTTGCCCATGGGAAGATTACAAGGGGTAACAATGGATATTGAAGGTGTGAGCATGTAGGTGGATTTTGAAGTGATAGAGATTGTCGATGAGAGTATTACCTATCCTGCGCTACTAGGAATAGACTGGGCCACCGAAATGAATGGAGTCATAAATCTGAAGAAGTGCAAAATGATATTTGAAAAAAATTCACTACGCGTAGTAGTACCGCTAGATCCAGCCGAAGGAGCATGATACACTGAACCAATATGCGACAATGACAGTGATGACGAACTCGATTGTATGTACAAAATAACCATGTGAGAAGAGGATTGGGCAAATCCAACTGTAGATGGAAGGATTTCGTGGGAGTGTGAAAGCTCCTACACCTCGGATTTAGACGAAGAGATAGAGCGATGGAAGAATTGGCTACACGAAGTAACAACGCTTAATTGCAACATGATGGTTAGATCACTATGCTGCATGACAATAGAAGAAAGGGATCTGTCGACATATGATGGGTTGACAGTGGTGGATGAATTCCTGAGAAAATTTGAAAGTCCAATACCAGAACAACAGCGATTCAATGCGCTGAAGTGGGCACTGTGCGTAGTGCCCGCACAATGGTGGGGCATGCATCAAGGAAGTTTTGAGGACTGGTGTGGATGTAAAAGGATGATGTGCCTATGGTTTTGAAAACCCCAGCTCAAAACAAGAGCAAGTTAGCAGGGGTGGAACAACTTGTGCACCCACCTTTCCCGATGGGTATGAACATATGTTGAAAAACCTGCACAAGCACACACCACTCCCAGAATAGAGGATAAGAACAAACCATAGTAGCAAGAAAAGTGACGTGCACTACCAATTATCCATAATGATGCATTCGATAGGGTGTGCGAAGTACTGAACAAGGTTCACCAAAAGAGATGCATTGATTGGGACCTACACGTACCAATGGTTTGATGGGACCATAGGACCATGTGCAAAACCCTGACCGTGGAAACGATTCGAAAGGTGCAGAACAAAGTAGAGATTGTAATTTCTGAAGAGAATATAAAGAGCAGTCCACCTATAAGAGCTCCTGCAGTTGTGACAGTGTGCGATGACTAGGACGAAGAAATCACACAGCTACGCGAGGTCTAACACACAAAGATTCAGGAATCCATTCAGCGAGGGAACCTTAGACTTCGCAAACTCGAAAAATATCGGGTACGACTGAGGAAGAAAAGCATCTTGATGGACGTCGAGATCAAGAGGCTAGAAAACGAGATCAAGCAAACATGTCTCTTCAATAAACCAAGGATGACAACACAAGGTGCAGATGATCATACCACTAGATTAGAAGATTGTCACTGAGAATTTATGACTCTGTTGCCATGGCTGCGACTGCACCTCACCAAATGTAGTAACTAGGGGAGCGCATTACATATAGTAGAATGAATGGCACCGATTGTCACGAGGACAATTGAGGAGTTTCCACGGACTATACTGGAAGTTGAGTTGAAGTCTCGCATAGGTGGTGCGACTACCTAAATAGCCGTACGGAGCACAGTATAAGCACTCCAGGTAGTTGAAAGAGAGCGCGGGACTATAAAAGAGTCTATTTGGGAGCTTCACGATAAGGGAGGTGCGCATAGAATCAACATGTCACAAGGTTCACGCCCGCGCACAAGGAGTTGCGCTGCTGCTTGGATAGGCTGGGAAGTGACCATTGGTGTCACTATTCATGATGGGATGTCCGATTCAAGGAAAAAGGGAGTGGGTGACAGGTATTTAAGATGTGAATTAAGGGCAAGATTTGGGACAATCTGCCACCAAGAAAGCATTGATGGCCCAGAATTGGGGGGAACGACCAAATTTGAATTCAAAAGGCGCTATAAAACTCTAGGGGCTAGCCATGAGACAACACTTGTTCACTTGAGATTTGAGCAGTTGATCAGAGCACAGAGTGTTGAGTGTCAAGCGATATTCATGCCCCTAAGCTCACGAAAGACCACATACAATTCAAACAAGATGACATCTACTAGGAGAGGTTTGGGCTTTGCAGAAGGAACCACCGACGAGGCCGTACAGAACCCCACAGTACACAATGTTCCTGAAGATACTTGGGTCACGCCGGAATCTCAAAATCGCCTTGGACACCGAGACCCAAGAAAGAAAAGTAAGCAGCGAGACCAGTCTAAATGTCCCTAAGGAATCCACGGTTTGATAAGCTCTCAATGGAAGAAAATGGCAAGGTTGTCACCATTGAGACAGATGACGAGGAGGAGGACCTATAGACTCTCATCGATGAGATATAGGAAGCAGAGGACATGGAAGATGATATCCAACCGGTGCGCTCTACAGCAAGATTTCCCGAGTACATCCCTCCATGAAAAGGAAAAACCAATATACCAAAGGATCTTGATGCCACAAAGTGTGCACTCTAGACCTCGCTCCTCCCTGATGGAAGTTGTTTGAAGCTTGCACCTGGGCTGCATGCCCACAATGAAGTTTGAATATTGGGACCTCGTGGACAACAAGAAGTTCCCACACATAGAGATGAAAATCCTCATGAAGCAAAGCATGGAGGGGCCAATCACAACATTAGAGCCACGAAAATGGTTGCGTAGTGTGGAGAAGGCTGAATTGCTTCATCTGTTGTGGATACCACACTTTCACCGTGTGCCCATCACTATTTTCATCATCAGGCAGCCACTTTGCCTAGTGCATGATGGGCACTTATGGCTGGAGGAGCTTATTCCCATCACGGTGAATCTCATCCACAAAGTTTATCAGCTTCCCTATAAGTGAAAGGACACCGTGGCGATAGCAGGAAAAAGTGGCGATTTGGCTCTCGTGGAAGCCATGAAGAAAAAATATAAGCTCAAGAAGAAAAAGAGGGGTTACACAATCAACAACATCAAAGATAAATGGGTGCACGTAGCCACCCAACCCTTGGCCGGGAAGGTAATGAGAAAATGTTGCAGCGATGAAGTACCAACACCGGTAGTTGTGTTGGCCGAGAAATGCGCAAAGGGGTTCCAATTCAACTGGGTTGAGTTCCTCTCCGAGGAATTCTTGACCAACTGCAAGGAAGCCCAGGAGAAGGGTAAGACCCTTCACTACGCGTGGTTGCTCTTGTCCATTTTGCTGGTAGGAGGATAACTTCTAGAGGATAGCTAGTTCCCAAGCATTGAGCATGACTTACCAGAGCCCGCAAAGTACACGTCACTCTGGGCTACCAAAGACGTGAAGCGGATTTGCAATAAGAAGATCTTCTGGGTGCTCATGGAGGCGAGCATCTAGATGTGGATTAATAGAAGGCTGTGTCTGTCCCCCATAGTGCACAATAGTTTGCAGAGCTTTGTAGACTTCAAGGAAGACATGCATAATATTTACATCAAGGCACAAAAGGATCCAGTGTAGTAGTGGACAAAGCTCCCCTTCATCGCCATTGATGATGCAATTTTTACAGTGTTAGAATCATGGTGTCCCGAGTGGCGTGCCCCGAATTTGGCAGAGCTGGATAGGACAACAACACAGAAAATAAAGAATGATGCCAAGATCCGCGTCACATAGTTGGCTGAGAAGAGGCACAATGAAAAGCGACAGAAAAGTTAAGGGCAATCCGTGAGGCAGCAAAGGCAGCCGCAGAGTAGGAAAAGGTCGACGAAGTAGCAGCAGCAATGCAAACAACAGGGGCCACAACAATGTAGGAAGAGGAAGGCCATGAATTTTCTACAAGATAGGAGGCAGAGGACACAGACCTTGTAGGAGAAGGCGCGGACTCTGGCACAACTTCCACCCAACTCAAAAGGTCGCGTCACGGAGAGATCGGGTCCACGGAAAAAGGTCAAGGCCTCCAAATTAGCCATTGACCTGATCATGTTAATGGGAGGTGACCTCTACGACATTGGCAACAAAATTCGTGAGGTCACCAAGGAAGCACTCCAAGAAGCCATGTCGGAGCAGCAAACTGTGTTGGGGGCCCTAAGGGCGCAGTGGTAGGAACTACAGGTGCGGCCCCCAGAGGAAGGAACCGTTGCCACCTATGACGCAGTAGGCACATCAACAGTGAAGCAGCTACTACGCACAAAGATGGCCAACACCATAGTGCTATGGGAATGGGTGCTAGCAACAGAGAATGAGATCGATAGAGCCGCGGTTCACAGGATCAAAGGACTTGGCCTTAATTTGGCTGCCCTTCCGCGAGACACACTATACCAACTACATGATGGAATAATAGTAGAGCTTCATGCTAGGGAGGGTCGTGCGATTCAGGTGATGAGTGAGTAAAATATAAACATCGAACAACTCATCCTACAACGTGACGAACTGGTGTCACAAAACCAGCAGTTATTGTGGACCATTGATGAAGTGTGCTAGCGAGTCCCAAAGTTACAGTCTATTGTCGCGGACCTACCAACAGAAATGTAGATCCACTGTTTGGCAAGTGGAGTCTGAAACGAGTGTGCAGCTAGAGCTGAATATCCATATTGTCGAGTTACGACTAAAGGCGCAACCTTCCACTCCCCTGGAAGTTAGAGAGAAGTGCATTAGTGCTATCCAAATAGGGTTGGAAGAAATTGGACGGGAAGTACAGGACTGTACCGGTATGTTGGACCAAGCCTTTGGAGTCCTCACATCCTTGCAGGAGGACCCCAACATACAACACCTGGAAGCAGAGGCCCACGAGCTTGAGGAACAGTACAACAATGTAAGGGAAACTACGCAGACAGTCATCCTTACTCAACGGCTTGCAAATATGCAACAAGAAAGGGAACTGAAAGAGTAGGTGGATGTCGCAAGACAGAAAGAGGCACTTCTCAAAGCGCGCATCCAACCATGGATTGATGAGGCCTTCACCATTATGGCAGATATCGAGGGAAAGCTCACACAGTTGCAGGGGCTCTATGTGCTAAGGCAGGGATTTGATCCTCACAGAGAAGCATCAGAAGAGCGCATGCATCAGGTCCAGTAAATTGCAGAATAGTGCGATGTGAACCTTTGAGCAGTACAGGACCAGTTGGAGGGGCTCCCCACAAAGATCGCCACACCAACATAGTGACTCGTGGACGAGTCATGATGATTTTGTTGGGGGCTTGTTGGGCATGGAATCCCCCAATAGCATGTTTTGGGGCTCAAAGCCCAAATTTTGGTCAAATGTATTGTAAAATTCGTGAATTGTGGGTGCGGAGCGTGAAGTATAGGTTGAGTCATAGGGTTATATGCCCTAAGTGTTGTAATGTAATGTAATGTCATGTCGGCCTACCCATGGTCCGTGGACCATGGGATTGTATAAATAGAGAGAGGCTCTAAGTTGTAAAGAGGGAAGCTAAGAAGGAAAGGAGTGAAGATAGAGAAGAGTAAGAGTCTAATTGTATTGGGCCATAGTAGTAGGAAAAGGCTCTGCAGCTGAGTGTGCAGAGGCCTAGTAGAGTCTGCAGCTAAGTGCGCAGGGCAGTGTCGAGTTTGTAACCTTAAACAAAGAATAATAAAGAGAAGTTAGTTCCAAATTTGGTGCATCTACTTGTGTATTTCATTCTTTACATTTATACTATTTTTTTATCACGCACACTTATATGATTGCTGGATATACTGTTAATTATCACTAGTCTTACACAGATAAGTTAAGTAATCAGGTAATAATAGGTTAAATAGAAAGGAACTTAGGTATAATATGGATCGTTCCCCGAGTAGGGCTGCACGAAGACAACATCACAGGTTGCGAGGGGCTAATAGGTGCGCGTAGCAATGTGCACACAGGGTCAAACCGCAGACCGGTAGAAGCTCATCAGACATCCCTAGGGTGCGGAAAACTGGTTCTAGCACCCTCCCATACTACTTCGGGTGAGACCTCAGTGCGCACTCTGTGGACTATTGCCGCAAGGGCTAGTAGTACTAGGATTTGCTTGGCTAAATCACCTCTAAACCCGGGTGAGGCCCATAAAAGCCAACAACTCAACTTTACAGACTCAAAAATACCCCACGCACTCAGCTGCAGACTCTACCTAGGTCTCTACGCACTTAGTTGCAGAGCTTTTCTTCTCCTATCTAACCCACTTCCTCGTGCTAACAATTCTAAGACTTCATTCATTGTTATGCTCTTGACCTATGAGAACATACCAGAATACAAAATATGTGAAGAAATATGCTCAGACATAGAACAATAGGAAATAACAACAAGTATTTTATTATTCAGAAAGCAATGTTCACTTGCCTCTTCGAGGGGGCAACCTCCAATAGAGCTGGGATAAATTAAAAAATAAGACATGATTCTCCTCGAGGGGAGTCTCTATCCTTTAAATAGGATTCATACATGAAATACCATGGTTCTTATCAATACCATCTATCTAATACCATGGCCCATTTACAACTAACTGTGGTCCCTTATTTAAATGTGGGTCAACCACTTACAATTGTTAATATGGACTTTATTGACTCTTTACTTAATTATAACTATGACTTGATCCTATTACATCAATAAGGGGGTTAGGGTTGGACCCTAACATGCCCTCCCCCATAAGAATAGCCTTGTCCTCAAGGCTGAAGCTATGGAAACTACTGAAGGATAGTGGCTGGTTCCCAGGTCGCATCTTTCAGAGAGGTGTCTTTCCACTTGACGAGGACTTCCTTGATCGTGCAGCCACGCAAGCGTCGTTCTCATGTGTCAAGAACCCGTTCAGGTTGGAGCCAGATTGACCCTTCTTCATCCAATTCAGGTAGACTGGCTTGAATTCGACAATTATTCCCAATCACTTTCTTGAGGCATGAGACATGGATGACTGGATGGATTTTTGCAGTGGGTGGCAAGGCTAGCTTGTAGGAGATGTCTCCAATGTGCTGAAGTACTTGATACGGTCCGTAGAATTTTGGAGATAATTTCTGACAACCCTTGTCTTTGAGTGATGTTTTCTTATATGGTTGCAGCCTAAAAAATACCTGATCCCCTTCTTGAAATTGGTGTTCTGAGTGATGTTGATCTGCCTGTTCCTTCATGAAGTTTTGGGCTTGATGAAGATTCTCTCTAAGGTGGTCCAACATATTTGTGAAGTTCTGTAGGAGTTGATCCACTGCTTGTACCTTTGAGCATCCCTTGAGATAAGAAGTAGGGGAAGGAGCGAGTTGACCATAAACTGCTTCATATGGAGTCATTTTGGTGGTGGCATGATAGTTGGTGTTATACCACGATTCGGCTAGAGGTAACCACTGTACCCATGGGACTTGTTTTTCTAAAGTGAAACACCTAAGGTAGGCCTGTAGACATTTATTGACTGCTTCAGTTTGACCATCAGTTTGTGGATGATAGGAAGTACTGAGTTGATGTTGAGTACCTTGTAGCTTGAAGAGTTCCTGCCAAAAGTTACTGGTGAAGATTGGGTCAGGATCAGACACAATGGAAGTGGGTATGCCATGCAATTTGAAGATCTAGTCCATGAAAGATTGAGCAACCAAAGTCGGTGTAAAAGGGTGGGGTGGGGTGCAAAAATGAGCATACTTGGAAAGTCTGTCCACAAAAACCATGATGACCGACTTGTTTCCTAACTTCGGAAGACCCGTAATGAAATCCATAGAAACCTTTGTCTAGATTGAGGCCGGGATGGGCAATGGCTGTAATGTGCCTGGGGATTTGACTATTTCTCCTTTGTGGCGCTGATAGAAATCACACTCAGCTACAAAAGTAAGAATGTCCTTTTTCATGCCTGTCCAAAAGAATGATCGTCAAGTGCGAGCATAAGTATTCTGAAATCCTGAATGTCCTGCAGTGGGAGATGAGTGCAACTCCGCCAAAATGCAGCTTTTGAGGGTGGATGTTGGTGATATCATGACCCTGTACTTGTAGCAAAGAATCTCATCTTGCGAAGACTAGCCCGCTGCAGAATTTGGATCCGCCTACAATTGATTAATGAGTTGGGAGAGCCAGGGATGGGAAACCATTCCTTGCAAGCCTCTTCAATCCATTCTAGAATGGGAAGGGAGATTGCGAGCAGGGTGCTTTCCTCCTCAAATTGGCATGATAACGCATCTGCTACGATATTTTCGCACCCTTTCTTGTAAATTACCTCATAATCATATCCCAACATTTTGGTGAGCCATTTATTTTGTTGTGGCAAGGATAGGCGTTGCTCCAAAAAACATTTAAGGCTTTGATGGTCTGTGCGGATTTGGAAACACTGCCCCAATAAGTATGATTGCCAGGTATCTATTGCATGTAAGATGGCCATCATCTCCTTCTCATAGGTAGATTGTCCCAAATTTTTCCCACTTAGTTTTTGGCTAGTGAAGGCCAAGGGTCGACCTTCCTGCATTAAGACCACCACAATACCTGTACCTAAAGCATCACATTCAATCACAAAAGATTTGGTAAATTCGGGTAGTGCTAATACGGGAGTGGAACACATGGCATGTATGAGAGCTATAAAGGCCTGTTGTGCTTCATCATTCCAGAGAAATGAATTTTTCTTGAGGAGTTGAGTGAGGGGTCTAGTAATGCGACCATAACTGCAGACAAATTTGCGATAGTAGCCTATGAGACCAAAAAATACTCTCAAGCTCTTCAAGGTCTTTGGTTGAGGCCAATCCTGCATTGCCTGGATATTTTTGGGGTCTACCCTGACACCTTCACGCCCCACAATGTGGCCCAAATACTCAACTTCTTCCATGCCAAAAGAGCACTTGGACATCTTGAAAAATAATTTATGCTTCCGAAGCAGTTGCAAGAATAGATATACATGTTGAAGATGTGTGGCCGAGGTGCAGTTGTAGATGAGGATGTCATCAAAGAAAAAAAGGACAAGTTTTCTGAGATATGGTTTGAGCAAGTGGTTCATAAGGCTCTGAAAAGTGGATGGGGCATTACAAATACTAAATGGCATGACCAGGAACTCATAATGGCCTTCATGAGTTCGGAAAGCAGTCTTTGGAATGTCTACTTCTTTCATGTGAATTTGGTGATAGCCCGAGTGAAGGTCGAGCTTAGTAAAGAATTGAGCCCCATTTAGCAAATCATCAACAACCAGGATGGGAAATTTATCTTTGATCGTCAACTTGTTGAGGGCCCTGAAGTCTGGACACATATGCCATTCCCCATCTTTCTTGAGCACCATGACCACAGGCAATGAATAAGGACTAATGTTGGGACGAATGACACCTGCTTCCAAGAGTTCGCTCATGATTTTTTCAATTTCATTCTTTTGGGAGAACGGATATCTATATGGGCGCACATTTGGTGGTTGGGCCCCTGGAACCAAAGTAATGTTATGATCATGTTCCCCTCTCGAGGGTGGAAGCTCATGAGGCTTGTCAAAGACTAGAAGATGGTTATTTAATATCTGTTGCATCTTAGGATGAATATGAATGGAAGTGGGTTCGAAGGCCTGGATGGCATTAAATTGGGATATAACTCCATGGTGGCCCTTTTTTAACAATTTCTCCATCCTATTTGATCTGATGAGAGGGATCACCCGCCTGAAGTCCGCATAGGGTATGTGTGTGGTTGTTCTGCTTAAAGCTCATATATAACTCCTGGAAATCCATTGTGATTGGGCCAAGTGTGCGAAGCCATTCAGCACCTAGGACAATGTAACACACTCCCATGTGTATGGAAAACATGTGGGTCTTTAACTGATAATCCCCCATTTGAAGTTTGACATTTTCACAGCGACCTTCACATTTCATTGTCCCCCCATCGGCAATTTGGACCTAGAAGTTATAAACTACTTTGACAAAACAATGCACTGCTTCCGCGACTGTTTGATGGATAAAGTTATGTGTACTACCACTATCAATCAAGACTACTACTAGGCAATGCTTAATAAAACCTTTGATTTTGAGAGTTCGGGGAGAAGAAATCCTTGCCAAAGTATGCAGTGAGATAACTCGTTCTTTAGGTACATTGTCCGGCTGGTTGTACCCATCTTCCTCCTCTGGTTCCTCCAGTGGTGGGGCTTCCTCAGATGGACTATGATCAATAGCATCAATTTGAAAGAATTTGGGCTCCTTGCATTTATGCCCGGGGGAGTATTTCTCATCATAGTAGTAACATAATCCTTTCTTTCTTCTTTCTGCCATTTCCGTTGGTGACACCTTTTGAACCTTGAGTGTTTGGGTAGTGCTTTAAGCCTGGGTGGGGAAACCCTTAGCGATGAAATTTGGGCGATTGGACTGGGCGCCACTAACGCACGTTATACTTCACGAGCTATCCTACAGGCATGTAGCCATGAGATAGGGTGTTGCAGTCGAACGTGGGCTTGTATGGCTTCTTTGAGACCACTAACAAAACATTCCAAGTAGAACTCATCTTGTAGACCTCCTGTGCAGAAAGATAAGGCTTCAAAGGCTGTAATATATTCATTCATTGTTCCTGTTTGTCGGAGCTTAGTGAGATGACCCAAAAATTTAGATTCATGGTCAAAGTGATCTATAAGAGCTTTTGTGAATGTCTACCAAGTCACGGGCCTTCCATAGCAACGTTGATGCCATTGCCACCATTGCCATATTTCATTGTCCAAGTACATGCTACCCACACTAAGATGAGTCGCATCATCTCTGACGTGCTTTAGTGTGAAATATTTCTCCATTTGGGCTATCCATGTGGCTGGATGAGAGCCATCAAATTTATACATGTCTAGCTTGGGTGGTCATGTCTGAGATTGTTGGTGGTTGCCAAAGAGGTGAAGAGAATGGCTAGACTTGCCCTCAATGTTTTCATTGAAATTATATGCCTCTGCGCGTTCCTCCATCTTGTCCTTTGAGAGTGTGGCAACTAAGGTCTTCAGTGACAAAAACACCTCATTCAATGTTGATTCCAAGCTATCGATCTTCTCATTGGCCATAGATTGAGCTCTAGTTTGTACCATGCACCGCTCCGATGTACTTAAAATTTTGGACCACCCAAAAAGGAATTTGGCACTAACATTTAAATGGCACCACCTTGCTCAGCTCGTCGTCCTGATTCTTATGGGATAAGTCACCTATAAGCATCCCAGGGGGGTCTTAGACTAACGGAAAACCCTCCACTGTAGAGTATGAGTAGGAATGTGGTAGTGATCGAACCCCTGCTACTAGATCTGAATGGCGGATCTGATTGTTGTGACTACTACAAAACCCAAACTACTAGATCTAGATGGAAGATTTGATAGATCTGATTGGCAGATATAATGGATCTGAATGGCGAAACTGATTGTTGCTACTATGACAGAACCCCACCTACTAGATCTGATTTGGCAAAGATGATGGATGATCCAGAGAGAGATATGAGAACTACAGTCACAAGGAGTGTCAAGTGCCACAGATTGCAATATACATAGGGGTTTGACAGTAGTACTCGGCCCAATCTTTCAGGGCACTAACCAAGGAGGATCAACCATACCCTTAGCCGTACAACCTGACTACCCTATCATATGCACGAGTAATCTCCTCGAGTGTTGTTCTCAGTGTACTGTAGCAACAAGACGGCCAACGGTTTATCTATGGCGAGGTTTCAAGAGAGCCTAGGGGGCTTCCGATATACCTAGAGGGTACTTGGAAGACAATCTATGCATGGTTCTGTCTAATGTGCTACTACTCAAAGGGGTACCCACAGGGGTTACAAGGGAGTCCAACAAGCATGACCACCTCTTGTATTTCCTGTGTGCATGGCTCCCCAAATCCACAGGTTTATGCGCCCAACGATAGATCTTGTGGTTTAAAGACATCGGAACATGTCGCTAGCCAAAAAAATAATTGCTAGAAATTGGAGATCCCACCAGCCATGGAAAGTGCTTTGATACCACTTGTTATGCTCTTGACCTGTGAGAAGATACCAGAATACAAAATATGCAAAGAAATATACCCATAACATAGAACAATAAGAAATAAAAACAAGTATTTTATTATTCAGAAAGCAATGTTCACTTGCCTCTTCGAGGGGGTAACCTCTAATAGAGTTGGGATCAATTACAAAATAAGACATGATGCTCCTCGAGGGGAGTCTCTATCCTTTATTTAGGATTCATACATGCAATACCATGGGTCAATACCATGGTTCTTATTAATACCATCTATCTAATACCATGGCCCATTTACAACTAACTGTGGTCCCTTCTTTAAATGCGGGTCAACCACTTACAATTATTAATATGGGCTTTATTGACTCTTTGCTTAAATATAACTATGACTCAATCCTATTACATCAATAAGGGGGTTAGGGTTGGACCCTGATAGATTATGCTTTAGACTCTCTAAGACACACCTATTTATATCCTTTTACCTACAATCCCATGGTCCACGGACCATGGGTGGATCTCAAAACCGAAAAACTTTTCATAAACAAGGGGCTAAAACCCATTTGAATCCTAATCCTCTATGTGCTTTGCATCGACAAATCATAGAGGCCTTCCATATTTTACAAAAATTACAACAAAACTTGGGTTATATTAACCCCAAAACTGACCCAACACCTTGATCTCATCTGACATTATGTGGGTATGTGCTAGATTCATGAACATGTATTTGAAAGGTATATTAGCTAGTCTCTAGTTACAGGTGGATCTGCCAAGGGAATTGGATTCCTTGAGAGATGTAGTGGATGTGTTCAGTTGCAAGCAATGTGCTTAGCTAACAAGTATTTTTATGTTTATTTATGTAATGACAGTTATGTGTCGATGGAAGTATGACGCAAGGGATTAAGTGGAAAATAGGATTCCATGAAATCTCAAAGAAGGCTCAGGTCGAAGTTTCCCTTAGAAGCATTGGAAACCATGGGGATTGATTCATGGCGACTGTGTTAGTCTTGTGATTTTGGTATTTTGGTGATTTGTTGTGCTTGATTGCGGTTTGGTTTGCATCTTGTGCATGGCCATGACACTTTGTTTGTGGTGTCATATTGTTGTTGGTTTGCAATGGTTTTCTTCTTGTTTTATTCTCGGTCTTGCCTTTTATGTCTTGAGGTTATTAGGAATCGGTTGGGTTGGTTAGGTCCATTGGTGTAAATGGATAGAGGTAGTACAATCATGAGAAAAGTAATCAAGAAAGTTAAAGTAAATACATTTGAGGTGTCATATGCCTTAGCTACATTGGGAATTATTGTTCTCGATGTTGTGCATCTGTTTCACAAATAAAGGAACTTCTCTTAACCTTGAACTTATGATATCTGGTAATTATGTTGTGATCATGATTGTGTCGATGTATATATATCTATACATTTATTTATGTAAGTATGTCATTTTCTAACGAGATCATGATTGTTTTGTGCTAATGTTATATATATGTTTGTATCTATGTATCTATGTCACTGTCTGATAGGGTCATCAGGAATCGTTCTTGTGGAGGAATGATTGCTTATGTAGGTGAATGGCATGAAGAGATTCCTAGTTCATGAGGAATCAAGTGGGAAGAGCAGTCTAATAGATCTATGAGGTCAGTATCATGTGGATATGAATCGATATTTATGTGATTATATTATGTCTATGCTATCGACAGGCTATACCGAGGAATACATCAGTGAAATGAAAGTAGTGTGGTTTGCGGCATGCTGGGACAAGCATGGATAAGACACTGGAAGCAAGGTTGCTTGGTAGAGACGGTGTGGTTTTGGAGGTGTGGTACTACTGTTGTGCATATGTTGTACATGTTTCATATGTGATGTTGTGTGCATGCGGTGTTTTGTATATATAGTGTGTGTACATGTAGTTGATGCAATGTTATGTACAAGATAGTAAAATAGTGTTTCGTGAATATTGCATATGCAATGTTGGGTATAGATGTTGTTGTGTACATATTGTACTATGTGCATAATGGATATGTGGCGTTGTGTGCATGTTGGATATGCAGTGTTGTGTACATAGGGTGCTATGTACATGTTGTATATGAAGTGTTATGTACATATGGTGTTGTATGCATGTTGTATATGTAGTGCTATGTACATATAGTGTTGTGTGCATGATTGTACAAGTGGTGTTGTGAGCATGTGGTGTCATGTACATGTTTTACATATGGTGTTGTGTGAAAGTGGTGTTGTGTACATGTCGTGCATATGGTGCTATGTACATGGGGTGTCGTGTACATATCGTGCATGTGGTGTTGTGTATGTCTAGCGTTTTGTACATGTTGTACAGGTGGTACAATGTACATGTGGCATTGTGTACACGTTGTGCAAGTAGTACTATGTACATGTGATGTTGTGCACATCTTGTGTCTGCGGTGCTGCGTACATGTGGTACTGTGTACATGATATACATATGGTGCTAGTGTACATGTGGCATTATGTGCATGTTGAACATGTTGTGTTGTGGGCATACGATACTATGTATATGCTTGGCATAGTCATGGCATCATGACATGTGTATCCATTGTGTACGTATATGTATTGTGTTGTACATCGAGTGTAGGTGTGTGCATTGTGTCGTGGTGTACGTTAGGTGTAGGAGTATGTATTGTGTTGTGTTGTACACTGGGTATATGTGTATGCGTTGTATGTTTGGTATAGGTGCATGTATTTCATGGAATTGTATGTCATGTGTGGTTGTATGTGTGTGATGCATACACTATGTATGTGCACATGGTTGAGGAGAAGGAACTAAGTTTTTTTCAGGTGTGGAAACCGATCTGGAGTGCGTACAAAATAAAGACATAGGTAGAAGCTAAGGATTGATTAAAGGATAAGTATCAGTGTTTTATTTCAGTTTTATTATGCGCATGAATTATGATTTTGGCTTATGATGGTTACATGTGATCTATGATTTTGATATATGATGATTGTGTTTTGAGCTAACTTGATTTGATATATTTATACATGATGATTTGGTCAAAGATGCTAGTTTGAGTTGTTGTGGTAGGAAGTAAACAGGATTGCAAGTGTACCTTATTAATGAGCTAGAAATAAGGTATGGTTTGAAGTTATTTTAATTTATTTTAATCTAATGGAAGTTATGTGCTTAGTACAGGAAACACGGAAATGCCCGGTTGGGCAGTTGAAATCAACTACAAGCATTAACAACAATGACAAAAGGAATTGGAACATGTAGCAGTATGATGGTAAAGCACTTCAGTGGAGTGACCATTGTGGTACAACGGTACCCAATAGTGTCCAGTGATTTCCATGAGCATGCTATGACTGATATGATGGTTTTAGGAAGGTATATGCCTTGGTTTTTTGATTTTCTGATGGGAGGAAGCCTTGCCAAGGGATGGATCACTTGGGATAGGGGATGCCAGGGAACTTGGAAGGTGAGTGACTGCACGGAAGGGGTGACTGGATTTTGGAAATAATACTGAGAGGGGGGGGGGGTGAATCAATATTATGAAATCAATTATTTTTAATTTCACAATTAGATTTGTATACACTACTTCAACTATGGGAAACTGCGTATATACACTACTGTGTCTAAATAAACCAGTGTATATCAGAAAACTTAAGATTCATTATCTGTTGATATTTAATTAGTGCATCAGGACTTCATTAATCATAAGAACAGTAAACAGGAGCAGTAAAACATAACAGATCATCACACACATGGACACAAAGATATAAGATGGAAACCCAATGTGGGTGAAAACCACCTGCTGCAATTCGTCTCTATCTTATTTTAATTAGAAACTTCTTTTTACAATGATTTTGCACTGGTGTAGTGTTATACCAGTACACAGGCTACTACCTACAGAAGGCTACAACCTTCTCTCGTTCTCCAGCTTCTCCTGGAAGGGAGCTACAACCCCCTTAGCTCTTGTACTAGCTGAGGTACTAGTACGTAGGTGTTGTCCTACAAAAGGCTACAACCTTCTCTTTTCTTCCAAGGACCACGTTTCATAAATTTTCAGACTGGATCCATGAATAACATCAATCAAACATCAAGTATATCTGTATCAACCAATATCTTTTGCACCAAATAAGACTGAACCAAATAGTCACTTCTATGAATTCTATACCCCGAAAACAGTAACAGTAACCAGACACCAATTCTGAACCCAGACCACTGCGACAATAAACAGAAGTAGCTAAAACATATATCAAGAGATGTACGCTACTTCAATGTGTACAACCTGTGTGCATACGCTTCTAAATTAAGGCTAACCTGCGTATATGTTATTTTGAATTACAGAACCAGCGTGTATACGTGCCTTTACTTCATTGAACCTGCGTACAGATCTATAAAAGATAATTCATCCTTTTCACTTATTCAGACATCAATTATACCCAAATTATCATATTTATAGATCAAGTCATGCGCCAAAAATAACAGATCAAAATCACACAAAGATATTACTATTCAAGCCTTAATATTTTGACCCATCAATAGTACTTATCCTACTTCTTGCGCTTAGGTTCCTCCTTGATTCAGATCCAGCTATGCACCATAACCCAATGACCAGTATTTTAGATTTAACTCTTCATCAAATATTGAATGCTTAAGTCAATGTCCATGCCTAATGATCTCCTTCCCCTTTATAGACTTAGGTCTAGCACAATACCATGGTCCAAAACCATAAAGAATCAATACCCTGGACCAAATACCTAGGTTCAACACTTCAGACGAGATACTATGGTCCAAAACCATAGGTCCAAATACTAAGGACTAAATACCATGGACCAAAAATAAGTTTTCTCACACGTACGTGCTTTTTCGTGCATGAAAGTGTGTGCATACACATACACGACTTTTGATCGGCAATCCCGTGTGTATATGCGACTTCGTCAAAGGAAACATGCGTATATCTTTTTTTCTTTCATTTTGAGAGCCTGAACAGTGATCTGCCATCTGAGTGAGTTGCCATCAAGAACAACACCTGTCTCATAGTGCCAAACCTGTGTCATAATGACAACAATCTCCCCCTTTGGACTTGATGGAAACACCAAGTTACTCACAGTCATTCTCCCCCTTTCAAATCAAGGGCAAAAGGTTATGCTCCCCCTGAGTTCATGCTGAAATCTCTCCTCTATTGTGTTGTCCATGCTCCCCTTGACTGTAGGCAAGGTCTGCAAGAAGATGTTCTACAAGAAGATACATAACTTTATACATCATAAATGACCTTCCTACCACCAAAGACTCATACATACATCCATCTCCCAACCAAGTGGGGATACACAAAAAGTTTACACAAGATAAAACAAGAACATTACATTATCCATCCCAGGCATAGTGGGGAAACCAAAGTAGGCCGTTACATGACCTTGATAAGAAATACATGACATAGAGACGAAATATCTACAACCAAATTATGATAGTTATCAACAACTATCATCAGCAGCATATGTCAATCATCATTTAGACCAGCAACCGTGTTCTCCTTCTGCACCTGTTCCCCCTGAACCAAAACATAGTGATCTTGAACCAAGACCTTCTAGGATAATGCCAACAATGCATTATTAGAAGAATATATATGCTCCCCCTAAACTTGTGCCAGATGGTCTTTGTCAGACCCATATCAGACTCCTTTCATCCTGAGCCTAGCCCACTGTTTGTCTTCAAACCAACATATACGCGACTGTATCCACATAAACTAGCGTATGTACATGGATTCTCCTCATTAAACTCGCATACAACCACTTTTCTCTGAAACAGACAAGTTTCAACAACAAGATGATGCATCAACTACTCCCAGCTTCTGTCTGAGGTATTCAAATGTTTCCTTGGGCAGTGGTTTGCTATGTATGTCAGCAACCTATTCCTTGGAGGGAACATACTCCAATTTGACCTTTTGTTCAAGCACTTGTTCTTGAAGAAAATGATATTTGATAGGTATGTGCTTCGTCTTTGAATGCATGACTGGATTTTTTGAAATGATGATTGCACTTTTATTATCACATAAAATAGAGATAGGTGGAGTACAAGTGATTTGAAATCTTTCAAAATTTGCATCATCCAAAGGAGTTGTGTGCAGCGAGATGCAGCAACCACATATTTCGCTTCAGCTGTAGATAAAGTAATTGAACTTTGCTTCTTGCTAAACCAAGAGACTAATTTGGAACCCATAAATAATGCACCACCACTAGTGCATTTTCTGTCATCCACGCCTCCTGCCCAATCTGCATCTGTATATGCATGAAGTGTGAGATCTGTATCTCTAGGATACCATAAGCCATAGTTTTGTGTCCCTTGAAGATATTTGAAAATTCTTTTAACCACCTGAAGGTGTGCTTTTTTCGGGTTTGCCTGGAATCTTCCAACTATTCCCAATGCATGCATGATGTCTAGTCGGGTACCTATTAGATAGAGCAAACTACCAATCATGGATCTATAGGTTGGTTAATGTACTACTGTTGAATCATCATTGGCGCTGAGGCTGCATCCTGTTATCATAGGGGTACATACTGGTTTCGAATCTTCCATGCCATATTTCTTCAAGATCTCCTTGAGGTAATTGGTTTGTGACAAAAACATACCATCTTTATTTTGTTGGACTTGTAAACCTAGAAAATATGTCAGCTCACCAAGCAAGGACATTTCAAATTCTTTCTGCATCACCAAAGCAAAATTTTGACTCATGGCTTCTTCATTGCTACCAAAGATGATATCATCAACATACACGACAAGTATTAGCAATTTATTATTATCAATTTTTACATATAGATTGCTATCGGCTGATCCTTTTGAAAAACCTTGTTGATCAAGGTATTTTTCCAGACAGTAATACCAAGCCCTTGGAGCCTGTTTAAGACCATAGAGTGCCTCCTTAAGTCTGCATACAAGTTTTGGATCATTTCCAAGGATGAATCCATCTGGTTTCTCAATATACACTTGTTCTTCCAAATCTCCATTTAGAAAAGCAGATTTCACATCCATTTGAAATACTTTGAACTTTTGAAAGCTAGAAAGAGCAAGGAACATTCTTATGGCTTCAAATCTAGCAACTGGTGCAAAAGTTTCTTCAAAGTCTATACCTTCTTGTTGAGCATACCCTTTACAAACAAGTCTGGACTTGTTTCTAATAACAAGTCTGGACTTGTTTCATTCAGCTTGTTTTTGAATATCCATTTTGTCCCTATGACATTCTTATCGTTTGGTCTAGGAACTAACTCCCAAGTGTTATTCTTTTCAATCTGCTCAAGTTCTTCATTCATGGCCTTGACCCAACATTCGTCTTTGCATGCTTCAATTACATTTTGTGGTTCAATGGAGGAGAGAAATGCTAGATATCTTGAAGCTTCTGAAATAGTTCTTCTTTTTTGTACACCTGCCTCTTTCTACCGCAAAATTTGAGTTTCTGGATGATTCTTCTAAACGTACCTGGATGGAGTCTTTTCTTCTATCCTTATTTGTTCTTCTGGTGCCTCATGGGTTTCTTCTTCATCATAAGTCTGATTTGATGTTGAAGGATAGTCCTCATCATCTTCGAAATCTTCAGATTTTACCTGCCTAGGAATGTTTCTTTCTTCATCAACCACTACATCAATACTTTCAACAATTTTTCCAAGTCTTTTATTATAACACTTATATCCTTTCTGGATTTAAGACCTCTGTGGTTTATTATTTTCGACTTAGTTACTGGAGAATCCACAGTAAGAACCATTTTCTGCCAACGTTTCAAATCCCAACTGGGATCCATCATCAGGACAACTTGAATGCTGGATAGAAGAAGAGCTTATTTGAGGTATTAAATAGTAATGAGGAGAGAAAAAAGAAGATTGTCAGTTGTCAATGATTTGAAAAATAATTTTTGAAGAGATGTCAGTTGTCTCAGATTAATTAATTTAATATATATATATATATATATATATATATATATATATATATATATATTTTTTTTTAATAATTTTTTTTAGTTACTTAATATTTAATATGATAGTTATTATTAATATTAATACTATTATTAATTATAATTAATATACTTATTAATAATAAAAATAATTAGTGTTATAATAATTAATAATAATTAGAATTAATGAAATTATCTTGATCATAGTTAATGATAAAAAATATTAATCATAGAGAATTGAATTAATATTTAATATTTAAAATAAATGATTGATCAATAATAATAATTATTTTTTATTATTAATATTAATTGTAATTAATATTATTATTATCATTAATTATTAATATTAATATAATAATTAATAATAATAATAATTATAATTATAATAATTGATAATAATAATTGGAATTAATGATATTATATTGATCAAAATTAATGTTTAAAAATATTAATTTTAGGATATTGAATTAATACTTAATATTTATTATTATTATTATAAAATATGTTGGTTTATATTAATAAATTTTAAGAATAGGTTACTTATTATTTATTAATATAATAATTAATAATAATAATTAGTATTAATAATATTGAATATCATAATTAGAATTGATCATAGTAATCCTAGAATATTGAATTAATATGTAATATTGATAATATTAATCTTAGAATAATGAATATAATATTTAATATTTATCATTTAATTTATATATAACACATGAGAATGTAATTTTTATTTTTAATTAGAATTATGGGATAATATTAAAATTAGTTAAACTATTTAAATGTATAAATATTAATAATAACCATTATTATATTAACATAGATATTTTAATATTAAGAATTAAAGTAATTAATATGGGTAATTAATAAATTAATTAATCAATTAATGATAAAGGTGATTATCAAAATTAATAATGTAAGGATTAATAATGTAAAGGATTAATTCTAGTTAAACTATTTAAATATTAATAATAATTATTATTATATTAAGTAGATATTTTAATATTAAGAATTAAAGCAATTAATATGGGTAATTAATTAATTAATGATAAAGGTCATTATCAAAATTAATAATGTAAATGATTAACAATGAAAATGATTAATCGAGTACTAAATATTATTATTATTATATTAAATAGATATTTTAATATTAAGAATTAAAGTAATTAATATGGGTAATTAATAAATTAATTAATTAATTAATGGTAAAGGTAATTATCAAAATTAATAATGTAAATGACTAATAATGAAAATGATTAATTGTGTACTAAATATTATTATTATTATTATTATAATAAAGCGAGTTAATTTCTCTGATTAGGGGAAGCCAACTTCCACTAATCTCCATACCATTGTCTTTGTTGAGATTATGTGGGTGTTTGATAATTTCAAGAGCTTCTCTGATCTTTCGCCTATGGTGTTGCTCTTCCCTAGCGATAATAGAGGCACTTTCCAAGCAGACAAGGTGCTTAGTTTTTGAGGTGTTCTGCCAGGGCAAAAGTACGAGACCTTTCATTCTTAATATCAACTCCATGTTCCTTGAGTCTGGTCCGCAGGGAGCGACCTGTTTCACCAATGTAGCTTTTCCCGCATGAGCAATCAATTTTATAGACCCCCTTAAGTTGATGTCTATCGATATTATCTTTGACAGATCTCATACCTTCCCTAATAGTTCCGGGTGCTGAGAATTGCGTGCTAATGTTTTTCTTTCTTAGGGTTTTCGCAATCTTATGTGTAACTCCATGAATGTAAGGTAGAAAAACCCTACCATGCTCAGGTTGATATCAGGCATTAGGTTCATGAGATAACAACCTTTTCTCGGCTTTCTGAATTGCTCTTTTAATCTCATTTTCTTTGTAGCCTATACCCTTAAAGGTTGAGACTAAATGCTTCTTTTCTTCATTCAGATGATCAGCGTCAGAAATTCGAAGGGCCCTGATAGCAAGAGTGTTTAGAACACCAAGTTTCTGGGCTGGATGATGGTGGGAATCAGCGTGGAGGTAGTTTTCTGTGTGGGTTGACTTCCTGAAGATTTTGTGTCCTATGGAGTCGTCCTCTTTTCTCATGATGAGGATGTCTAAAAAAGGAATGCTCATGTTTTCTTCAAGCTCCATAGTGAATTTTATTTCTAAAGAGATGGAATTTAGGTGAATAAAAAACTTGTCAAGCTCTGCTTTACCATGTGTCCATTTTATATTAGTATCATCGACGAATCACTTCCACCATGCTGGTTTCAAAGGGTAAGATTCCAGGGCCTTCTTTTCAAAATATTCCATGTATAAGTTGGCCACGATTGGCGAAAGGGGGGATCCCATTGCCACTCCAGATGTCTGCTCATAATATGTTCCCTGGAAGGTGAAAACTGTTGATCGCAAGCAGATTTCGGCCAACCTTGCAGTCCCTGGATCAGTAACATCTTTTATAACCTGAATGGCTTCTTCAAGAGGGATCTTGGTGAATAAGGACACCACGACAAAGCTCACAAGGATGTCATCAGGTTCTATCTTCTCATTCTTAATGAGATTCACGAAGTCAAGGGAGTCTTTGATGAAAGAATCAGTGTTTCCGACAAGGGGCTTGAGGATTTTTGCAACATACTTAGCGAGCTCATAGGTTGGGGATCCAATGGTATTGACTATTGGTCTAAGAGGGACTCCTTCTTTATGGATCTTGGGTAACCCATAAATCCTAGGGATGCATTCACTAGAGGGAATTAATTTCTTTTTCAATTTATCATCAAGGTTGGATTCCAAAATTGCCTTTTTCACCTCTTTCATAATCTTGGGGATGGGGTTATTGCTTAGTTTCTTATAACTACCACATTTGAGATGATCGTTCATTTTGTATATATAATCTTCTTTATCCAAGATCACGGCTGCTCCTCCCTTATCTGCCTTGAGAACCACAATTTTATCATTGTTACGTAGGGATTTGAAGGCCCTTTGTTCTGCTTTACTCAAATTACTTCTGGGAGCTTTGGCCTTTCTCATAATAAGGGAGCACTCTTGCCTTAATGCTTCCTTATCTTCCAAAGGAAGGTTGTTAATCCCATCCTCTATGCTGCATATCATTTTCTCAATAGGAAGGTTTTTCGGGGCAACAACAAATCCCAGACCTTTTCTGAGGACATTAATGACCTCGGGTTCTAAATCTTGTGAAGACAGATTTACAACTTTCCTTTTTAATTTTTATTCGGAGGTGTTGACCGAAGATGTTACATCCTTCTTTAAACCTTGAAGTTGTCCTGATGATGGATCCCGGTTGGGATTTGAAACGTTGGAAGAAAATGGTTCTTACTGTGGATTCTCCAGTAACTAAGTTGAAACCAAGGAGAATGCCTTCATCTCCTCTAGGTTCAAACTTGCCAAGGTTTTCATCAGACCTTTTGATGTAACATTTGCTTCCAAAAATTTTGAAGTATTTAACCCTGAGAGTCTTACCATACCAAAGTTCATGAGGATTTTGAGTGTTGTTCACCTGGAAGTTTGTCCTGTTGAGAATAGTAATCACAGCAAATGCAGCTTCACCCTAGAAGGTTGCAGGAGTTCCAGATTCATCAAGCATAGCACGAGCCATTTGTCGAACCATTCTATTCATCCTTTCCACTACTCCATTTTGCTGAGGAGTCCTTGTAGTAGATAATTCCCTTCTTATTCCATGTTCTTCACAAAAATCGAAAAATTCATCCGAGGTAAATTCCCCTCCTTGATCAGACCTAAGGCATTTGATTTTGTGATCTGATTCATTTTCAGCCAAGGCTTTGAATGCTCTGAACTTTTCGAAAGCTTCGTCTTTATGCTTCAGAAGTCCTATCCAACACATCCTTGAAAAGTCGTCAATGAACAATATGAATTATTCTTCTCCTCGAGGTGACCTCTTCCTAGTTGGACCACATACATCAATATGGACAAGTTCAAGTGGCCTACTAGCTGATCCTTCCTTCTCAGGGAAATTAGTTCTGGTTTGCTTCCCAAACTAACATGATTTGCATATTGTATTTTCTAAAATTCTAATGTCAAGGAGATCACGAACTGCCTGATATTTGCATGCTTTCCTTATCTGAGAGAAGCTTAGATGCCCCAATCTTCTGTGCCATAGCCAGTGTTCATCGCTCTTGCTTAGATAGCATTGCTGTTGTCTTCCCTTGGGTATGTATAAATTATTTTCTGTTCTTATGCCTTTGATCACTATTTCTCCTGTATCAAGCTCACGAACAATTCATCCATTTGATCGAAATATTACCCCATTTCCTTGATCACACATTTGAATGACACTCAATAGATTATGCTTTAAGCCATCAACATACATAACATTTCCAGCTTTGACCTTTCTTTCAAAAGAACAGAACCTTTACCTTTTATGAATGCAGGGGTGTCATTTCCAAATGAGACATTCTTTTCTTTTTCTAAGGCACTATATGATTGAAGTTTTTCTTTATCACCTGTCATATGTTTTGAGCATTCACTGTCGATGTACCACTGATTTTCCTGCCCTTTTGCATATAAGGCTATACCACATCTTTCTGGTTGCGGTTCTTTCTTCCTCCATGTTTTTGGACTCAATGAAGTTTGCTCCTTCTGAGTTGTTTGTCGAAACCTACTCCTTCTGAGTTGTTGTAGGTTCTTTTCATGATTCCAGTAACACTCCTTTGATTTTGTGCTTCTCTGGTCATTATGGTCTTATAGGCAACACATTGAGCTGCTTTGTGTCCAAAGTTATGACAAGAGAAACATTGGCCATTGAAGAAATTCCTGCGATTATTAAGCCTTCTATCCAGGTGATTGTAATTTCCATAGCCATTCGTTCTTGAGGTAAATTCAGAATGATTTACCTGCAGTTGGTTATAGCTTCTGTTCATCCTTGAAGTAGATTGCTCTCGATTTACTTGGTGATATTTGTTCATTCTTGAAGTAAATTGTCCCTGATTTACCTGGTGACCTGCGTTGTGCCTTTGCTGTCGATTGTCAACCTGTTCACTTCTCCTTGCTACTTCGAGATAATTTTTGGAGGTAGATGGCTTTTGTGCTTGAGATTCTTCTTCAGTATACCCAAGACCTGTCTTGATTAGAGGAGAACACTGCACTTTGATAATCTTATCTAAAGTTGCAGATCCTTTAGCAAATCTAAGATTAAGAGCTTTTGTTTTCTCAATATCTTTTCTAAGTCCCACAATTTCACATTCTAACTTTTCATTGTGTTTTTCCCTTTGAGCAAGTTGGAATGTCAGAGTATCTATAATCATATTCTTTTCTTCTAAGCAAATTTTAAGTTTAGAAATTTCTTCATAAACATGCATGGATTTTAATGTTGGTGTATGGTTCTCTTGTTGTCAGTGGCATGGTTTTGTCGGCTTATGATAGTGGTTTTCAGCATAGCCTTACCTTTTTCTATTTGCCATGGTGTGTTGGGATGTTGATCTTGGTTTTTAGCTTTGTAATTGTCGAATGGATTTTGGAATCTGGGGCGGACGTGGTCTCAAGCTTCATTCGCAAAGGCCTAGGAATACCTTGACCATTGTTGGTGGGATACATGGTAAAGCCCGAGGGAGGTGTCTCATTTTAGAGCCTAGTGATCTCGGATTAGATTGTGGTAAAGCCTGAGAGATAGGGAGACGAAAAATTCCTCAAGGATAGTGATGGATTCCATATGGTATTCCAAGTTTGGTTCAGTTTGTGATCAGAACATCGGTTTTGGTGTGATCACAGTTTGGTGAGGGTGGAGGTGGCTTAAACTCTAGATTCCTTGGTTGTTTTTGGATTGGTTTATCCATGATATCCCACAATCATGCTTAGAATATGGCCCAAGGGTGAATGTCTGAAAGAAAGATTTGGTTCAACCATGTTTGTGGTTGAGTGGTACGAGGAAGTTCTGAACCTGATCAGATTTTCCTATGTTTAATAAAAGCTAAGTACTCTTTCTTTTGTACATATTAATATGTGGATTTAATGGATGATATCTCACTATTATTTTCATGGTTTAATGGTGGTTATAAGCATGGTTATATGACTGTTTATTTTCATGGTTATTTCATATATTTACTTGTAACTGAAAGGATAATCGATGCTTTTTTTTTTTTGAACCCTGTGGTAAGTTTTTAAAAATCCTCTGCAGGAAACCTGGGAGGCAATTTTCGAGCTAGGGTTATAGGTTTGCATAATTGTTCTCCATGGAGGGGCGCAAAGGAGGGAGATCCACTCCCTCCTACAAACAAGCAGTGACCAGTAGAGGTAAAAAACCGATAGAAGAAAATAGAGGTCCTTCAGAGGTAAGACAAAGAAATAGGGAAGTGGAGCAGGATGGCTCTAAATCGATGGAGAATAATAACACCACAGAAAGCAAGGAAGCAAACAAAGAACAAGAAAAAAAAACAAAACACAAAAAGGACCATGCAAGCCTAAAACTACTATCACACCCAGAGTAGTTTTGAATGATCCTGCTCTGCAGGTGCATAGGGATCATATGCAAACTTAGGCAATCATTTGTAAATTCATGGTCTTATGGCCCACTGAAAAAGCTTTACAAACATGGATTAAATACCATTGGAAACCAAAAGGAAGTATAGAACTACATCTGGGGTCAAAGGCATTCTTTACTGTTGTTTTTGCAAATATTGAGGATAAGGACAGAGTGTTTGAAGGAGGGCCCTACTTTTATGCGACAGCATGTCTGTACATGCGACCATGGGTTATGAATTTTGTCCCAGAACGAGAAACTTTTACCTTGGTTCTAGTTTGGGTTAGACTCTACTCTCAACCTTTGGATTACTGGCAACTAGAATCCTTATCTGCCATAGGGAACAAGCTAGGGTGTTTTGTGAAAGCCTCTAAGGCAACCAGAAGAGGAAAATACACATCCTTTACAAGAATATGTGTGGAAATGGTTCTTTTTGGAGCTTTGCTGGATGAGGTAATCTTGGAAGTGTTTGATGAAGAATGGGTGCAAACAGTGGACTATGAGCATATCCCATTCAGATGTCGTAAATGCCATGAGCATGGGCACCTATTCAGGGATTGCCTTCTTAATAAAATGGAAAACAAGTGCAAAGCAAGCACCATCAAAGATTCTGAAAGCTTTCAAAAGGTGGTCCACAAAGGAAAGGGAAGCAAAAGGGGATCAAAGCAACTTCAATAAAAAAAACAACAAGCCAATCAAAACAGGTTTCAAACCCAAGAGGAGGTCAAGGGAGACAGTCTAGTGGAGAAGGGGAATGAAGAAAATGATGAGAAAACCCAAAACAAAAATAAACAGAAAGGAGAAATGATGAGTGACACAGAACTAGAGACATACCAGGAAATAACCCAGAGTGAGATGGAAATGGAGGACAACGATCTCCAAGAGATTCTTGAAAAAGAGAATCTAGATCGAGAAGGATTCTTGAAACAAGGTACTAGGGAAGGAGTGGATTCGTTACCTCCAGAAGACTTCCACAGAGTTCAATAGTTGTTCTTATGGAAAACTCAAACCAAAGGGCTGGAAAAGTAAGGGAAAAATGAAAGACAGGGTAATGAAGGGGCGAAAGCTATGAAAACCACACTAGGATTAGCACCCAGAATCCCAAGAAAGAAATGAGGCCGGAAAAAGAAAAACGAACTGTTGATGGAATGTGGAAAGCTAATGATAGACTCAGGTAAGATGAAAGACCTATCTAGTTGCTCCTTTACAAATCTTTAATAATGAAGTTCACTTCTTGGAATATAAGAGGTCTAGGCAGTAGAAGAAAACAAAGACTACTTAGTAATAGGATGAAACAAGCAACTCCTGAGGTGATCTTCATCCAGGAAAAAAATGTTCCATGCAAAAAAACAAAAATAAAAGAGATTCACAACAAATGGCTCAATAAATTTGAGATTCTGGAAGTCAAAGAAGAAAATTCAGCAGGAGAATTCTCACACTTTGGAACCCCCAAAAAATTGACATCATAGATGCAGAGGCATCTAGAGACTATCTATCAGTGGTCATTCAACCAGTGGGAGATAAAGAAATTTACCTAGTCATGAATGTGTACGGCCCCCAAATATTGGATGGTAAACTCAAGCTTCTAGACTCCCTACAGGATCTTAGGGAAAGACATGCAAGAATCCCTTGGATCTTAGGGGGTGATTTCAACATGATCAAATCGCTATCGAAAAAAAAGGGGGTACTGGAATTTTGAACAAGGACTCTTGTGCATTTCAATCCTTCATAGATAATATGAAGCTAGTGGATATTGTAATGAACAATGGTACCTATACTTGGAACAATAAAAGAGGAGGAGTGTCTCAGGTGGCATCCAAATTAGACAGATTCATAATCTCAGAAGATCTTATGATCAAGGATAAGGACATAGTTGCAAGAGTTCTTCCCTTTGGAGGCTCTGATCATTGGCCAGTGCAACTAGAAATTCAGGGCATTGGTACTCCCAGGAATCGACCTTTTAGATTTGAAAACATCTGGCTCTCCCATCCAGATTTCTGCAACATCATTGCCATCTGGTGGGCAAAAGATCTGAATATCCAGGGCACAATAATGTTGCTTCTCCAAAAAAGACTCAAACATATCAAACTCCAGCTCAAGGAGTGGAACAAGAAGGAATTTGGCAACATTTTTGAAGCGAAAACAATGGTTGAGGGAAAAATGCAGGAGCTCAACCAAACCCTGATCAGGGAGGGTTTTGACAAAGATAAAAATGATCAGGAAACTCTATATCATCAAGAATTGGAGAACTTATGTAAACAAGAGGAAATTTTCTGGCGTCAAAAAGCCAGAGTCCAATGGCTAAAAGAAGGAGAACATAATACTATATTCTTCCACAGATCCACTATGGCGACCAGAGCTCACAACAGGATTTCTTCAATTAAGGAAAAGGGAGGTAACCTGCGCAACTCTCATGAAGAAATAGAAGCAGTTCTGGTTCAGAACTTTCGGGGTATTGCTCAAGAAACCAGCTTAGACAGGGATCAATACATCAAGATTATTTCAAACGAGATTTCTAAGCTAGTTTCCAGAGAAGATAACTTCAACCTCAATAGACCAGTCTCAGAAGAGAAGGTCAGTGAGGTCCTAAAAGAAATGAAAAATGGTAAGGCACTAGGCCCAGATGGATTTAATGTGGATTTCTTTAAAGCTTGCTGGAACACAGTGAAGCAGGACATTCTGGACATAGTGGAAGACTCCAGAAGGGACAAAACTATATTGAAGGCTCTCAATACCACCTTTATTTCACTCATCCCTAAACAGGATGTGGCTCAAACCCCTGACAGGTTTAGACCCATTGCCTTATGCAATGTGGTCTATAAGATAATATCCAAAGTGGTGGCCAATAGACTCAAACCTCTTCTTCCCACCCTAGTGTCGGTTGAACAGTCTGGATATGTGGAAGGAAGACAAATCCTAGATAACATCATTCAAGCTCATGAGGTGGTGCACTCATTGACTATCAATAGGAAAGAAGGAATGATCATGCAATTGGACATAGCAAAAGCTTATGATAAGCTGAATTGGAACTATATTAGAAAAGTTCTAACAGCTTTTTGGTTTGATCATAACTAGATCAGATCGGTGATGGCCCTAGTTATTTCTCCCATTTTTTCTATCTTGGTTAATGGTTCTCCCTCAGAGACTTTTACTCCTTCAAGAGGCCTTAGATAGGGAGATCCACTCTCTCCCTTTGTCTTTATACTCATGATGGAAGGACTGGGTCGAGCTATCAAGCAAGCTAAACTAATCTGTGAGGTCAAGGGTATCCAACTTTCTGAAGATGGCCAGGCCTTAACTCATCAGCAATTTTTTGATGATACCATGCTGCAGGGTATCCCCACAGTCAAAGAAGCTCTAGCTTATAGGAAAATCCTGAGAGACTTTGCTATGGCTTCAAGTATGGAAGTTAATCTCTCCAAATCTAAGATTTTTTTCTTTAATACTCACATTGCTATTTAGAGAAATATTTCAAAGATTTTGGTCTTTCAAAGGGAGTCCCTCCCTTCAAAATATTTGGGAGTTACTCTAACAGCCAAGCCTTTACACAAGAGCATCTAAGAGCTAGTGATTAATAAACTGCAAGATAAAATCAGGAAATGGACTACCAGATCTTTAAATTTGGCTGGTAGGCTAGTGTTAACCAAGTTGGTCCTACAATCAATTCCAATCTTCATGCTATCTGTTCTTCCAGCACCAAAAGGAGTCCCGCAACAACTTAGAACCATTCAAAGAGATTTTCTTTGGGGAAAGGGGAAGAATGAAATAAATGGGCCTTGGTAGCATGGGAAAAACTCTGCAAACCTAAAATCTACAGTGGGCTTGGATTGGATGATCCTGAGATTCTAAGCAAGGTTTTAGGAGCTAAATTATGGTGGCGATGGCTTAAAGACCCAGAGGCTCAATGGGAAAGGAACTGGAAAGAAAAATATGCCAGCACTTGGTTAAATAACGATCTCATAAGAATTTCAGGACATAGAAGGGGCTCAGACCTTTGGAATAAGGCCTGGGATAATAGGGACTTAGTCCAAGGAAATAGCTTCTCGGAAATCAGAGATGGAAATCTGGCCCTATTCTGGGAGGATAGATGGAAACAAGAACCCATATTGTTCAAAGATGACTGGAGGGATCTCAAGGATGATACAGAAACCAAAGGGTTATCCAAAGTAAAAGAATTTTGGGATCAAGCCAACAGTAATGGAAAATGGAGAACCTGGAGAAACTTGGATTTTAGGGAGGACAGCCCCCTAAAAGCTAAAGCAGAGACTCTACATAAAATGTTAGACCAAAGGAAGATTCTAAAGTCAGAAGGGCAGGATCAGCTAAGATGGGGCTACAAGAATGAGGGAGCCTTTAATCTCAAGGAAGCAAAACTCATTCTCCTTGACCTGAACACACAAGCTCTGGACAAGATTTGGCTTGAACTATGGAGACACCAAGGCTGGATGAAAATCAAACTATTCATGTGGCTGGTTCAGCATAGGAAAATTCTAACCTGGGATAACATTAGGAAGAGGGGTATGCTGGGGCCTTCCAGATGTCAGCTCTGTGAAGCTCAAGAGGAAACTATGGAGCACCTTCTCAACAATTGCATTTTCACCTCCAGTCTGTGGGATTCTTTTGCCACCATTTTCCGCCAGACTGACAGAGACAAAAGGAATATCATCAACACCCTAAACAATTGGAGAAGAAACTTTTCAGAGAATGAAGTTCTTGGCTCAGCATGGGCCATCTTCCCAAGTTTCATCATCTGGAATGTTTGGAAAGAAAGGAATAACAGAATCTTCAAGAATGAAAAGAGGCCATCCCAACACATTTTTAAGTTGATCTTAAAACAACTCAAAGAAACTGTTGGCACCATTGTGAAAAATTTTCCTAAGAACCCTCCTTTTGCTACTGATTTGAGAATTCTCTGTGATTTAGGTATGTAGGATCTTACTCCGCAGGGACTGGGAAGGAAAGTAATCTCCATGGGGTCTGAGCATGATGTCTGGCATCCTCCCCCCAACGGCTTTTTGAAATTCAACATTGATGGGGCTTCAAAAGGAAACCCGGGCACCACTCGTTATGGAGGTGTGTTAAGGGATGATAAAGGTAGTGTTCTTTGCATCTTCCACAGTCATTTAGGTAAAGCCACCAATAACATGGTGGAATTAATGGCCATGGAACAATGTTTAGATCTCCTGAAATAGGAAAATTGTCAAAATGTGATAGTTGAGGCTGATTCGGAGCTTGTCATCAACTTGGTCAAAAGGATCAACTGGGGAACCAAGCCATAAAAATTTTCAAAAAAATGGAGGTTGATCTAGGGCTTTCAATGGATTCAGATTCACCTATAGAGCCTTCGTACAGTTAGTTTTAAACATGTTCGAAGGTCGGCGAATAAAATGGTAGATCTTCTAGCCAATCAAGGTGTTATCAGTACACAGAATAGGATTGTGTTGAACTAGCAAGAGCTACCCCCGAGCAGGATAAAAATGATTTGGCATGAGCAGGCAGAAGAAGATAGAGTCATGTTTTGAAGAGGAGCCGTGGCTACAGATCCCAGGTGATTTAGACAATCAGTTTTATAGCCATTCAGATGGCTTTGATTTTGAGTAGTTGGGCAGTTGTGGGGGGGGGGGGAGTCTCTTCTTCCCTCAGCTCCAGAAGAAAAAACACATCAGAAAGCAACCTCGGTGGCCACAATACCATTATTTTTTCGTCTGGGGTTGGAATACCGGGTGGGTGTCGGTTTTCAAGTGATCGCGAGACTCACGGGAGGAAAACTGTTTTTTCTAATTTTGAAGAAATCACATATAGATTGCAACACGTGGTGGTGGGGTCGGTATGAAAACTGCCCTCATCGCACACTAATGTTCAGTGACATTGGCTGATGCGATATGATCGTCGGCCATTAAATCATCTACAGCGGATCGATTGTTGGGAATGATCAAGCTAGTCGGTGGTCGGGTTAGGTAAAGATCACGCTTCTTAACATTGCGAAAGGGTCCTCAGCTGTTGGTTTGGCAGTGCTGGATCAACGGTGTAGATCAAAGGATTAGGTTACTTGGTTGGTGGAAAATGCACTTGTCCTCTTTTTTGGCAGATTGGTAAATTGGGGGGATGTCCTTAAGTCAAAGCCAGTTCAACATTCTCACGAATTGTTGGGACTCTCACTTTTGACTTCGGCTCAGTCCTTTGTTTTGGTTTTGATTCCAGTATCCCTTTTGTTCAGCCTTGTATAGCTTGTTTTGATTTTGAAAGTTGGGTGTTCTACTCATTCTCAGTTGGGTGTACAAGACCCTCCCTGGATCCACAACTCCTTGTGGATTGTTGTAATTTATGTATATCTTTAATGAATTAGAAGGTCCTACTCTTGCTTCAGCAAAAAAAGAAAAAAAGAAAGGATAATCGATGAAAGACCTAATTGATATCATAACAGTTCAAAAGAGAAGGTGGTGATCCTTCTTTTCATGTCTCATAATATTTTTCAATCATTCATGCTCTGTCTTGTATCCTATACCTATAGATTTCATTGATGCCAAGTGTTTGATAGAATACCAGCCCCATTGTTTGCTAAATCTCTACCCCATGCATGTGTGTATTTTGGTTTCTTTATTATCAATGGCATGGATTTTTCTAGGTTTTGAGAGTGTTTTCAATCTTTCCTTTATATTTTCAGACTTAACATCGGGATTAACATTCTGGACTTAGCCATCGATTCCTGGTCAGGAAATTCTGGAGTATCCTTTGCTTGTTTATCTGGATTTGGGAGTGGATTATGGATTCCGTTTAGTGGGTGGAACAATTGTGTTACATGTTTTAGGGTGGAGGTGAAGTATCTGGATTCCATGGAGTTTATTAGCTATTGAACAACTGAAAGGTGGAGACAATAGTCCTCACGATTCCTTGTGGAATTTTTTAAATTCTATTTTGTTGGTGGGTGGAGTTGGGAGAACCTATGGAGGCCCTGTTTCAATCAACAATTGGTGTTTTATCCCTTGATCACACCACCTAAGTCTCTAAAATTTGGCTCAGGGGTGACAGTTGCAAGTAAAGACTAGTTGAGGCTATTTATGGTTAGGTGGAGAATTTTGTCCCTAACTCAGTTGCCCGAATCTTATGCTAATTCAAGATAAGTGTTTTTATATGCATTCCTTGTTATTGAGTTCCTGTTGGATTCTTAAATTGATGTTACATCCATTGCATGGATAGTTATGTCTTTCTATAATAGAAAGGAAATGAAGTTTTGATGCATGTTTCCTTTGTTATTATGGTTTTACAATGATGATTCCATATAAGAATTTCGATATAAATGTTTAACTTAATGCTATTTGCATGAGGGATGGTTGGTTTTCTTGAGCTTGAAGGTACTAAGATCTAATGAATGGTTTTGGTCACTGTGGTTGCACTAATTCTCCTGAACATATATGCATATATTATATGCAGACTTAATACACCCATGTGAGTTTTGGTTGCGATTGTTAAGTAAAATGCTTGTCGATGTGGGAGAACACTAAGTAAACATGATGTCACCCTAAAATTTACTATTTCAATAAGATGTCATCCTAATTACAATGTGCCAATATATGGAATAAAGGCGCTTCCCTCAACCCAAATGTGGTAATAATTCAAGGGGGGGAATTTCCTTATAAAACCACCAAATCCATGACTGTGTGATGGAATGATCTAAATATTGGGAAAACTTGTTAATTCAATGCAAGCTCCCTCATCAGTATTAAAAGAAATGTGTTTAGGATTGTCTCAAATTAACCAAAATGTGAGCAATTATGTGTCAAGTGTTGAGTGTCTTTTATGAGAAATTTATGAGGTTAATTAGTTGTTTAAAACACATATACATCAAGTAAAATGTAGAGAAGTAAAACACAACAACTCATAACACAAAGCTGATAAACTAGTTCACCTCTCCTAGGCTACATCTCCTTGGCCCTACTTCAATGGCTAGGCCCTCTTTCGATTAATGGTCAACTCTATCATTACATGCACCTCTGGTGCTCCAATGGATTTACAACTTGCTCCATTGGATTCAGAAGACCTAAAAACCCTAGAAATGACTATCCAAGTTATGCAATTGGACTTCAGCTAATATAGGCTTGACCTCCTCTCCTGGTGGCCCTAGGCTTCCATAAACTTCAACGTAGAAAAATCACATATAGAAGTGAATTTCTGCCTCTGCAACCTATTCCACTGTGTTCAGAGCATCCAAATAATTTAGGAATAACTCTTTTTGAGCCAAAATTTGTCGAAAATTGCAAAAGTTATGGTCTCTTCAGTTTTCCCTAGGAAAACTCCACCAAATCTGGAGAAACTCCAGTTAGCCCCGCCAAAATTGGAGTAGTGCCGGATTTTTCGGACCTACTAAAACTGTCACCAAATTAATCTGCAATTAATTAAGGGATAAACCTGGTTTGATAATCGCTAATCCCCACTTAGCACATTAAACTCGAAGTTAGTGTTAAGCGCTGGCTCTTGGTTATGGTGTAAGGTCACATTCAGGGGGGTGCTGGACTGTAGGGCTACCTCTCTCGTCCCCCTAACCGCCACGTGCTATCTCTTGAAATGCAAATTTCTCCCATTGTATGTTAATATAAATGGTGGCGGCATAGTGGTAAAGGTTGGTGCTTGTGTGGGCTAGGTCGCAAGTTTGACTCCAGCGACCTGCTAAATAACTTTTTTTCATTGCATGCCAATCCTGCCAAGCCCTTGGGGAGGGAAACGTGGTGGCCTTCGGGCTTGCTACATGTCACCTTCTCATTGGTCCTCCGTTGTCCAATAAAAAAACACTAACTCATCAAATTGTCGACCAATCATAAAGCACCACTTGGCGTGACCTCATTCACTGTTGACCAAAATTTGACCTACACAATCACCTACCACGTCATCAGTACAGACTGCTAAATGGGAAGTGACTGTAAATTTTTTTTTGTAAAAGTCTTTTGTTTGGCAAAGCGAACATAAGTCTCTATCTTTCTCATACAAACTCCGTTTTGAGTGAAACAAGTTGCATTGGGATCGTATCTCTGAGACAGATGTGGTCATTCAGGTTTTGAGCAATTTTGAGAATTTTGAGTTTTGAGCAAATTTTTGCCCCTAATCCAAATTCCGATCATGGAATCACCACATGGTCCAACTATACAATATGTATAATGGAAAATGGGTGAATCCCTTTGAAAACCAGTAGATTTGAGAGCTTCTATATATATGACATACATGGGCTATGCTTTGGGAAGAATAATTATGACCTCGACTAACTATACACAAACATGTGCATGAGGATGATTCCCTTTTTCTTTATATGCAACCATACCCACCTTAAAACAGTGCGAGTTAATGTGCAGGACAAATCTTAAATCATAGCCCTTTATCCCTAACAAGCTCCTTTTCTTCATCTCCTCATGACCATGCATATAATTATAGTTCTTGATGTCAGATCTAGGAATTTTTGTATCGAGCCACCTTCCCAAACTCCCAAGATAAAAACCTTTGATATTTCTCTCTCAAGACAAAAATATTGTTGTCAACTGATACACTTCCGAAATTTTGTCTCGACAATAAAAACCCATCCCAAAATTTGACTTACCTTCTTCTATTGACCTCTAGGATGGAAAAATTATTGTTAATTGTCAGACTAGTCCTCCATCACTTATTTCCAATCTCAACGATTTTGAAAAGGGACCCTCGGAAGAAACCTCAGATATAGTTTTCTCTCAGGTGGAATTTCACCTGAGAGGGAGTGGGCCCAAGGGTGCTTTCGCAGGGTGTTCTTGCATAGAAGAGGGAGCACAAAGATTCTCAGTGATAATCATTCTCACCAAGAATGGTCCACGATCACATGTCTTTTACAGTTTGAGTTTCCTACGAGGGGGATTATGTCCTGGGTGATGTAGACCTAAGAACCTTGGACCTCAAAGTTAGGAGCTTAGAGCGATTGAGTTTTCTCCAAGGTGGTTTCTGTCGAGAGGATTATATTGGGGTGTCATCAAAAGCCCAGACCTAGGTCACTGTTGCTATGCCCTATTAAGAGAGGACACATGGAGGAAACCTGTTGATGGACCTAATTAACGAAGGGAGTATGAATGGGTCAACACATGGGAGCCACATCTCCATGATTGGAGTTTGGGTGGGCTTATTTTTTACGTAAGTCTAAAATGGAGTAGTATTCTTGAGGTCTAAGTCTAGGGCCACACACAACTGCATACCATAACTATGGGTGGAGGCTAAACATGATGAAGGATTGGGATTCATCGGAGGAATCGACTGATGTAAATCTTATGGGGCCTTTCCCCTATGACATCAGCAAGGGAGGGGGAAGGTCTCCCCACGATCTGGATCGATGGATGAAATGTGAGCGATCAACAATGGACATTTTTACAGGGGGTTCTTCCCTTGCGACATCAACAGAGGAGGTTTGATGTCTCACTTCCCATCAGATGGACATCGATGCATTAATGCCCAGGATTATGTGTAGACGGGTAAGGTAGGGTGTGTGGCACCAAATTGATTATGTGGATGAGAAGCATGGCCTATAACGATAGGCCATGAGGGCATCACATGGATTCCATGTGGTAGAGGAGAGAGAATGGCATATTAAAATTGTTAAAAATATGGAGTGTAATTTGTGATCTAAGGGCCCAAATTAGAAAAAAATTTATAGCACTAGAAATGTCTCACCAGGATGAGCGCAATGGTGACAACTGTTTTGGGTTTCTAAAACTTGGATTTAAGTAAAATAAATATTAATCACCCCATCTATCTAACTACACTAGGAAGTTGGGTTAGTAAGTGAACACTTCACCAAGGGTAAGGTGGGGTGTTTACAACATGCCACTAAAAGGAAATCTTTAGAAAAGATGAATAAATCTTGTAGAAAAATATTCTAATGACTTATGAAGTGTTATCCTAAGATTATTTAATTCATAGTATAATCTACTGCAATGATAATTCTAAAAATCAAATAAAAGTTCATCTATAAATTACTTAAATGAATGGAATGATGTAATTTTCTATGTCTCACACCAAGTGTTCACTCGAACTCCAAAAGTAAGAGTGAAAATACTACAATAAAAAGTATTTAGCACCTTAAATTTTAGATTAAATTCAAACTTGCACAAATTTATACAACATCTTAATCATAATGACCCCATATCTATAAAATAAGAAGCACACGTAGAATGAAATATTTCTCATCTAATATAACAATCACTTTATTAAATCCTAAAAATATATATTTCAAAGGTCCATTATAAGTATTATGAAGGTGGTAAACTAATGCATGACCTATTTACATAAAACAATTCATAGAAACATTTATATTTTGCCATTGAGTTTCCATGGGGTCGCCTTTATCTCCTATTATTGCTAATTTATTCATGGAGGAATTTGAAAACAAAGCCCTCATGACCTCACCCCTAAAACCTAAATTGTGCAAAAGATATGTGGATGACACATTTATCATATGGCCTCATGGAAGAGAAACCATAGAAACCTTCAAACAACACCTAAACAATTTATCCCCTTCCATAAAATTCACTATGGAAGTTGAGGTCAACAAAAGCCTCCCCTTCCTTGATATCCTCATCACTAGGAATGATGATGGCTCTATATCCCACCAAGTATATAGAAAAAGACTCACACCGAACAATATTTACATGCCTCCTCACATCATCACCCAACCCACAAACTAGGAGTACTCAACACATTAGCATCTAGAGCCTTCAGAATCTCTAACAAAGAACACCTAGAAAAAGAAAAAGAACACCTTATTAAAGTTTTCCTAAAAAAAAATACAACAAACATCAAGCTGTCAAAGTCATAAATTTGGCAAACACTCGACCAAATAAAAATAAAAATTTTGATAATATAATAGGAAAAGTCAACCTCCCTTACATACTAGGGACTACAGACAAAATCTCCCGCATCTTAAAAAGAATAGAATTCTAACCACCTTCAAACCCTTAAACACTATCCATAGCTGCCTCAGTCCTATTAAAGACAAAATTGATCCTAAATGTCACAAGGGTGTCTACTTAATTCCCTGCTCATGTGGCAAGCCCTATGTAGGTGAGACTGGAAGATCCTTTAACACAAGAATCCAAGAACACTCAACTGACATTAAACATAATCGATCCAAATCATCAGCTTTAGTTGAACATTCTGATAAAACTAAGCACCAAATTTGCATAGAAGATACCTGCATCTTAGTTAGAAGTGATCACTACTTCATAAGGAAATTCAGAGAAGCCATAGAAATTAGCAAGCACCCTAATAACCTTAATAGAGACGACAAATGGACCATAAGCGAAAACTAGATTCCAATCCTATCATCCAAATTTACCCCTCCCTAACTATAATTCTCCTCTAATTAACCAAGAACAAATAAAAATGATTTAATCCATTATAATTAAAACAACAACAATTTAAAATACCTTAACTATAAAAATTCCACAACTAGGGTAATATGTATTAGCCTTAATAGATAATTGCAACATATAATTAAAATTAATAAAATACAAAGTAAAACAATTATAATAAAACATAAATAAGAGAATATAAATGAATACAACTATGACCCTAATAAAATAATAATTCAATAATAATTTTAATCACTAATATCTTAAATATAATTAAAATAACAAAACATAATAGAATAATTAAATTATAATTAAAACAACTAGAATAGGGTAATATGTATTAGCTTCAATAAATAATTGCAACATATAGTTAAAAGAAATATAATTAAAATTAATAAAATACAAAGTAAGGAGATAAATTAATACAACTATGACCCTAATAAAATAATAATTCTAATCCCTAATATCTTAAATATAATTAAAATAACAAAACATAATAGAATGATTAAATTATAATTAAAACAAATAGAATAATTCAAATAATAATTTAATAAATCCTAATATGTGTTGGCAATGTATCTCTTATCTATATATTAAATTGAATAATAAGACCAGTCTTCCAATAATCTTTCACATCCTGAATATGAACCACCGTTGTTGGTTTGAAACGTCGATCAACAATCTTTCACATCCTGAAGATGAACCACCATTGCTGGTTCGGAACATCGATCAACAAGAACCGTTGCTGGTTCGAAACGTTGATCAACAAGAAACCTAATGCGATGAATCCGGAAGATGATCTACACAACATTTATATTATGGATTTGTATCCATGACTCTAAAAATTTATTGCTCAAGTCAATTACATTTTTTTTCTATTACGTTTGCTCATTTAATATCAAGCAATACATCACTATTTACAAAAATCACTAATAAAAATAATAAAATGTTTCTTACTCTACATCATTTATATATATATATATATATAAACTACTATAATGTAATACAAAATTATTAACTAACTATAAAATTATTGTAATTTTCATGTTTACTTTTATATATATATATATATATATATATATATATATATATATATATATCATTAAATTCAATATAAATGAGACTATCACAATGATGTTTAAGATTACTAGCTAAATAAGCAATTTTAATATCCATAAAATTTCAAATAAACAAATATAAAATAACTTAATATAATAATTTAATACTTTATTTATTTATATATATAAACAATAAATTTTCATAATAAAACATTTTAGCATTATGTAAACTAAAAAGAATATAACATTTTTGAAATTTATATATATATATATATATATATATATATATATATATATATATATATATATATAAATTATTATAAATTTAATTATTTTTAAATTTAATTAATTATTTAATATTTCAAATAGTTAAAATAAAATTTAAATTTACATTCACATCATTTATCACTTTAAGCTAAATCTTTTCATTTTTATAAAGTTTAGTCAAAAAGTTAAAACACTCATTAAAAATTTAATTCATTTTGTAATCATAAACCACTTTAAACAAAATAATAAAAATTAACAATTTAATCGCTTGCCGCAATTTAAAATAATTAGGACCCGAAAAAAATTTTGGTGAGCAAAAAAATAAAAAATATCTTCATATAAAATGTACAACCAAAAGTTAAATATACTCCAAAAAAATATTTTAAATATAAATTGATAAAATAACTAAAAAGTATAAAAGAGTTTAATTATTTTATATACATTTTTAACTAATTTGGTTGTATATTTTTTAACAAGATTATATATATATATATATATATATATATATATATATATATATATATAATTATATAATATTTTAGAATCCATTGTCTAAAATTGTAATTTAAATAAATAATTTTATAATTAAAAAAAAAAATGATATAGAAAAGGGAAAGAAAACTCAAACATAAAAACTACTTGCTTGCCTATTTATATTTATAAAAAATAAATAAATTTAAATTAACCATTTTTTTGGCTAAATGTACGACAGTGAATGTATAATAAGAACTAATTTTAATAGATATTTAACTTTAAATTCATAACATATCAACTAATGATATACCTAATCATAGACCTCATTTAAGTCATTGATAAAAACATAATAACAATAATAACAATGAACCTTGATTCTAGAAAACAAAACCCAAAAATTATATTTTCAATCTATATTGAATAAAAAAAATACATTACAAGCAAAATATGTATGAGAACAAAAATAAAGCATGGCTAACGTCATCTTCAACCTTCATAGCCAATCTGACTTTCAAGTTGCTTTTTGCAACGCCCTCAAAAGAAACATATATGCATAATTAGTCTCTTTATAATTTATTATTTTATTTTTTCATATAACATATTATTTAATAAAATTAATTTCAAATATTTTATTTTTTGATCAATAAAAAAATAAATTAAATAAATTATTCATATAAGATAGAATGTTTAAAAGATGTGAAGTGGTTATCCCTTCTTTAAAGAAAAAAAAATATATGGTTATTTTTGTTTTTATTTCAAATGCCAATGATAAAAATTAATTAACAATAAACAATATATATTATTATAAAAACTATTTTCTTGCTTATTTATATTTATAAAAAAACTTAAATTTAAAGTAACATTTTTTTCTTAGCCAAATGTCACAAGTCAATATATAATAACAACTAATTTAATTATATATTTAACATTTAATTTATAACATATCAACTCATGATAACCTTGATCATAGATCTTATTTAACTAGTTTATAAGAAATAATAATAATAATAGCACTAACCCTAGATTCTAGTAAACAAAACTCAAAAAATTATATTTTCAATTTATATGGAATAAAAAGGCTAAATTACCAAAAAAGTACTTTAATCTCACATATTATGAACGTTAATGTATACATCAATAATTTTGATTACAATAATATTTAAATCAGACAGATATCCCAACCTCCATTCAATTTTTCTTACCTCTCACCAGCTCGCCTGAAGTATTGAAGATGGAGCCCAATAGGTTAGGGAGTGTCAGTGGAGTGTCTAGAGAAACCATTTGAATGAAAATGCCAACCTCCAACCTCATATTGGGGGCTAATCTCCCATGGTAGGGACCACAAAATAAATATGTGCATATACCTATGTGTGTTTACAATGGCCACGTTCAACCTCATAGTCACCCCGACCGCCCACAAAAGAAACATATGTCTATAATTTATTATTTTTGTTTTTTTTTATTCAGATAAAATATTATTTAATAAATGCAACTTAAAATACTTTATTTTTTATCACTAAAAAAATAAATTCAACAAATTATTTTTACAAGACAAATTTATTTGAAGTAATTTTACAGAAAGATTATTTTTCTTTCTATCTAGAAGTTTAAGATAACAAATCCAAAAACTCTGTACAAATTAAAACAAATTAGTATTCAAATGTTTAAAATATATGAACCTGTATCCCTTGCCTAAAGAAAAAAAATAATGTGAATATGGGTCATAAATTACAAAAGTTGAAAACAACTAATTTAAATGTTAGTTGAAACTTCAAGATCGCTCGAAGTTAAGCCTTTTACAAGATGGGATGGAGGTTGGCCTTTTCCTTATGATTCTTCCCCACAGACATGCCCACTTCCCAACCATGAAGTCAGACCCGACCTCAACTACAGGTTCCCTCCAACTCTAAAGAAATCCCAAAAAATGAAATGGAGAGGGATTCCCTTATTCTTTTTTTTTTTTTTTTTGAAACGTACTCTTACAACCGCGGCTCAAGCATGTTCGTCTATGCATAAACTTTAGAAAGAACGTACATTAGAAGATCCCACCATTGGAAACTCACAACACTGGTAGCATTGGTTTCAAAAGTTCTCCAATATTGTTGAAAGTTGAGTTTTTGCGTCAATTCTTTTATGTTTTTGTTTTTATAGTTGGGAATTATCTGAGACTGTAATTTTCCATCACTTAAACTATAACTTTTATTCCAATAAATTTAGTGTTTTGAAAAATAGATTAATAGCAGCAATGTGTCCTATGACAATGGAATGAACGTAAAAACCATGAGAAAACTCAGATATGTAGGGTGAAACTGTGAACTAAAAATTTAACGATCTAACATAGCTTATATATTTATTTTTTCATATATTTATTGCTCGAGGGTGGAAATGGAAAGATGGATCAACTTCCCACATCGCAAATTTTAGAAACTTAAAATGATGTGTCTATGAGTCGAGCATGACACAGGTCATTGTTATTTTCTTCACTTCCTAGATATTTATGCCAATAGAACTCCAACTCCCCAGCTATTTAAAATACCATGATATCGAGCCGACCTCGAGACCTTGTTCACGAGTCTCGTAAAATGGAAATAGGCGCCAACTTCCGACATCGCAAATTTTAGAAACTTAATAATTAACACATCCTTATGTGTATGCGTCGTGCCCCACTAAGCTTAGAGTTATTTTCTTCGGGAGCTATATGTTTATGTTAACAGTACTTCGACCCACTAACTATCTAAAACAACACGAAATAGAGTCAGAGTCGCCATCTTGGTCACGAGCCTTCTAAAAATGCAAAGATCTCTATACTCCCCACTTTGCAACTTTCAGAGTAAATTACGAAAAATCTTCCTCATAACCGCTAGAGAAAAACATGGAATTGGGGTCTATAAACAATTTAAAAGCAGAACATATGGAATCGAGGTTGACACCTTGCACATAGAACTTCCCCAAATGAAAAGATGGGTCAACCTCCAACCTATTTGTGGTCATACACCACTGGTTTATTCCTACAGCATTGCATCCAAACCATCAAAACTCAACTCTACAATGTATTTAACACTTCTGTTAAGAAATAAAATCACCCATTAAACCAGAGTTTTGTTGTAGAGAGAACTCAAAAACTCGCCAAGTTTCCGTCGGTAGGAACCACCAATCTGCTTACTCGCACAATTGTTATTCTTTAAATTCTAAATTCTCACTTGCAAATTCGGTGAAACAATGAACCATTAGAACTCCAAATCATACACCACGAAAATTAAACTAGAAAATAATGTTGATACATTTACCTGTCAGATGATCCTCAAGGAGACTGGAAATCTTGTGTTGTGCCACATAACCAAACACCTTCAACGTTCCACACAAAAAGTTTACTGAGTGAAGTAAAAAAAACTCACTTGGTAACAATGAAAGCTTGACTACTAGGAGTTATGTCACACAGAAAACACAGGCACACAAACAAGAAATCAAGCCTCAATGAGTTCCACAACACCAAGAAAAAAATAAAACAACGCCTTTGAACACTGAGATCTGCCTATCGATAATCCATTAACCATAATAAATTCTCCACCAACACTCTTAAAATGAAATTTACACCACTAGATCTCAAAGCAACCCAAGTTAACTCCCAATTGTATGAAGAATCGTCATTTCTTGTACTTACACTGTACAATCGAATCGACCCGGTCTACCGTGCATGGCAAGATGACATTGACCCTTGAAATCCGAAGCCAGGGATGCAGCGGCGGGATGACGTCACCAAAAAATTTCAACCAAAAACCTAATATTAACTATAGAAATTTGAAAAATTACATCAGTACAAACAAATTAATAGCTTAGGATTTTTCCAGTCTAATTCCTCTAAAATCCGACACAAAAATTTTGAAATCACAAGCTTGATGGGTAACCCCAACACAATTGAAGTGTCCTAGGGATTTTTCAAGGTCCTGAATCCATATATACAATAAAAAAAACCAGTTTAAATAGGAGTCGTCTAACGAGGCGGAGGAATTGCCGAGATGGTCAAAAGTGGCCGAAATCTGGGCAAAAAAATTTCAAAAAATCTTGTAGAGGTAGTGTTTGAATTGTGTTTTTGAATGGATTCAGAGCCATCAAAAACGTCAAGGACACCTAAAATTTTGAAGTTTGACAACTATAACTTGGATTTACAAAAATCATTGCCGGATTTTCTCTAAATATGACCAGAATTTCCATAATTTTCCGGGCAACTCCTCCGCCTCGTTAAACTATGCGGTTTAAATAACTCCTTTATTATATAATTTTAAATATTGATTAACTAACTTGACTAGGGTCATTGGTCAAAATTAGCCGTTGGAGTCTCTGCACCTCTATTTAATCAAGCTAGGCCAGATTGGTTCTTCAACTTGTCCTGACGATGAACCACACTGGTTGGTTCGAAACGCGTCGACAAAAGATTGGTTATGTGATTTTGCCGAAGATTTTCTAAACAATGTTATGGATCACAGAAGTCTAAATTCCTTATTAAATAACAAAAATTAAAGTTTCCCCTGAAAATTTTCCACATACCACAAAATCTAAAAAGTTCACACTAAAAACAACTCCCTTTATACATCCATATTACTATATATCTATATATATATGAAAAGTGCCCTTTAAATTTTGCATCAGTTTCTTTTTTATAAAATTATAAATAGATTAGTAATAAAATATTTATGAATTAGCCAATATTATTTTCATATCAATTTTTTTTGTCATTTTGACACGTGTTTTATAGATCTACAGAGGTTCAATCAAGTCCTGTGAACGCAGTTTTGCAACTAGGACCGACTAAATTATTTTGGTGGCCACAAATTCCAATGACCTCTGACCGTTGTCCCATGAATTCCCGTGTCCTATGACCAATATCCGTTGCCATGGCAATGAATTTTTTAGGCTGTTGGCCAAACTTTATGCGAAAAACCACCATTTCGTTTCTTCATCCCTGTACCATAAACGCTCCGCTGCACTTTGTTTCCATTCTGCAAACTCTATAAAAGCGCACACCAGAAAAAGAAATTCCGATGAAATCAAGACGCATAGCAAGCGATAACGATAGGTTTATTGTCTAAGAATCCGGTAAAAGTCAGCAAACTTTAAACACCAAATCGACGTTTTATAAATTCAAAGTTTGAAACTTCGTGAGAACATCAAAATTTCATTACAAATCTGTATAATAATTAAAATTGAGAGTAAAACTTTATGGTTTCATATACACTAGTGCATTTTGCTTATGGTTTTACATCGCCTCCATGTTTTTAGTCGAAAGTCGACACGGTGAGAAACACAATGGTAAATCTAAAGTACTGAACAGTGATTTATTAAAGCACCATACACCGACCGAGGTTAGGTTTTGTAGAATTTTGAATTTATATATAAAATCAAAAATTTATTATAATTACCCAGTTCGAATTGGAATTCGAATTCGAGTCTGATACAATATTATAAAAATTTAGATGAAAAAATTTCAATTTCAAAAAATTAAATAATATATATAAAATTTCTTTATTATTATTATTATATATAATTGTCATTTTAATAATAATGATAAAGAGTTTTATTCATTTTCCTTTTTATTTTATATTTAAATAATCTAATAATTATAAATAAAATACAAATTTTAGACCATATATTTTTATATATAAAATCCATTCTTCCTAATTTAATTTGCTCTTGATCTTCAAATTCTTTCCTAACGCTTTCTGAACTTTCAGCTCACTCAGAACATGAAAATTTTGAAAAAACAAGAATTTTCCAAATCAATAATTATCTACCAATTATTTTACTTCTGCCTCCACCAATACTCACATGCTATTACATGCAAGCCTCTCTAGGTAAACTACGAACTACTCTATTAACCTATTAGAGTGTCAATCGAATCGAATCTATTATAGTATTTGGTGTACGAATTAAATCACCGAATTTTTTATTTTTTTACTAAAATTATAAGAATTTGGTAACTTGTTTTAAATAACAAATTTGATCAATTTTTTACTAAATTTTTACTAAAAACTTGTAAATTTAAATAATTAAACAAATCTTTTTTGTAAATCACTTTGACACGGTTACAAGTCACCCTCTATCTGAGTCATATAGAGGGTGACATGGTAAGGTAACAGCATCATCACCTTCCATTTAATTCATATAGAAAATGATGAAAGTATCGTAATCATCACCCTCCATCTGACTCATATGAAGTATGACGAAAATATCATCGCAGCATCATCGGAAACTCCTATTTCCACCTCTATAGGAAATTTAATGCACCCTGACATGCAAGGGGAATAATGGATGCCTTGCTGCTAACATGTCAAAGTCAACTTTGACAGAAATACAAATGCAAGGCACCCACTATTCCGCTTGCATGTCAGGATGCATTAACTTTCCTATAAAGGTGGAAATAGGAATTTCCTCAGCATCATCACCCTCCATCTGACTCATATAGAGAGTGATGAAGGTAACGTAACAGCACGGGAAGTTGCTGATAGGGATACAATGGGCACAGATTGGAAAGAACCCCGACATGAAGAACTGCGTAGTTAAAATATCATATTTTGATCTTTAGTGGAATGTTGCACTAACACTGGTAAAGGAAAGGGCGAGGGAAAAGGCCAATCAAGGGTTATTCTCATTAGCTGGAAAAAGTATTAAGAACTCCAGTACTTTCTGAAGCAAAGTAATACAAAGGGGAGATGTACGGTCAACATTTAATATTGAATAAATCTAGTAATTTGGTCAATGAGGAACACTTTTTATCTTGTCCATGATTGAAGATATATTAGCTGATTTAGTGAAAAGCAATAACAATATCTTTTTATTTATAGTATTGTTTTAATATAAATGGAGGAAAAAAGTTCAGTAATTTGCCCGCTGTAGAACACTTTTCGTCCATGATTCCAAGGCGCATTAATATATTTAGCGACAAGAAATAGCAAATCTTTTTATTTAAAGTATTGTCTCAATATAAGTGGACAAACTAAATCGATCGTCAACGGGGATTTTAAAGGAAATTCAAATATAAAGTTAATGAAAATATGTATTAAAAAGGAGTTTAAAAAAATTAATAATTATAATTTATAGAAAAGATACGACCTTATTATAATCTGACGTTATGTAGAAACATAAAATATGAGTTTACTTGTTATATTTATGATATCTTATATTAATAATATTTTTAATTTATTTTATACTCTGTAAAATTCATTTAATAAATGTTTATGTATTTATTAGGGTGTTTTTATTATGTTATATATTTTTATTTATTAACTTTGATCATATTTCATTTTTTTACTTTAAATTATTATAACATTTTTTATTATTTTTAAAGTTATATTCATTAGTGTTTTTAAAGTTATATTTATTATTGTTGAATAAAAATTATATGAAAAATATAAATGATAAAAATCATGGAGGACAAGAATATATTTAAATTATGCTCATGATTATTTGCATTGGATTCTAATTAGGAAAAAACTAGCAAACAATAAATTTAGTGTTATTTTATGAATTAAAAATAATGATGTTTTGATTTAAAATTAGCTAAGTTGATCAACATCTTGACCCATTTAAGCTAGCTCAAACACATTACAATAAAAAAACATTTTAAAGGCTTCATCACATTAATCCATGGGCTCTAATACAACCAACCACCAAAACCATGTGTGAAAGATTCCTACTATAGAGTTAATAACTTTGAATCTTTGATTGAGTCATGTTTTTCCTAACATTTTTCCTTTTATTCTATCATTCCACATGATCTCCTCGCCTATCACCTAGGTGTACTCCAATACAGAGGTGTCAGACACTACCACTATGGACATGGGAAACTTTGAATATTTGGTTGAGTTAGGTTTTTCCTAACATTTTTCCTTTTGTCCTATCATTCCTTCTTTTAGATTTGATTGGGAAATCCACATGATCTCCTCCCCTATCACTTTGGTATGCTCGAATACTTTAGGAAGGATAAGCATGCCTAACCAAGTCTTATAGCACGATGTTCATATGCATGTAATTTACAATTTTTTTCTTCAGAGTATTTTTGTTTTGTTATGTGGCAAATATGCTACCATTCTCTCATTTTTTCTCGCTCATCTCAATTCAAGCAATCTTCACATATATGGGTCCATTATCTTAGGTCTAAGCACTCATCTCTCCTCAAGCAATCTTTGCTTATATGGTCCAAATAATCCTTTATATACAACTATCATCTTCTTCTACAAGTCATGATCCCTTGGCTCACTTGTTAGGATTAAAATTGGATAGATATAATGATAACAATTTCATCTCACCTGAAGCAATCTTTACTTATATGGATCAAATCAACCCTCATGTACAACCATCACCTTCTTCTACAACTCATGATCCCTTGGTTCTCATACCCCTTGTTATAATTAAACTTGGATAAATATGATGATAACCATGACATACATAGAAAAAACCACCCACACATGGATTTAGTGTGGAAAACTCTTCTAACTCGGGAAGAACCAACAAAAAATATAATAATTATTATCATATGGCGTAAAAGCAAACATGCCTTGATTTAAGAGAAGCCAAGCCAACCAACATCATGGCTCCACCAAGTTAGCCCTCTCCTCAACTCGGAGAATCCCCAAGCTTTTAAAAAATTCATCACATGTGATCCATGACCTAGAATACTACTAACCACCAAAACCATATGCCCCAAAAAAAACATAACAACTTTGACTCCTTTATCTATTCAAATTTACTTTAACAATCTACAATCTACTCCAAAATGTCCCATAATTCCTAATACTTTATGAAAATTAAACTTTATCAACTAATGAAAATCCTTTTTTCCACTAATAAATATAACCCTTTGGAAAATTACACCCCGATGCTTATATCTATTAAGTATATTAAAATATTCCTCACCCGAATGAATTAATATGACAATATATTCGATAAAAGTGTACCCCATGTACAATAAGAACTAGGAACATTTAAAAGATTTATTAAATTGTCGAAACTATCTTATCATGAATAATGAATAAATTATGTTAAACAAATAGAAAGTGTACTTCAAAGATGTATAAGTTTATTTATTTCAACCGTAAATAAAAGCTTCAACAAGATATAACATATTCGTATTTACAAACAATATATTAATAACATTAATAAATCCTATCTAACAACATTAAAGTCGCAAAAAAAAATAAAAAATTCATGTAAAAATGTGCCAATAAGAAATAATTATTCTTGAATATTTACTAGCATGCCAATCATATCTACAAACTTAGATATAATTCAATATTAATATTTGACCATTAATAAACTTTTCGAACCGTTCAAAGTGATTGGCATGCTAGTAAATATTCAAGAATAATTATTTGTTTTTGATGTGTTGTTTCATAAACTTGTTTCGCTAAAATACTAATATGGTACCAATACAAGGTGATGTTTAAAGTGTTTTTAAAGATTAAAATAATATATTAATATATAACATTATATTGTTATTAGGGTAACAAGTGATTTATAATTTAATAAAGGTTAATAGGGAATATGTTATATTTAAAAATGAAAAAATAATATTTATATTAATAAATTAAAAAAGTAAATAGTAATATATTTTTTTTCCAAAATCAATCATAAATAAAATATTTTCATTTTCATTTTAATTTTATATAAAGAAATAAAGTAATCTAAAGTTCAAAAAATATAGTTTAGGCTATAATTACTTTTTAATGATGATGATGATGGTGGTTAACATCCACTAAAACCAAACTTTGATCCATCGGACCTAAAGAAACAAATTATTTAGTTTTATTTAAGATTTTATTCCTATGCTCAGAAAACTTGGAGAGAAGCCTCCCAAGCTCACTGTAATTTTGACATCATAAATGGCTAGGAAGGTCAATATTGCAACAAAGATTTTGAAACTGAGATCTAATGTGGTTGTACGTGGGGCACTCTAAGAGGAAGTGATTTTCATCCTCGATGTTCATATTCTCACAGAGATGGTAGAACCTTTCCATCCATGGTGTTTTAGGAACTGTCCAACGACCCGTTTCACTATGGAGCTCATGAGAGTTCATTCTAATCTTGGCTATATTAATTTTCTTCTTTGAGCTAGTTAAAACAGAGAGATACTTTTGATCTTCTAGGGTGGGGTTGATGACATCCTTATAATTCTTAATTTTCTTTTAACTGCTAAATCTTCCTCACACCACATTTTTTATTTGAACTTAGAAGTAACAATCTTTTTAATGTTATTAATGTTTTGCAATGCAACATTCTTGTCGATCTCCCAATGGTTTAACCAGGCCCTCATGTCTTTATACCAACCTCGTTTGAGCCTTAGGTGGTTTTGGCTGGAATTTAAAGCTAGCTTAGGAAGTCTTTGGTCTCCTATGTTATTGAGTTTGTGCTTGTACAACAGAAACCTAGTCATAGCTAGGCTCTCGATAGGGGTAATGTGTAATTTTTAAAAATAATATTGATGTTGTACCTATGTAATTCATTTTATATTTAACTGACATTTGATATTTAAACGATTATATTGATAACAAAAAACATTTTTAATATCAAATCATAAATAAAATATTTCAATTGCTCATACTAAATAACAAAATTTTCAATTTTTGTGATTTTTAATTTAGGAGGATTTTGTAATTATTTCTATGCTTAATATGGAATTTATATATAATATTTAAAAAAAAACTATTAATAATAAAAAATTCAATGTAAATAGAGATATAATATGTAAAGTAAATGAAAAAAAATGATGATTAAAACATTTTGTTAGTGTGTTGTTTAGCATAAATAAGGTATGTAATTCCTTCTATTTATAGGTGTTTTTTAATAAATTCAAATGTGACATTTAAAAAAAAATATTCCTATTGTAACACCTCCCAGATAACAGTCAGAACTATTTTATTTTTTATGGTGAACGGGACTCTGGAAAGTCCAATGACATTTTAGATGGACATTTAATTAGTAAGAATATTGTTTTTCTTTTTATATACATATTATGAAATTTTAAAATTCAAGAAGGGTGACCGAAAATGAATTCCAACCTCCAGGAAGTTAGGAACAATTAAAACAGTTACACCTTTCTTTCTTGGAGATAAAAAGAGATCTCAATGGAAAGGAAGGGGTTCATTCTATTTTGGAAAAGAAAGGGAGGTGGAGTAACGGAAGGAACATCCAGAGCTAGACTTGATCCAATGGATAACCTCGTTAGGAAAAGGAATCAGAGGCTGGAAGATTGGATTGCTGTCTTGAGTTCTGTTCCTTGATTCAAGAATAAAGAATACTCTTACTTGCTCTTCTGGAGTGGAGCTCGGGGGGAGAAGTGGATGTTATTTCCCTTCTCAAGGTTGGGTGGAGAAGGTCTCACCCGGTGAATTTGTGGACTGACTTAGACAGATAAGTATATACGTTTTATTTATGTGTGAGTTTAAATTTGTAAAGGGTTATGTATAAATCCTAAATTTCTTCTGGAATTATTTGAATACAAAATTATGGTTATGTTATTTTTTGAACCTGAGAAATTGTGATAGGTGATAAGTCTGTGTTTTTCTTTCACCAAGAAAAAGGTATAAATGTTGTAATAAGAAAACACAATAGGACTATTAGAAATCTAACCGAAAGATGTAGACAATGACTGCTTCTGAGTCTTGTATAAACTCTACTGAATATCTGTTAATTGTAAAATTTGCACTTTGCATATACATAGTAAATAGAATCTAAAGGGCTATATTTCATTTTGAGGAAATCAGATTAATGACAAAAGTAAGTTCCAGATTAATAAACAGTGATTATCTTCTATAAAATGAAAAGAGTACATGCAAAAGTAAAATTTAAACTTACGTTTTCTTTTGATTAAGAGAAAACCCCTGTTGAATGAGAAATAATTAGAGTGAACCAAAATTACATAAACTGAAGCCGCATTACTTTCAACAATTATCGAAACAAGTAAATCCTCTCATGACACTAAGGAAACAGTCGAAGGATAGTCCATGACAAGAACTGAGTTTCATTAATAGATTATTAACACTTCTACAATTATAACCTCAACAAATTTAGTAAATAGGGCATGAGGTGCGGAAGGGGTTTAGCCCCTTTCCATAGGCAAAACCCAAAGTTTAAACTCTCACTTAGAACAAAAAGACTATATGAGGAATTAACAGTTATCTAGTGGAGGTACAATTGAACATAGGATATCGGAAGGAGACTGTCACTGTTGCCAGAAACTCCCCCATAAGCAGGTCTGAAAATGGCAAGCAACATAGGAACTTAAACCCTAAGAAGCATCCTAAAAGATAAACAATAACCTTTTACTCTAGTAGTTGGAGGAGGGACAACGACAGCCAATACCTTTGGCAGGAGAACCGACCCTATGTAAGCCTAAGGGTACCCAAGCAAATTTCCGAAGACATTTCCACTTGCGTGGTACTCAAACCTACCAAAGAATTGGGACCTCCACAATGATTCAATTATGAAATAGAATTAACTAGGGTTTAAGAGTAGAAAATGGTTAGCTACAAAGAAGGAATGAAATCGAAGGTGATAAGATTCATGTACCTGTAGACAAATTCCAAAGGACTGGTCGAAGGTTGCCGTATTCATGATGAGTAAACCCCTTGGGTAGCAGGGTAACCTGCGTGATAACGACTGAGTTCATAACAATCCTCGACAATGTTCTTAAATCCCAGAGTCAACTCTATAGTGACACTGAATTGACAGTATAATAACAGGGTAATGGAAATACAAACCTCGGATGGGGATGACAGACCCATGGAGTTGCAAAGAACAACATTGCAGAGTGGCATGGGCAAGCAAAGAACTGAGGCATGAAGGGTTGGGGTCCAAACCCTAATGAACGACAAAGAAACCTCCACTGCTGGATCATTTCCAAACAAATCCATGGTTATGAATCCTCCACTTGTTGATTGTATGTATTACAGTTTTAATGCACCTTACATTCTCACAACTTCACAATTCATCTCTAAGTTGGGTTAAAGTTTAGGTGTAGGTTCATTGTCACTGTCACATACAGGGACTATATATATACGTGTGTTCATTTAATAAAAGGCAAGATATTATGCATAGGTGTATAATCAGGTGTGCATTAATTAATAATATCCATATTTCCATAAGGAGGGGTCATTATTAGGTTGAACCATAATATATACATAAACCAAATGAAAAATCAAATGTATATCAATCGACTCAATCCACATTATAAGGTCTTAAAGAATTTACGCAGTATGTTTGATATTTTATGGTCAGTCTTTATATTTGGTGAGGGAATGTACTTGGCAAGATTTATTTTTGTTTCAAGAAAAATATGTGCAGCTTTTTTTTGCCTTTTTACTATGTAATTTCTATGTATCAAATATAGTTTTATTAACATGTTACAGGTGGTATCAAAGCCACAGGTTCTAACTCTGAGGCCTTGGGAAAGAAAGCTGTCAACAACCAAATGTTTAAATGCAAAGAGAGGAGCATAAAGGAACAATATGACAAGGGGATGAGGAAATACCCCACCTAACCCATAAATGTGGGTTCAGTTGGGGGAAAATAAGATAAATGAAAATTTTGTATTACTGGAGACTGTTCAATAGCTATGATTATAAATGATCAACTTGAGCGCTGACAGCAAGAGACTAAGGTTGGAGTAGGAGAGAATCCTGAAAAGTCTCTCAGATCGACAAAATACGAGGGATCCAAATCCTAGTGTAGACAAAGGACACAAAGAGGATACAAGGCAACAACAGAGAGATCCTTCGAAATAGGGGAAACTCTAATGAATAATAATGAGGCAAAATCTGCAAATACTTCTGGGGTAGAGGGACTAAAAAACCAAGAATTGAGTTACAGGGAGAATTTAAGAAAATAGAACCTCCATTATTTGACGGCGAAATAGAAGAGGCAGCAGAAGCTTGTTTAATTAATATGAACTAGTATTTTCAAATATATGAATACAATGATCATTTAAGGGCCTAACTAGCTGTTTACCAATTGCGAGGTAAAGCCACCCTTTGGTGGGTAGAGATAAAAACAATTTGAAACGTAGACGAGCAGGGGGTAACTTGGGGTACCTTTCAGAAATATTTCAATGATAAATACTTGACTAAAAGATTTTATGATGAGATTGGGACAACAATCTATGGATGAGTTCATAGCCAAGTTTAGTTCCTTACTGCGCTACATTCCAAATATACGAGAAGAAAAGGTGAAGGGGCAATGTTTCCTAAGTATTTTACCTACTCATATGAAAGAATGAATAGAGTTTGATAATCCAAAAAAAATGGATGAAACTATTCGAAGGGCCCATATCTGTTATCAGCAGATGCGGTGGAAAGGTGAAGGTAATAATAACTAGTCGGCAAAAAGAGGACAAAAAGGATTTCCAAGCAATTTTAAGGGTAACAAATCAGGTCGAATGAAGTATGTACCTAAAAAAATAATGAGAGGAACCTTTAGAAAGTATTAGCCGCGAAACTCGAACTCGGATGAAGCAAAAACAACATAAACTCATAATAATATAGAACTCCGACAACCGCCAAAACCGCCCCTGTAGTGCCGGGGCTGTGGGGAACCCCACTACTACAAGATTTATCCTCAGCCCGCTAGGAATGGAATTACATCAAGTGTTCACGAGGCTTCCATGGTTCAAGATGTGGCCAAAAACATTCCCAAGATAAATGTTGCCTTGGAGGATCATCAGGTAGAATATCAAACCATTGTGGTTGAGTTTGAAGGTAAGATAGCTAACCAGATTGTGTCTATTTTGATTGACCCAGGAACTAGTCTAAGGGATGTTAGTCCAAAAACAGTTGAAAAATGTCAATTATCAAGTATGAAATTGAAAACATCGTGGCTAGTGCAAGTAGGCAAAGGAGCAAAACGTAGTGTGACAACCAAGGTAGAAAATTTCCCTATGGAAATTAAAGGACAATCCACCAAAGTGAATTTAAATATATTACCTTTGGGTTCTTATGATGTATTAATCGAAATGGATTCGCTGGAAGGACATTGGTACTTAGTAAATTGCAAGGATAAAACCATCATTTTCCTCAAAGAGGAAGGAAATAGACAAGAAACACAAGGCATTAAAAGAAATATTAAGTTGTGGTGAATCACCACTAACTAGTTGAAGAAATGTGTTTGGAAGGGTTGTCAAATATATGCGGTATAGGTTGGATATGCCAACTCGAAGGATAAATTGTCAACTTTGGGAGATATACCTATTGTCCAAGAGTTTAGTGATGTATTCCCAGAAGACATACCTGGTGTTGAGTCTCAAAATTGTCTCCCATTTTCATCCATATTTCCATCATTTCATGTTCATTTAGCCTTCATCTCATGACTATCTAGCCCTAAAGCCCTACATCAAGTAATCATCTTCACAAATATATGGGTTAGAATCCTTATTTTCCAAAGTTATTTATTTTATGCATTATAAGTGAATTTATGATTAAAAACTAGGAAATTAACATGGTTTCATTTATATATATGTGTGTGTTATGAGTTTTGTGACATGTGTAGGCTTATTTGGAGGTTCTAGAAGGGTCTTACTTGTCCTCCCAAGCACAAATTCGAATTTCAACTCAAGAGGTGGACCATATTCCAAGGAGAAAGATCATGGATATCTTGATGTGTCATAGGATTTGTATCTAGTATTTAGGGATAAGTTGAGACAAGTATGGATCTAGTAGATATTTAAGGGATCTACATTTATTGAGTAGATATCCTTAATTCATGTATAAATAGGAGGAGCATCCTTCAAAGAAAGCCAAAAATTATCAGTTATTCATTAGCATCATATTTATGATTGTTCATTCGGCATGAATAATATCATTTTCTCCAAAATTATGAGTTATGAGTGTTGTTTGATTCTTAAGGTGTGATAGTTGTTCATATGTGCTCATTTACGAATTGAAGGATCCCCATACCAAGCTAAGTACACTTTGCTATAGAGTAATGTTCATAGTTATGAATATACTAGTTTTAATTCTGGATGTTCGTCTTATTTCTTTGTTGTAAATACTTGTAGATAATTTTAGTATGAATTCATGTTATGGCCATGTTTTGTTGTGTGAAGATTGATCTCCTTTCAGTAATTAGTTCGGATGTGGAAGGACTACCAGGACTATTAGAAAAGAGCCTCTTCTCTGTGAACTAGGACTGGACGGAATCAAGATTCACCTTCATATATGCTTTCCTAGACTAAATTTATATGCTTTCATAGTTACATTTCATCATGCTTTCTTAGATGTTTGGAAATGTTATTATAGAAGGAATGTGGAAGGACAACTAGGACTCTTGAAGAAGAGCCTCTTCTCCATCTTTTAAAATAGAATAATCTCATTGACCAATCACTTATATGCTTTCATAAAATAGATCTGAATATTTTCTTTTCAAAACAGTTTAGATTTGTAATATGCATTTCCATTCTAAACAAAATTCCTACAACAGTTTCATCCGAGGTCCCATATATTTTGGTTTTCTTCTAAGTTTATAAAACCCCTAGGTTGACATATTAAAATAACAAGGGATTTAACATACCATTAATTTGCCCTACATTTTTGGCGCCGTCGCTGGGGAGGCAAGCTTAGATGTAAGTAGGTTCAAAGGATTGTTCAGGAAAATTTTTCATTTAGGATTATTTGCATTTGCATATAGAAAACATCCACAAATCAAAAACCCCCATTCATTAAAAAAATAAAAAAAATACAATAAAAATCCAATTGCAAAAACAAGATCTGAAGAGATTTGTACAATGACAGTTGCAGAAGATCAAAAACCAAAAGATCACATTCAAATTTGGTTGTTTCAACTAGTCTTTAGGCTACAAATTTTAACATCAAATATTCATGATCATGTCCAAGAATTCACTAGGGTTTAGTTTTCAAACTTGGATATGATTTTACTCATGATCTTGTTACACAAATGGATGCATTGGAAATTCTCTTGTACTTAACGGAATGCTTCATTTCTTTTTCAATATAATAGGACTAACATATAAAAACACTTTTTTGTGATCTCTAGGATAAATTTTCGATTTGGTGGTGCAGTAAAAGCCACCTCATTCAGTAACGATTGGCAGGAAGATTTACATGAGAAGGGAGATCTGTGAAGAAATAGAACCATTAGAGTGTCAAAAGCTACAATTTGAGGTCTGAAATCAAATTCTTCTTGTACTTCTTTTCAAATTTCAGATTTCAATTACATAAATAATCGTTAAGTATGCTCTTTTCTTGCGCCTTGTTGTGACCTAAAAGATCAAAAAAGGAAAACTGGATAAGTTAGCCTTGAAATGAAATTCCGCACTAAAATTCATAGATCTAAAAAAATGAATAGGAGATCTAAATCTACTATTAAATCTAAAACTTACTCTAATTTTTATCTCCAATTCATAATTAGATTTGTCTCAAAAAATTTAAAGAAGGTTTTCTTTTAATAATTCAATTTTTTTTTTTCTCTAAATCTCTAATTAATTAAAAAACACACATAGTTCTATCATAGGTTGGAACTAATACCATTAAACAAAAAAATTAAAAACAATTTAAAAAATATTAAAACTCATTTAAATTAAAAACAAACAAAAATATAAAAAAAAAAAACAAACAAAAACATATATTAGAAAATTAAACAATAAAAACATTAAAAACAAACCAAACATATAATTAAAACAAAAAAACATTAAACCAACAAACACATTAAAAACAAAACTAAATTAAATATAAAACAAAAAAACATTAAACCAACAAACACATTTAAAAACAAAACTAAATTAAATATAAAAAAAACACTTAAAACAAATGAAACATTTAAAAACTAAACAATTAAAAACCAACAAAACGAATACATAAAGAACAAAACAAAAATCAAATAAGAAAACATAAACGAATTTCATGATTAAAAAAAAACAAACAAACAACCCACTGTAGTTTAAAAACTAAGATGCATATAAAGCAATCATAAATAATGGTGGTGATTTTAAATGAACTACTGTAAATGATGCTGGTGAAAACGAATGCAACCCTTCAACGAACCAAGTTATAAGCAGATTGCAATCCGTTGGTTTGATTAGGTTTTTATCAAAACTTTGACAACAATTAAAAAAAAAATAAAAACTTGACTGTGCATTTCATCGATCACTTAAGTGACAATAAATGATGGTTTATATATTGTCAAGGATGGAAAGATGCGGGTTGCAAGTTGTTTCTATTTTCAGGCAATTTGATTTGAATTGGATTCTCAAACAATTCCATGATTGTTAAGAATGGATGACAGACTTCAAGAAATCTTATAACTATTAGAAATAACCTCTGAATAATGGTAATTTGTAGCCAACATGGAGCAATGAGGACGTTTGGTCAAAACGCACTGACCGTTGGCCCATGGAGACTGTGCATGGCACAAAAATGGCAGTTGGGAAGCTCAAACCTATAAATGGAGGCTGTTTCTGATACGCGATTAGCGCTAATCATGTATCGCTGAGCAAAACCCCTCGAAAAGGAAAAGCCTCGAGTGCTCGGTCAGAAGGGAAACCAGAAAACCATGGGAAAGCGCTAAAACTGACAGGTGGGTCCCACGCTCAAAACCGGCGGAATATCGAAGGCATTTCAGGCGGCAAGTGGGTTTGGTCGAAGACCCAGCGATTCCATACACCGAGTGACGCGTGTCTGGTGAGGAGAGAGAAATACCGTTTACATTGTGGACTAACGGTCGAGCAACTCAACCGCACGATATAAGTGAAGACCGTAGGATCTGGGGGCTCCAAATCAAACGGAGAGGGTTCAACCTGATGGATGATCGGACCCGAGGGAGAAATAAGCTATGACGCATAAAGATTTGAAGTCCGATTTGACCAATGAGTTGACAGAAGGATCTGTTTCACAGGCATATGGGAAATAATGGAAAAAAAGACCGTTCAAGAACAACTGACACTCAATTCGCAAGAAGATAGGTGGCCACCTCTCTGCGAAGCGTTACGCAGCAACGATGATGCAGGGTAGAGGAGTCCCAACGGACAGAGGCAGGCGATTCAGAGAGCTGGGAAGACGGAGCGAACAGTGGAAGAAACGGGCTTTAAAGCCACGAGCTGACAGAGACAAGACAGAGAGACAGTGAGGCAAAGAAACAGTGAAGAAGTCGAAGGCCAAGAGACACAGAAAGAAAGGCAAAACTGCATAGAACAGAGAAGCCGAGCTGACCATTAGAGTAAGGGCAGCATCGAGCAAACAGAGACCAATTGAGGTCGAAATTCAGTAAGGGGAGTCTGTGAACTCTAAGGACTTGGGAATTCCAAGTGACATCCTATTGATCATCCTCTATCAAGTCAGACTTAGATTGAGCTCCTTATTGTAAGACTATGTTTTAAAAACATAATAAAAAGGTCACCACTAAAATTTGGACCAAGAGACGTAGCCCAGGAGGATTGGGTGAACTCCTTATTAAATTTTGTTGTGTTTCTATTTTGCTTACTATAATCTTTACTATTTCAAGTGTCTGATTATTTTTCAATCTTATTGATCCATTGCCTAAGATAACATAGACACACACACCAACACATGAGTTTGTAATACCTTCATTAATTTCCTGAGGTCACCTAGGGGTGATTTCAGATACAATTGAAGAGTTTTAATAGAAAGAAAAATCTCTAGTGGCATTTAATTGTTTGAGAACTGTGGCGATACTTAGGCCGATGGACTCGCTGATGGATGATGCCATTAAGCCCCTTTAGGTTGGTTACATAGTTCTCGCCATAGCCTCAGAAGACAAGTCTTGCACTGTCATTCCCCTGCCAAGCCAAGTTAACAGACCATTACACAAGGGATTATCTCAATGTAATCCAAATGAAGTGTCATAGAATAGTGTTATTTGGTGTTGGTAATTACACACTGAAAGAAGTTGAATCTAATTTTTGGTTGTTGGAGGATTCATCCTCTGATAAAACTTGCGAATAAAACATTCAATCTAAATTTCGTCAAGCTTCAAACTCTTCTCTGGGTCATATCTTAGATCTCAGTTTGTAAACTGGGTTTCGATGGAAAGATATATATTTTGGGCAAAAGGACGAGTCTCAACTAAAATAGAACATTATAGTGGTGATTTAATATGTTGACATGTTTGTTGCCATGACTAAAGTCTTGGTGTGATTCGCAGAGACCATGGGATCTGTTAGAGTCGGTCTAGTAGCCCTCCACCAGAGATTAAAGCTCTTTGCATTTCATGATTAGGTGTCCCATCAGTGTGATCATGTTGCATTCCATTAGGCATGCCATAATCCTGGTGGAGGGAGTTTGTGTCTTTTATTCCCCTCTTGTTTGGCACTGCTGGTTCAGGTTTGTTTAAGTTAATAAAATCTTCAAAGGGTCATTCATCTTGCTTTAAGTTTCAAGGTCTTAGGTCTAGGGTTGAGTCAATTTTTTCTTGAGAGGTCATAAAGGACCAGCAGGCCAGAGGGCTGTCCTTCATAAAACATCATTTCAATAATTCTCACTATTGTGCAGCTAGATTTTCACCTTGTTTTCAAAACTCTCTTTTTGAAAAACAAAGGTCTTTATCTTGTTTTTGTAAAAATTGTCAAAATTTCATATTCTCCAAATGTTGAAGCGCAGCCTTGGTCTCCTTTTCCAAAGCATCTTGGAAGCTATCCCTGCAAAAATTTTCAGAAGAAATCATCATTTCAACCAATTTTTCAAAGAAAAGAAACCAAAAGTCAGAGCCAATTAATTCAAAAAAAGTGTCAACATTCAAACATTATAAAGTGGGTTTTGGGCAAATAAAAATCTAAAGGAAGCCTATAAAAGCACATCACTCTTCATTAGCAACTCATTTGCCTCTCACAAGCTAAGTGAATCCTTGCAAAGGCAATTTTATGAGTCATTAAGCAAATTGGGCAGTTTTAGAGGCGCGCTACGCATCAGGGAGGGCGCACTACGCGTCAGGGGCGCGCTATGCATCAGGCTGCCTTTCTCAGAACAAATTTGCACGTGCACTACGCGTCAGAGGGGCGCTACGCATTGGGCGAGGCGCGCTATGCGTTGGGTTTTTTGACCAACAAACTATCAGCAAGCTATCAAATCATCTTTTCTCTCAAGCAATTGCAGGTAGGCCTCTCCTCCATGGCTTGATTTGGTTTTGCAAGTTGAATGAGAAATTAATATAATTAAATGCCATGAAGATGGTTCCTGCAGTGCAAAGGAAGAACCCCGCACAGCAACACAAAAGTATATATCATTATGCACTGATCGAGATCATAGTGATGCATCAGTTGGCATAGCAGGGTATTGCTTGGGAGGATTTCATTTCTCGCGACTTCTTCATGGTGCCACAGCCACCTCCTGAAATTGTCCATGATGAGGGAGGGCCTTCACAGCAGTTTCACATTCCAGAGCCCGAGCATGTCAGCACTCCAGCATGTGTTACATATCAGAGAGGCCATAGGGCCTTATTTGAATCTACACGACGAGTATTATCTCCACACCAGGTGGAAGGGGTCTCGCCTTCTTCACCAGCACAGCGAGTGTTATCTCCACATCAGGTGGAAGGGGCCTCGCTTTCGACAGCAGCACAGGTACAGGAGAGAGGCAAGCAGCCCATGATTGATGAGGGGCCATTAGGTGATCCGAACATAGATATTGTTGACCTTGATATCAGCTCTCCTAGCTTAGAGCTGAAGTTGGAAATGGCAAATTGGAAAATCACATACTTAGAGCAGCGCAACAAGCAGTTAGAGGATGAACACACTCTTGATGAGTTGCGGTGGATCCGAGAAGACCAGAACTTGGCTCGCAAGAGCCCCGGTGATTTGACACCTATTGAGCAAGGGTCTATGCTCATTCGGGTGAACACTCATTTAGAGAGGTTGCTAGCCAAGGCAAACAGGGACAAAGATATGCTCTGCCACATGAAGAATCATTATTGGGCCCGCATGCATGTGTGCAAAGCAAAAATGAAGGTACTTAAAGCACGCTTGGCCAAGGCACTAAAACGGAGGAAAATGCCCGATCCACTTCAAATTTTGGTTGAAGCCACCTTGAAGGAGCATGGTGCTCAATGATACACCCTCAGCTCAAAATTCAGAAAATTTGGAGCAATTTTGGTCAATTTTGAATTTGTTTTTGCTAAAAACAGGTTTTTGCCCTCAACGCGTAGCGCGCCGCGCGCTACCCTTAAGTTGGGGAGGTCCATTTCACAAAAACTCAGCATTTTTGGATTTTTCACGACAAATTACACTTGCTCAGCCACTGCCAAGACATTTCATTGAGGTTTGGGCCCTCAAAAGGTCAAAAAACAAGCAAAAAATGACCTTCTGCCACTTTTTGGATACACAGGAAGTAGTCTTGGGAGATTGCATTTTTGGAGGGTCAAATGGCCACAAAATTGGGAAATTCTATTTGAGTTGGAAAGTAGACATCTAGACCTTTCCAACAAGCCCACTTGTGCCTCATTTGGATGCTGGGAAGTGCCCCAAAGGTGGGCTCAAAGGCGTGCTACGCGTTGAGAAATGGCGCGCTACGCATCAGGAAATTTTCTTAATTTTTCACCTTCAGCTCAGGAAAACGCAACATTTGACCAGTTTTGACTTTTTTTGTGGGATTTTTCATCATCCTTGATGTAATTGATGTAATTTCATGTTGACATGACACTTATTTACCTATTCTAGAAGATTCATTCATAAAATGGCAAAAAATTAATGAATGAATTGCTTTCCTAGCTTATAGAGGCAAGTTGTTTTGATTGCCTAGATTATAGTTCTCAGTTTAGAATTGGTTGAAACAGCTCCTAGGATGATGAGCTCGACCCCTAGAGGCAAGGGAATGTGTTAGCTTGCCTATATTATGTATTTTCTTAGTCATTTTCATGGTTGGACTCTTGAGGGAGAAGCTTAGACTGTATTACTCTTTGTATCTCTTCAATTTTGGCAAAGGAAAGACCAGGGTTTTGCAGCACTATTTGGGATTCCTGTGGTGATTTGTGTTGATGGTGTGTTTCTCTCATGTACTTGTAATTTTTTTATGTGTATCATTTTCCTACTCTTCTCTTCTGAAAATTAAGTAAATGAAGTGTTAAGGTAGAATTCATGGTTTCTGTGCTCTTCCTTTAAGTTTGCTTAATATCTATGTTTTCATCTGTTTAAGGAGAACTCTCGATGGTTTCTTTCTCTCCTTAGCTCCTCACCGGTCATATCCATCCATTCACTTATTTCAAAGGCATCAAGACAATCTCCTACCTTGCCCCAAAAAGACCTCTGCAAAAACTGTGTCTCATCCCCGCACCCAAAATTGTCGTGCTCAACTTTCCAACAAAACCCTAAAAATTTAAAATCAAACTTTCTCAATCAGTTTACTAGCCTAAAATCAGTGTTCTTTATTGGTCATCTCAACCCTTTGAAGACCTTTTGCCAAGATAGACCCGGAGAGAGCCCTCTCCTGTCCCCGTAGGGCTAGCTACGAGGCTAAGTGGTTTGATGTTGCCTTGGATTTTGTCTTTTTCAGCCTGAGGCCAAATTCAAGCGCTAACATATTGGCGACCATACTGGGGAGAACAACTTGTTTGTGGGTTGATGTGTTTATTTCATAAGTCTTAGACGGAGCCTGAAGTTATGCCAAGTAGCCTTCGAAACGCTTTTGCTTTGCATAAGCGGAAGTAGATAAACACTGCTGCAGTCCATCTCCGTGAGCTTGTGAATACAACACTTCATTTGTATTTTACCCCAGTACATTTGTAAACTCTGAAACTTTTGATGATAAGTTGGGAGTTTTCACAGGCTGATTGGCTATTTGTTCCTTGATATCCAAGATGGCTTCAGATTCTAGTCATGTATTTAAATCTCACTCATGTCCAGCTGTTTTTAAGTATCTTGAAGACATTGATTTTGACGAGAGTTTTGAGTTGTCCCTGTTCAAAACCAAATCTGAAAGTGCACTTGATTCTCTAGTTCTCAACCCTGATTTTGCTTCTGCCCTTGAAATCGAGAGACACAATAAATTGGTTGAAAATTTCATCCTAAGACACCTTCAGACAGATATCCAAGTCACTAATCTTGTTGATTTCCTCGAAACTATATCTATCAATATTGGATCTACTATCACGGCTTCTGTTCCACACAAACAGACCAATCCTCCTTTTATTTCTATATCCCCTATAGTCACACATCCTGAATCTACAGTCAATTCTCCCTCTTCATCCCATATCGCTTCTCCTCCGCCTATACCTCCCTATACCCCTCATTCACCTACTCCACCTACTACTCCTAGACCCAATCTACCTAAAGCAATGGCTTCCTGGTTTGCCCCTCTTGCTCTTCCTCAAAATCTGCATGATATGCCAGCTGATTATCAGAGTAAAATTCCCATGTTTGATGGCACTCCTCAAGGTTTTTCCGCTCAGCAGCATGTAGACAAAATGGCAACTTTCTTTGATCTATATGAGATAGATGAAGAAGATGTAACTATGCGTTTGTTTGTGCAAACATTCGGAGGAGAGGTAAGAAAATGGTTCAGAGGTTTGACAGCTAGAAGCATACCCACATTGGATGAACTTCAGAAGAAGTTTCTAGATCGATGGGAAATCAGAAAGGATCCACTTCAGATCAATGCCGAGTACAACAATCTTAAACGCAATCATGGTGAGTCTATCCAGGATTACATTATCAGATTTAACACAGTTTACAATGCTATTCCAGATGATTTAAGACCATCTAGAAAATCAGCTCTTCTCAAATTCCCGGATGGCTTTGATCCAGAGATGGCTTATTCACTGCGAGATAGAGATCCGCCTACCTTGGAGGATATGCAGAAAATCGCTGTTAGTGTTGAAGCGAATTTGAATGATAAAAGAGCAAGGATGAAAGCTGAAAAAAGAGTGACAATCAAAGAAGAAGCTTCTACATCAGATCAGCTCCTTCGCAAGGTAGAAAGGATGCTTGAAAATGCTCATCTCGACAAGCCGGAACCACAGATTCGCAATCCTAATTTCCGAGGTCCGCAGCAGCCACAATACAGAATTAAGCAGCGTGAAACAAGGGCACAAAAGTTAGCAGCTCAACAGCAAATGAAACCTCCTCTTCAACAGAATTTTGTTAGCCAAGAATCCGAGGATGAAGGTGATACTATCGGGGAGGAAAATCATTTTTTCACTCCTGATGATTTGCCTACCTATATTACAGAAGAAGAAGAATTTGTGAGAAACTCCATCATCCATCAAGATGAGAATTATATCTTATCAAATGATGCAGCACTTGAGGAAGAATCAGAGGAGTACCAAAGAGGATATCTCAATGCTTTGTCCGCTCAGCAGAGACAATTAAGAAATTGAGCTGTTCCTATAAATCCCATTCAGAAGAAGAAAGATACTTCAGCAAAAAATGATGCAGCTTCCCCACAGAAAAAAGGAAAAGATATAATTGATCCCCTAGCAAGTCCATCATCTTCAGCGGATAAGGTAAATCAGCCACCAAGCATAATGAGGGATAAAGTTGAAAGAAGAGAAGTCCCGGCCAAAGAAGGTGAAAAGGTTTGAGAATTTAGTTTGGAGAATGAAATTTCAAAGCTAAAAGTGTCTATTCCATTGACTGAAATCGTGAAAAACACCAGCTACCGAGGTCAAATTTCCAAAATTTTGAATATTGATCCAATGGTTGACACAGTAAATGTAGAGGATGATCAGCCGGAATTAATTTTTGGACCTGCTTTAAATGGTGAGTCTCCTGAAAATGATGTTCCTCCCTTCTATATCAGTTTGAGGTTGCACGAGTATGTTTTACATAATGCTATGTTTGACTCGGGTGCTTCGCATAATTTGATGCCGAAAGAAATCATGGAAAAGCTGGGATTAGACATCACAAGAAAATATCATGATTTGTATTCATTTGATTCCAGCCGGGTAAAGTGTATCAGATTGATCAAGGACTTGGTGGTAAGCCTAGATCAAATTCCAGCTAAGAATGTCTTGATGGATGTGGTTGTGGCGGATATTCCTCCGCGTTTTGGTATGTTGCTTTCAAGATCTTGGGGAGTTAAGTTGAAAGGTACACTTCAGCTAGATTTTTCTTATGCTACAATTCCAGTCTTCGGTCAAATGAGAAAGTTATATCGGGAGCAAAAGATGAAATACATGATAACTAGCAAAGAAAAGCCAATAAATCATCCTGTAAATTATGTACATACAGATTTGGAGTCGTTTGTTTTGTTTGCTAATAATTTTAATGAGATAGATAGTCAGTTAGTTCAGGCAGAGGATATACCAAAGATTACTGAAAATTTTAGAGAAGTTCTGCAAAAGGAAGGAGAAGAAAAGCCAGCTGCCATGAAACAAATAGCTGAAGCTAAGGGGCAGCAAACAGAAAAAACAGAGGCAACACAGTTTCAGCAGTTGGAAGAAGATGAAGATGGTCTTTGGACCATGGATTTCGATGGCGCTGTGGGTAGCGATGGTGCTGGTATTGGTGTGTGGATTCGAAGTCCCTTTTCTGCGCGAGACAAAGTCCCAAGAAAGGTGAGAGTGTGTTCTTATAAACTAGCATTCGATTGTTCAAATAATGAGGCAGAATATGAGGCTCTCATTGCTGGCCTTAAAATTCTTCGCAAGTTGAAAGCAAAGAAGATTGCAGTTTATGGTGATTCCGAGTTGGTGATAAAGCAAGTTAAAGGTGAATTTCAGGCCAAGCATCCTCGTATGAGGGCATATCGAAATGCTGTCCTAGATATTCTGAAATTATTTTCTGAACATACTTTGACATGTGTGCGCCGCATACAAAATGGTGTTGCGGATGCGCTGGCCAAGGCAACAAGTAACGTAAAAACTCTAATGAATTCCAGCAACAAATTTGAGATTTATGTGAAACACCGCCCCACGGTTCCGGATAATCAAAGATGTTGGCAAGTCTTCCAGGATGATGAAGAAATTAAAGATTTTCTGTAGATTGAAGGTGAGTTTAAAGACATTTCCATAGATACAGAACCAGATGAAGTAAATCAAATGGATGTGCTGCAACTTAAGGAAAATTTTATTCCTAAAGGATTGATTCCTTTGGAAGAGTTGTTTGATCAAGATGATGTGGCCCGCAAACCGACATTGAGACCAACTGAAGAAGGTGTTGAAGAGGTAAACATTGGAGCAGCTGAGAATCCCAAGATGGTAAAGCTATCAAAATCATTGTCACCAAAGGTAAAGAAGGAGTATGTCAGATTGTTATCTTCGTTTTCTAATGTCTTTGCATGGGATTATTCAGATCTGAAAAGATATGACACTAATATCATTCAGCATACTATTCCTATAAAGCCAAATCAGAAACCTTTCCGTCAAAAGTTGAGGAGAATCAATCCTAAATTACTGCCATTGATAGAAAAAGAAGTGAATAGGTTGTACAAGTCTGGAATCATAGTACCTATCAGATTTTCCAATTGGATATCCAATTTGGTACCCGTAAGAAAGAAGACCGGTGAGATCCATTTATGCATTGACTTCAGAAATTTCAATAAGGTGTCTTTAAAAGACAGTTATCCGTTGCCCAAGATGGATCATATATTGCAGCGAGTAGTTGGAGCATCAAGGATGTCGCTACTTGATGGCTATTCCGGGTACAATCAGATTTTAGTAAATGAGGATGATCGTGACAAAACTGCATTCACTACTCCATGGGGAACCTTTCATTATGCAAAGATGCCGTTTGGTTTGAAAAATGCAGGTGCCACTTTTCAGCGTGCGATGGATATGGCCTTTGCCAACGAGAAAGATGTCTTTTTAGTTGTTTACCTTGATGATTTGACTGTATTTTCAAAATCTGATGAAGAACATTTATATCACTTGAAATTGGTTTTTCAAAAGTGCAGAAAATATGGTATTTCGCTGAATCCAAAGAAAAGTCTTTTCGCCATGAGTGAAAGCAAGCTCTTGGGCCACATAATTTCAAAAGACGGCATCCGTATAGATCCTGCACGTGTTGAAGCTATTCAGCAAATTGAGTAGCCTCGGAACAAAAAAGAAATACAGTCCTTTAACGGTAAGTTGAATTTTCTGCGTCGCTTCATTCCGAATCTAGCCGAGCATCTTAGAGAAATCACAAGCATGCTGAAAAAGGACAGCCAGCTAAAGTGGACCGAAGAGGCGGTAAAATCTTTCAATTTGGTAAAGTTGGTTCTATCTTCAGCCCCTACTCTAATCAGTCCGGATTACACACAAGATTTTATTTTATTTTCATTTGCTTCTGAGCACACATTGGCAGCTGTACTAATGCAAAAAAGAGATGGAATTGAGAAGCCTATTGCTTTCTTCAGCCATATTATAAGGGACGAAGCATTGAAGTATAACATCATCGAAAAACAAGCGCTTGCGCTTGTGAAGGCATTGAAGGATTTCCATGTGTATATATTGAATTCCCACATTATTGCATATGTTCCTAATGCAGCAGTAAAGGATGTTTTACTACAGGCAGAACCGGAAGGAAGGCGGGGTAGATGGATTATTGCATTATTAGAGTATGATGTAGAAATTAAACCCACTAAGCTGATCAAAGGTCAAGGTCTTGCCAAATTGATGGCTGAAACAAATCTCCACGTCCTAGATATCAATTTGATAGTTGCCATGTCCGATGAAGATGAGGAGAATTCAGCACAACAGGTATCTGACATCTTTATTTCTTCTCCTTGGTATGCTGATATTATATATGTACTTCAAAATTTGTCTTCACCTCCCGGGATGCCTCGAAATAATAGTAGGACATTGAAGTTGAAAGCAACCAAGTTTTGCATCCTCAAATCTGCACTATATTGGAAAGACCCCGGTGGAATATTGTTGAATTGTTTGGTCGAGGAGGAAGCCAAAACAGTTGTGGAAGATTTTCATAAAGGTGACTGCGGGGGCCATTTGTTTTGGAAGACTACAGAAAATAAGATCCTAAGGGCAAGGTTTTATTGGCCTTCATTGTTTTCAGATGTATATAAAGCTGTCAAGAATTGTCATGAGTGCCAAATTTTTCATGGGAAGCATAAATTACAGCCATTGCCTCTCAAACCAATTGAAGTCAGCGCACCATTTCAGCAGTGGGGTTTGGATTTTATCGGCGAGATTCATCTGGCATCATCAGGACAGCATAGATGGATATTGACAGCTATAGATTACTTCACAAAATGGATTGAAGCCATTCCCACCCGACAGGCCACGGATGCGGTAATTATTTCTTTCCTTGAAAATAATATACTGTCACGTTTTGGCTATCCGAGTGAGTTAATTACAGATAATGCAGCAGCATTCAAATCAAAGAAAATGGTTGAATTTTGCTACAAATACAATATCAGCTTGGGGCATTCTACCGCTTACCATCCGCAAGGAAATGGGTTGGCAGAATCTTCAAATACGTCCTTGGTAAATATCATTAAAAAGTTGCTGGAAATCAATAAGAAGAGCTGGCATAAAAAGTTAGTGAATGCACTGTGGGCTGATAGGGTAAGTCAGAAAAAGTCAATTGGCATGTCTCCTTTTGAGTTGGTGTACGGGACAGATGCAGTGTTTCCTACTTCGCTCGCTATTCTGGTGGTCAAATTGCTTCAAGAAGCTGGTAGTGAGGAAGATCCCATGCAGAGGCGGATTAATCAAATGATTCATTTACAGTAGACACGGGAGGAGGTTCTTCACAATACTCTCAAGTTGCAAGAGCGCATAAAGAATATTTATGACAGGAAAGCAAAACCAGATGACTTCCAAATAGATGATGTGGTTTTGAGGTGGGATGCTCGGAATGAAGACAAAGGGAAGCACGGCAAATTTGACAATTTATGGAAGGGTCCCTACAAGATCGCAGCATATCATGGCCAAAATTCTTTTCTTCTCAAGGAAATGAACGGAGATGATTATCCCGGAGGGTCGATCAATGGTCGGCTGCTAAAGAGGTACCATGTCTGAGCATTTTCTGTTCTTGTCAGCATCATTGTACATACCGTTTTACTCTTATTTTATCGCATGTGTGTACTGATCTTTCATCCTCAGTCTGGGGCCCGCGGTGAAGGCTATAATTCTGAAGATGAAGATTGGTTGGTTTGAGGTTTGTCAAGGTGTTTTTATCAGTCCATTTTTTGTCCACAATTGAGTTAGTTTGGGTCAAAGTTGTGTCCAATTCTCAGTCAAATCTGCAGTCACTAAAGCTGTCAGAGTTTGTGTCAAATGAGTAAATAATGACTCCATCGCCCAATGGTTGAAAGCACTGGTCTGAGGTTCTTGGCATCTCCAAGGAGCTACCATCCCCATTGGAGCCAAAGTTAGAGTCGGTCTAGTAGCCCTCCACCAGAGATCAAAGATCTTTTCATTTCATGATTAGGTGTCCCATCAGTGTGATCATGTTGCATTCCGTTAGCCATGCCATAATCCTGGTGGAGGGAGTTTGTGTCTTTTATTCCCCTCTTGTTTGGCACTGCTGGTTTAGGTTTGTTTAAGTTAATAAAATCTTCAAAGGGTCATTCATCTTGCTTTAAGTTTCAAGGTCTTAGGTCTAGGGTTGAGTCAATTTTTGTCTTGAGAGGTCATAAAGGACCAGCAGGCCAGAGGGATGTCCTTCATAAAACATCATTTCAATAATTCTCACTATTGTACAGCTAGATTTTCACCTTGTTTTCAAAACTCTGTTTTTGAAAAACAAAGGTCTTTATCTTGTTTTTGTAAAAATTGTCAAAATTTCAAATTCTCCAAATGTTGAAGCGCAGCCTTGGTCTCCTTTGCCAAAGCATCTTGGAAGCTATCCCTACAAAAATTTTCAAAAGAAATCATCATTTCAACCAATTTTTCAAAGAAAAGAAACCAAAAGTCAGAGCCAATTAATTCAAAAAAAGTGTCAACATTCAAACATTATAAAGTGGGTTTTGGGCAAATAAAAATCTAAAGGAAGCCTATAAAATCACATCACTCTTCATTAGCAACTCATTTGCCTCTCACAAGCTAAGTGAATCCTTGCAAAGGCGATTTTATGAGTCATTAAGCAAATTGGGCAGTTTTAGAGGCACGCTACGCATCAGGGAGGGTGCGCTACGCGTCAGGGGCGCGCTACGCATCAGGCTGCCTTTCTCAGAACAAATTTGCACGTGCGCTACGCGTCAGAGGGGCGCTACGCATTGGGCAAGGCGCACTACGCGTTGGGTTTTTTGCCCAACAAACTGTCAGCAAGCTATCAAATCGTCTTTTCTCTCAAGCAATTGCAGGTAGGCCTCTCCTCCATGGCTTGATTTGGTTTTGCAAGTTGAATGAGAAATTAATATGATTAAATGCCATGAAAATGAGAAGTCAAAACCCTACTTTGATGTGGAAGATTTAAAGTCTTAATGGTGCTAGGGTTTCAAGTTTTTTTTGCTGTCCAAGGTTGCCCATTTGTGATCCCTCTTTTCCCTCATTTTCATCAACATTCTCCTTCAAATTTTCCCAAAAAATTTCATAATTCTTCTCTCTAAAATTCCTAAAACCTACTAAATTCCCAAACCCCACTTCACCTTAAAATCCCACAATTTTGTGATTTCCCATGTTGCTTTCCCTAAATTCCTTCTTTATCTTTATTGTCCCTAATTCCCTCATGTTCCCCTATCCCTAACAATTCCCTTGTATTTATGTCCCCTTGGTGACAGCATTTGAAAAAGTCAAACAGCAGTTAATTGGGTGCAAAGTCAGCAATACATTTCAGCCATCTTGCCTTCAAAACCATGTCAGAAACCGAATCAGATTATCAGCAGAGTTATGACAGTGATTCAACACCGGAGGTAGAAGTGCCAAGGAGGCATCACAAGGGTGGTAAGGGTGGTCAGCATGTCAGGGAGGAGCCCACTTCTCTGGCTCATTTGCAAGCTTGTCCACTTGCAATGACATGTTTTCAGTATCAATCATGCCTTGGATATTATGAGCGAATCTCACAAATTCAACATCACAAAGAACTAGTCCGCTTGTTTGTCCTACATTTGCACAATGGTCATGTGAACCTTGCAGGAGTGGATTTCACTCTATCACCTGAAATTGTTGCTCAAGCCACCGGGATACCAAATGTTGGGGAGGAGTGGAACAAGCGCAAGTATCTAGACAGATTTCATTATTAACCATACATCAAACCCGGATGCATGAGACACCTAACTGCTGTTTTTCCTTTCAGATTCCTAAGGGATGAGTATGCACCCTTGATGAGGCTCATTATGCGCTATTTCACTTGTGAGGGCAGATTTTCACGTTTATATTCGTACCATATTCGTTTGTTGATGCATTTCACTCGGGTACGAATGATGAACATTCCATTTTTCATGTGCCAAAATATAGAGAAGATGGTGCCCGTAGTGCAAAGAAAGAACCCCACACAGCGACACAAAAGTATATATCATTATGCACTGATCGAGATCATAGTGATGCATCAGTTGGCACAACAGGGTATTGCTTGGGAGGATTTCATTTCTCGCGACTTCTTCATGGTGCCATAGCCACCTCCTGAGATTGTCCATGATGAGGGAGGGCCTTCACAATAGTTTCACATTCCAGAGCCCGAGCATGTCAGCACTCCAGCATGTGTTACATATCGGAGAGGCCACAGGGCCTTATTTGCATCTGCACGGCGAGTATTATCTCCACACCAGGTGGAAGGGGTCTCGCCTTCTTCGCCAGCACAGCGAGTGTTATATCCACATCAGGTGGAAGGGGCCTCGCTTTCAACAGCATCACAGGTACAGGAGAGAGGTAAGCAGCCCATGATTGATGAGGGGCCATCAGGTGATCCGGACACAGATATTGTTGACCTTGATATCAACTCTCCTAGCTTAGAGGTAAAGGAGATCATTCAACAACAAAAGGTTGAAAATGACTTGTTGCAGCAAAAGTTGGAAATGGAAAATTGGACAATCACATACTTAGAGCAGTGCAACAAGCAGTTAGAGGATGAACACACTCTTGATGAGTTGCGGAGGATCCGAGAAGATCGGAACTTGGCTCACAAGAGACCCGGTGATTTGACACCTATTGAGAAAGGGTCTATGCTCATTCGGGTGAACACTCATTTAGAGAGGTTGCTAGCCAAGGCAAACAGGGACAAAGATATGCTCCGCCACATGAAGAATCATTATTGGGCCCGCATGCATGTGTGCAAAGCAAAAGTGAAGGTACTTAAAGCACGCTTGGCCAAGGAACTAAAACGGAGGAAAAGGCCCGATCCACTTCAAATTTTGGCTGAAGCCACCTTGAAGGAGTATGGTGCTCAATCATACACCCTCAGCTCAAAATTCTGAAAATTTGGAGCAATTTTGGTCAATTTTGAATTTTTTTTTGCTAAAAACAGGTTTTTGCCCTCAACGCGTAGCGCGCCGCATGCTACCCTTATGTTGGGGAGGTCCATTTCACAAAAACTCAGCATTTTTGGATTTTTCATGACCAATTACACTTTCTCAGCCACTACCAAGACATTTCATTGAGGTTTGGGCCCTCAAAAGGTCAAAAAACAAGCAAAAAATGACCTTCTGCCACTTTTTGGACACACAGGAAGCCATCTTGGGAGATTGTATTTTTGGAGGGCAAATGGCCACCAAATTGAGAAATTCCACTTGGGAGGGAAAGTAGACATCCCGACCTTTCCAACCAGCCCACTTGTGCCTCATTTGGATGCCGGGAAGTGCCCCAAAAGTGGGCTCAAAGGCGCGCTACGCGTTGAGAAGGTGCGCTACGCATCAGGACATTTTCTCAATTTTTCACCTTCAGCTCAGGAAAATGCAACATTTGACCAGTTTTGACTTTTTGGTGGGATTTTTCATCCTCCTTGATGTAATTGATGTAATTTCATGTTGACATGACACTTATCTACCTATTCTAGAAGATTCATTCATAAAATGGCAAAAAATTAATGAATGAATTGGTTTCCTAGCTTATAGAGGCAAGTTGTTTTGATTGCCTAGATTATAGTGCTCAGTTTAGAATTGGTTGAAACAGCTCCTAGGATGATGAGATCGACCCCTAGAGGCAAGGGAATGTGTTAGCTTGCCTATATTATGTATTTTCTTAGTCATTTTCATGGTTGGACTCTTGAGGGATAAGCTTAGACTGTATTACTCTTTGTATCTCTGCAATTTTGGCAAAGGAAAGACCAGGGTTTTGCAGCACTATTTGGTATTCCTGTGGTGATTTGTGTTGATGGTGTGTTTCTCTCATGTACTTGTAAGTTTTTTATGTGTATCATTTTCCTACTCTTCTCTTCTGCAAATTAAGTAAATGAAGTGTTAAGGTAGAATTCATGGTTTCTATGCTCTGCCTTTAAGTTTGCTTAATATCTATGTTTTCATCTGTTTAAGGAGAACTATCGATGGTTTCTTGCTCTCCTTAGCTCCTCACCGGTCATATCCATCCATTCACTTATTTCAAAGGCATCAAGACAATCTCCTACCTTGCCCCAAAAAGACCTCTGCAAAAACTGTGTCTCATCCCCGCACCCAAAATTGTCGTGCTCAGCTTTCCAACAAAACCCTAAAAATTTAAAATCAAACTTTCCCTATCATTTTACTAGCCTAAAAGCAGTGTTATTTATTGGTCATATCATCCCTTTGAAGACCTTTTGCCGAGATAGACCCGGAGAGAGCCCTCTCCTGTCCCCGTAGGGCTAACTACGAGGCTAAGTGGTTTGATGTTGCCTTGGATTTTGTCTTTTTCAACCTGAGGCCAAATTCAAGCGCTAACAGGATCCATATACGGATCGCTTTATTTGTGACTCAATTTCCCTTTTTTTTTACTTGTGATTCCTTCTGATATGCCCAGGCCCAATTAGTATCATTCTGGAGCTGACATGCCATCTCCACTGGCACATCTAGAAATCTCTCAAACGACCCTTATTATTATTTAAGGATCCTGGTTATTGCCCTTCTGGAGTCCTTTATCCCGGTCTCAACCTCGAAGACAATGCAATGCGATGGGATTTCCTGAAGCAAGTGTATTCAATCTTGAGCACGCAATTGTTTTTGACCATAATTATCACTGTAGCCATTTTTTTACTCACCCATCAATCTTTTCCTGGTTCTCTACTTGGACACTTTAAATTTGTTTATGTCCTTGACGCAGTTGCTGAGGAGAAGCAAATAAGAATTTAGCACCTTCTTTCCATGCTTTAACGAAGAAGAGCCATTCCATGGCTATGGAAGCGGAGGTGATGGTTATGGAATACCAACATTGACGCAGTGACCATCTTTTCTTTCAACACATCTAAGCTACACTGACATTTTTCATCCCAACAAAATGTCGCGTCCTTCTTTAGCAGTTTCTCCATGGGTGCAGTAATTTAAGCATAAGATTTGATAATTTTTCTATAGTATCCCATATGTCCCAGTATTGCACGCAGCTGCTTGACGTTCCTAGGGGCCTCTAAGTTCACAATAACCAGAATATTTGTAGGGTCCACCATCAATCCTTTCTTACACACAACATGACCCAGCGTGATCTGGTATCTGCGACATGTATCCAACATCAGGCATAGAATTACTACATGGTGCTTCCTAATCCAAACATCATCCAGTCATCAAAGTATACCTCCAATGAACTCCTTGAACACTTCTATGACTACATGGGAAAATATCGCAGGTTCATTCTTTAGTCCAAATGGCAATGCAGTGTACTAGAAATAACCCCACTCCATTGTGAAGGTCATTTTTCCTCTATCCTCTTGCATGATCTTGATCTGATGATACCTTGAAAACCCGTCAGTAAAGGAATAAGCCTCGTGCCCTCAAGAATTATCTAGAACTTCGTATGTGAATGACATCGGGAATGGATCGTGGACACATGCATCGTTAAGCTTCCGCAGATCTATGTAGATCCTTATTTCACCCTTTTGTTTCTTTTCTTGAACCACCATTGGGCTCACCCAATCAAATTCTTCAACATGTTCTATGATGCCTACCTCCAACATCTTATCTAGATCCTGGCGAACCTTTTCCTTATACTTAGATTAAGGTGGTAAGGCCTCTATTTACTAGGCTTCGCATCTGGCTTCAATGTGATTTTCATAATGCCCAAATCACCAATTATTCCCTCTAGATCTGAAAATTTATTTGGAAAGAGATCTTGGTATTCGTGAAGAAATTCAACAACTTTATCCACTGTAGCATCATCTGAGTAATCTCCAATTTTCGCGAACTTCAATTCTTCCTTAGTGCCAATGTTTACTTGCTTAGTTTTCAGAGGTGCGGAGATGTCTAGGTTTTCTATTTTTGGTCCTTCACCTTCGCGATGCCCTTCTGCCTCCAGAATATTGATGTTCCTGTTGTCCTAGGTTGTCATTGATGTTAATATGGCAATATTCTAGATACTAGAGGATGACATTAAGCCAAGGGGAAGATGAGCGATCCATGAAGAGATAGGAGCAAGGCCATCAGGATAGCCAAGCCATAAACAAGAGGAGTTACCAAAGGAGGTAGATCAAAGCATATCACAGGATATTAGATCAAGAGAGGCATTCATATATGCAAGGAGGTCTTTGAAAGACACTGCCAAGCCAAAAGAGCCACATTGGACCAAGAGGAGCTGCAAGAGGAGCTATATATATATATATATATATATATATATATATACAGACATATCAGAGCAAGGAGGCATATCAAAGCAAGAGGAGCCATATATGTATATGTCATATATATATGCTCCAAAGAAGAGGAGCACACAGAGCCATCGGAGGAGCAATGGATGCATTTAACAACTATCAGGAGCTATCGGAGCAAGAATGTCAAAACTCCACTATCGGGAGTGGTGATATGTCTCAAACTCATGTATTTACCCATCAGTGGCAAAAACTATGCATATATGTCTTTAACACTATCGGAGGCGCAAATGGAGGCTAAGATGCGTACATAGGAAAATACACTATCGGAGGCAGAAAGCGTACTTGAATTTTTATGAATGGGAGCGTTGAGTTGTGTTGGGTCTGGTACATAATATTATATCACATCGACACTTCGAGAGTGGCATTATAGTGTGTCAAGTGGACCATTGCAATCGCCGATAACAATTATCACATCTGGAATTTGGAGCAGAGGTAATACAGTGTTAAGCGACCCTTTCCTTGCGATTGTTGATTGCGATAAGGTTGCGGACCCGATGAGAATATTAACTATGGTTTAATACCATATCGCATCCACCCATCGCAATGCTACACAGAGGGTTCTCCGACTAGAAGCACCGATTGTGATGTAAGTCATGGACCCGATGGTCCGATTGCAACATGGTTCAATGTAATATCACATCCGCAAGTGGATCAGCCATCGGCCATCAGCGGAGTGATGGGTCTGATATATAAAGGACCCTCGGGAGTCACAAATCGCTGATTGCGATTTAAGCATGGACCCAATACAGGAATAGGTGCGGGTAAACTAAATTTGAAATCCTCCATTAGTGTTTCTCACCTGTTTTCTCATATATTTCCTGTGTAACTCAAAAATGTATTACGCTGGGATTTTGAGGAACAGTCCCGATAGTTCAGGAGGCTGCATACACCAGTTGTGATTGCGATTAGACGTGGCTATCTATTAAATGAATCAGAACTCTGTGTATGCCCAACATCATTGCCAAACAGAGCACTATTACGGTAAACAGGGAAGATGGGTTCTCCGTGGATCGTTTGGACCTGGCCATTGATTCAACGTGTCCTGTGAGCATGAATAGACAGAGGAAACCGAAAGATGGGAAGCTGAAGAAGCAAGCGAGCACAGAGGAAATGACAGCGAGCATTGAGGAAGTCTAAGAGGCGGTGTAAGAGGAAACGAATGGACAAAGGCATGGGAATGCATAAAACAGTAAAAACAGAGGACTGTGGAGGCTGTTGTTGTTGCGAAGAACCAGAATATGAGGTAGCAGAAGCAACAGAGGTGGTTAAGCATTGTATGAAGTTGCTGGTGAACACTGGTGAAGGCTACTGCAGTTGTTGAACACTGTTGAAGCAGTTGGAGAAAACAACAGAACAGAAAGAGGGTCCAGAATAACAGAAAGAGGGCCGCAGGGCTAACAGGACAACAGACAGTCGAAGGGGAGAAGTAGCTAGCAGAGAACATAAGCTTGAACAAGAAGTTGTTCTTTATGTAGAGCTTAGTGCAGCTAACAGTAGACTGACTAGAGCTGTGTGAAGACATTATCAGAGAGCATGAAGGCTATTGGAGACTATGCATGGGCAGTGTGCAGAGTTGTAAAGACTCATTCATAAGAAGACTGGTTGTCATTGATATTGTAGTTTGGAGACTACAGTGAAGCTGTAAATAGACAAAACTCAGCAGAGAAGAGTTTTTAGAGTAGAACATTATTATCAAAAATGCCTTGACAGGATTGGAGTACTTGGGGTTGGTGCCTCAAAAGAAAGAAGGATAGGAGTCCTTGGGGCTGGTGCCTCAGAAGCAAGAAGGATAGGAGTCCTTGGGGCTGGTGCCTCAAAAGCAAGAAGGATAGGAGTCCTTGGGGCTAGTGCCTCAGAAGTAAGTAGGATTGGAGTCCTTGGGGTTGATGCCTCAGAAGTAGGAAGGATTGAAGTCCTTGGGAGTTGGTGCTCCTAATTCCAAGATTGGTGTCTTGGCAAAATAGAGTTGGTGCTCTGGAGGTTGGAGCCTCACCAAAGTCTAAGTTGGAGCTTGGCAACTGATTGTAACCATCTATATATTGTATCTATTTTACTGCACAGTTTATATTAATAAAAGCATTTATTCTTGTTGTTCATCTTGTGCTCTGAATATATATGTTTTAACTGGTGAAACAATAGTGGGAAAAGGAAATACTGATTCACCCCCCCTAGTATTTCCAGCAATTAGTATCAGAGCAAGTTCCTTCATTCAAAGCCTAACAGCTTGAAGTTTAACCCTTAGAACATAAATGGTGAATTCAAGGAAGAAAGTCTCCAATCCTCCTAAGGATGTGTCTCCCCCTACTACTAAAATAGAAGACAATCAATTTGAGGAGGCTCCAAGGCTCAATGGGAAATTTAATATATGGGAAGCAAGAGTGAGGAATTTCTTACAGACTCAAGGCATTGAAATCTGGAAATTAGTGATTGATGATAGCAGGATGGATAGAGAATCCAAGGAGTACAATGCAAAAGCAGTAAAGACAATCTTGAATGGGCTCCCTAATTATGTAAAGAACAATCTAGGAAAAGATTCATCAACAAAGGGCCTATGGGACAAACTTCATGATCTTCACTCAAAAGGAGCATTGACCATGACCATCAGTCAAGAAGATGATGGAAATCTAGAAGGAAATCCAGAACCCATCATAGAAGCTAAAAATGAGAATGATGACATCAAGGCTAAAGCAGACCTAGAAGATGAAGAGAATGAAAAAGACTTTGTAGAAGAACTCCTTGCTCAACTTATGATTGCCATGGAAGAAATTAACAATTTGAAAAAGGAAAATGAGGCACTTAAGAATATAGCTCCAGTTGGTGACCAAGATCAAACCAGAAAGAAAGTTGACCTCATCAAGCTTCAAGTACAAGAAAGGAATGAAGAGCTTGCCAAGCTTAAGAAGGAATATCATCAAATCAAAAGAAATCATCACGAAGAAGTCATATCCATGACAAATCAATTGGATAAAGCAAAGAAGCAGGAAGATATCCTGTCAAGCCAACTTGAACAAAGGCACAAGAGCTTGAACAAACTTGAAGAAGAGATTGGTTAGTACAAGGTAGAGGTCTCCTCTCTCAAATCTCAACTACAAGAAGCAAGGAAACAAGCACAAGGAGCTAAAAAGACTGTGGAAGCATTGGAAGTCATAGAAGGACAGGTTGATGAAGCAGGAAAGGAAATAAACACCGTGATCTATCAACTAAAAGCAAAGGATGAAGAAATCTTCAAAATGAAGTCAGATATCATCTCCCTTAAAATAGTAACAGATGAAACTACTCATAGCAAGGAAGAAACTGAGAAACAACTTGCCAAGAAGAATAATGAGTGTGAAAGATTGGAAAAAGAGATTGTCTTCCTCAGAACAAAGGTTAAATGGATGAACAAAATCTCGAAGAGCTCTCAAGCCTTGGATGACATGCTCAGCTATCACAGATGTCCATCTGATAAATCAGGTCTTGGATATGTAGGTGAATCCTCAAACTAGAATGAAAATGCTTTAAACAAAAGAGAAGTGAAGAAGCTAGAAAGAAATGGTGATGCTCCCAGTTCTAGTAAATGCAAGGAGAAAAATCAAGGCTATAATAGAAGAAATCCTGCTCCAAGAAGAAAACCAGCTCCAAGAAGAAATGTAGATGATGTCAAAGAGGCGAGAGGCAATGGTTATCATCAAAGGATCTCAAGGCAGAAAGGCTTCAGAAGTACATCAAGGAAACCTCCATCTCCCAGGTACCAAAGTTCATTTTATGGTTATTGTTATTCTTGTTCAAACTTTGGTCACTTGGCAAAAGTCTGTAAAGCATATCATAAATATAGATGTTATGGTCCCCAACCATCTCATAGAGATAGATGTTATAGTCTCCGACAACCTCCAAGAAACAATTTTGCAGGAAGAAAGCATGAATTCTTATTCATGAACAATGTAGAATGCTTCAAGTGTCATAACATTGGTCATATGGCACGTGATTGTAACTTAACATAGGCTCTTACACAAGCTAGAACCATGCAAAAGAAGAAAGTTACACAAGTATGGAGAAGGAAGGAAATACAATCTGAAAGTCCCTTGAGTTCTTCAGCCAACAACATATGTCATTGGCCTAAATTTTGAGAATCTAAGCATTTTATAAGAAGACTCTGCCAAAAGGAGACGATGCATACAGTTAGGGGGAGCCTGTAATTCTTGATCATTATCACTGAAGCTATTAGTGAATGGGTCCTTATGAAATCCTTGCTGAACTATATTAACAGTCATTCTTTGATGAAGATCATGTCTCAGGAGCACTCCATTGAAGCATATGATCCTATAACCATTCTTTGGACTGTTGTTAAAGAAATAGGGCAAACAACCATGGTGCTATTATCACAGAAGTTTATGTCTTAACTCAGGAATTTAATGTGAGAACAGATAAATTCTGGACACTAATAGAGGTAGTCTTCAAACAAACAGATAGATTTGGAATGGAGTTTGAAGTAAGAGTAGCTGGCAGCATATAACAAAACTAAAGCATTGCATGAAGATGCAAATCAACAGAATAAATTTAAAGGACAGTCACAGATTGGATATCTGAATCTGCAAAGATATGTATGAGAACACAAGGATAAGATGGCTCACAGGAAGGAGAATGTTGTGTAGTCAAGCATAACTTAAGCTGATACAAATCACTTAAGAAATATAGCAATAGTAAGGCACAACCCCTCACATTTTTGTCCAAATGCAATGATGATTGAATACTAGATCGCAGTAACTTAAGGGGAAGCACAGAGACACAAAGGAACTCAGATTTGAAGAAAGATAGCAAGAAAGACAATCTCAGGGGAATTTTCTCTTGATTCGGACTATGAAGGCCTCTCAATGTTACCTGTGGAGACAACAATATGGATTGAAGCATAAAATCTTGGACTTTAACACTTGGTGTATGGCCGTTTTCAATCTGAATGAAAGCATTAAAGTAGAGCATCTTTAAGCATTGTTGAAGCCATGATAAAGCAGTTCTGAGACATGAAGAGGGAATAATGTGGTAATTGATGATAAAGCATCAATCCTTCTATCTTGAGTAAAAATAAGAAGAGCACTATGACAGGGGGAGTCACAGACCCATGAAGATCTACCATTCATGAAGAACAGAAGCAGCTTGATAGCGAGAGTCCCAGAGCACTCCTTTGCCATTGATGTCAAAGTGGGAGAGAAGAAGAATATTTCCATCAATAACAAAGGGGAAGATTGTTGTCCTAGGTTGTCATTGATGTTAATATGGCAATATTCTAGATACTAGAGGATGAAATGAAGCCAAGGGGAAGTCGAGCGATCCATGAAGAGACAGGAGCAAGGCCATCAGGATAGCGAAGCCATAAGCAAGAGGAGTTACCAAAGGAGGCAGATCAAAGCATATCACAATATATTAGAGTAAAATAGGCATTCAAATATGCAAGGAGGTCTTTGAAAGACACTTCCAAGCCAGAAGAGCCACATTGGACCAAGAGGAGCTGCAGGAGGAGCCATATATATATATATATATATATATATATATATAGATATATATATATATATATATATATATATATATATATATATATATATATATCATATATATATGCAGAAACAGACATATCAGAGCAAGGAGGCATATCAAAGCAAGAGGAGCCATATCTGTATATGTCATATATATATGCGCCAAAGAAGAGGAGCACACAGAGCCATCAGAGGAGCCAAGAGGCAGCAAACAGAGCTATCAGAGCTATAGAGGAAACAGACTGCACTATAGGGAGCCATCGGAGGAGTAATGGATGTATTTAACAGCTATCGGGAGCTATTGGAGCAAGAATGTCAAAACTCCACTATTGGGAGCGGCGATATGTCTCAAACTCATGTATTTACCCATCGGCAGAAAAAACTATGCATATATGTGTTTAACACTATCGGAGGCGCAAATGGAGGCTAAGGCGTGTACATAGGAAAATACACTAACGGAGGTAGAAAGCGTACTTGAATTTTTATGAACGGGAGCGTTGAGTTGTATCGGGTCCAGTACATAATATTACATCGCATTGGCACTTCGGGAGCGGCGTTACAGTGTGTCAAGTGGACCATTACAATCACCGATAGCGATTATCACATCAGGAATTTGGAGCGGAGGTAATACTGTGTTAAGTGGCCCTTTCCTTGCGATCGTTGATTGTGATAAGGTTGCGGACCCGACGAGAATATTAAATATGGTTTAATATCATATCACATCTGCCCATCACAATGCTACACAGACGGTTGTCCGACTAGAAGCACCGATTGTGATGTAAGTCATGGACCCGATGGTCCGATTGCAACATGGTTCAATGTAATATTGCATCCGCAAGTGGATCGGCCATCGGCCATCGGCAGAGTCGTGGGTCTGATCTATAAAGGACCCCCGGGAGTCATGAATCACTGATTGCGATTTAAGGATGGACCCGATACAGGAGTAGGTGCGGGTAAACTAAATTTGAAATCCGCCATTAGTGTTTCTCACCTGTTTTTCATATATTTCCTGTGTAACTCAAAAATGTATTGCACTGGGTTTTTGAGGCAAAAGTACATTAAGGAACGTTCCCGATAGTTTAGGAGGCTGAACTACGCCGGTTGCAATTGCGATTGGACGTGGCTGTCAGTTAAATGAAGCAGAACTCTATGTATGCCCGACATCATTGCCAAACGGAGCACTATTACGGTAAACAGGGAAGATGGGTTCTCCGTGGATTGTTTGAACCTAGCCATTGATTCAACATGTCCTATGAGCATGAATAGACAGAGGAAACCGAAAGATGGGAAGCTGAAGAAGCAAATGAGCACAGAGGAAATGACAGCAAGCATTGAGGAAGTATAAGAGGCGGTGTAAGAGGAAATGAATGGACAGAGGCATGGGAATGCATAAAACAGTAAAACCAGAGGATTGTGGAGGCTGTTGTTGTTGGAAGAACCAGAATATGAGGTAGCAGAAGCAGCAGAGGTGGTTAAGCATTGTATGAATTTGCTGGTGAATGTTGGTGAAGGCTGCTGCAGCTGTTGAACACTCTTGAAGCAGTTGGAGAAAACAACAGAATAGAAAGAGGGTCTAGAATAACATAAAGAGGGCCGCAGGGCTAACAAGACAACAGATAGTTGAAGGGGAGAAGTAGCTAGCAGAGAACATAAGCTTGAACAAGAAGTTGTTCTTTATGTAGAGCTTAGTGCAGCTAACAGTAGGCTGACTAGAGCCATGTGAACACATTATCAGAGAGCAGGAAGGCTATTGGAGACTATGCGTGGGCAATGTGCAGAGTTGTAAAGACTCATTCATAAGAAGACTGGTTGTCATTGATACTGTAGTTTGGAGACTACAGTGAAGCTGTAAATAGACAGAACTCAGCAGAGAAGAGTTTTGAGAGTAGAACATTATTATCAAAAGTGTCTTGACAGGATTGGAGTACCTGGGACTAGTGCCTCAAAAGCAAGAAGGATAGGAGTCCTTGGGGCTGGTGCCTCAGAAGCAAGAAGGATAGGAGTCCTTGGGGCTGGTGCCTCAAAATCAAGAAGGATAGGAGTCCTTGGGGCTAGTGCCTCAGAAGTAAGTAGGATTGGAGTCCTTGGGGTTGATGCCTCAGAAGTAGGAAGGATTAAAGTCCTTGGGAGTTGGTGCTCCTAATTCCAAGATTGGTGTCTTGGTAAAATAGAGTTGGTGCTCTGGAGGTTGGAGCCTGACCAAAGTCCAAGTTGGAGCTTGGAAATTGATTGTAACCATCTATATATTATATCTATTTTACTACGTAGTTTATATTAATAAAAGCATTTATCTTGTTGTTCATCTTGTGCTCTTAATATATATGTTTTAACTGGTGAAATAATAGTGGGAAAAAGAAATACTGATTCACCCCCCCTCTCAGTATTTCCAACAGTTCCTCAGGTCTTCTTCTTCCTCTTCAATGGTCACATTATAAAATTCCAAGGTGTGGCGCAGCTGGGTGCTCCAGTCTGGTTCGGTCTATTCCATAGGTTCCTTTGGCATTTTGAAGATAACTGGCTTAATCTCTTGCAGCGCTTCATCGATTCTTGCAAAGCCATCTTCAAAGCTAAAAGTCAATAAGAATCCTTCCTTCAATACACCCCACTCCGCAGTGCCATGGCAGAGCTCTGTTTCTAGATACCATTTCATGGGAATTGTGTCTAAGGTATGAAAAAATATGTATACCCATTCCAACTGTGGTTTTGTTCCCCACGCTTTAGTCCACTGTGCTAGGTGATCACGTGGATCGTCCCTTCCATTATACTTCTCAGTCATTCTAGTGTTAGCACACCCAAATAGTAGCTTCATCATTCTTTTGTAATCTCACCATCCAGAAAAAGTATCCCTATGTGTACCCCACCATCATGTAGTCGTAACACGTAGTGGCAACTCTAATGCCTAGAAGTGGTGGTCCTTAGGGACCTCATGCTCAAATTCCTCCGAAAAGAGATATATGTCAGTGAAACCATCATAATAAGGTAATTTTCTTACCTATGATGAAACACAGTGCAACGACTTCGTCATCATATTTCATTGCAATGTAAAAACTTCATGTAAGCGATTCTGCCAATGCTCTAACTCTTCATCTAAATTAGAGGTGCAGGAACTCTCTCGACCCCATGCAGTCTGCCCATCTACTGACGGATTGATCCAGTCCTGGTCTCACGCTATTATTTTGTAAATTTGATCCAATTCATCGTCACTTTCTTCATAATCGCGGATTATTTAGTATAGCATGCCCCTTCTGCAGCATCCAAAGGCACTATAACCCTAAGGGACCTTCTTTCAAATGACATCATTCTTTTCTTCAAATTGATGACCCCATTCATATCAATAGCTCAATCAATTCCCAGGAGCGTGGAGTAGGGATTATTGTCATCAACAATTTCTATAACTTTAAAGTCTACCACCACACTCACACCTTCAATATCCACCATTACCCCATATAATCATGATCTTCTATTGGTTCACCATCCTGAGCTAAATCAAAGACCACTACACTGCAAGTCTCCCCATCCTTTCCCATGTTTGTTTCGGTAAAACATTCGCATCGGACCCCAGATCCAAAATGACCTTGTCCATCTCATAATCACCTATCTACGTTGTTAGCCTCATCTCTCGCCCTGTTCGTGCCTTGTTCTTTCCAATCTTTCTGACCGTGTGGTGTTCTCCAGGGACATTTTCCTTGTTGGCACATTTATTTATTAGTTCCTGCAGGCCTTCCACAGCCTTGGTATAGTGCAACAGTTTCATACTAGTCTCCAAAAACATAGTGAGTACAAAAGGATCAACCTCTGTAGGCACGTTGAGTTCTTGTATCTTGCCATGGGTTTCTGAGGTGGAGGCCTCTGCAAAGCTCTTCTTAGCTTCTAAAAAAGTTTCCTTAGCATGGTCTAGGTCAAAGTCAATTTTTTTTATTTTTATTTATTTATTTATTTTATTATTATTTTCTATTTTTTATTTTATTTTTTTTCTAGCGCTTTGTGGACCTATCCTTCTTCTTCAGGTTGTTTACCTTTATTAGCGCCAGTCATCATTCAACTTCTTAGCACAATATTAACGCTTTGATCTTCTTTACGAGGCTCAGCCTTCATCATCTGCAAATTCTGAGTAGGCTGCTAGGATGTGTTTTCCTCTCTTTCATTTTAGCTATTAGCACTGGGAATTCTTTGATATTATGGTCAAACTATCTATAATATTGACATGACGGGTGTGTAAGATTATGTCAGTGTCACGCATAGTACCCCGGTTGTCTTCAGTTGTAGCAGATAATCTAACCACGACCTCTACCAGGTCCTCCTCCTCCTCCTTAGCCCCATCCTCTACCTTGATAACCTCCATGCGCTCCTCTAGCGCCTAGATCTAGAGGCCCAGAAATTACAGAACAACTGCTGGGATGTTTGAATGAACTTCTGAAGTAAATGGAAATTGTTCGTTGTACGTTGCCCAATAACTTGACAAATGGCGCACCACAGTGCAAACCCCATACTTGACTCTACTGGGGCTTCTAATTTCAGGGGAATTGGCCCCCCTCTTGTAATATAATTTACGTACACGGGACAATGATCCTTGTCATACCCATGGCCCTTTCAGTTCAAACACCAAAATTTCGCATGTACTTCAGGATTAATTTCCTTGTCTTTCTTCAAATTCTATATTACTAAGTGTAAACTTTCTAACTGAGTGGATCTGTTGTGCTCCCAATTTCTGATTCTGAATAGGTGATGCATGAAGCCTCATTGTGATCTCCAAGGCTTCTGCCTATGTTTTTATATTTTCTTGTGACAGAACAATTCTTAAGTGGGGCAAAAGAAACACTAAAAACCATTCGCGATGCTAGCTATCTATGATCCACATGTTAGCCTCTCTAATTTGAAATTTCAACCTCTAATCAAATTTCCAAGGCATTTCCTTGACCCCCATCATGATATCTTTAAATCCAATCACTCACTATGAGTTAGATTTAGGTTTACTAAACTCTTTGTTGAAAGTCATCTTAGTCTCTTATTGCATTGTAATAGGATTATCAGAACAATACTTAATGTACCAAGTTAGCATGCGATCCCGCAAAGCGGTAACCAATTGTGCCTTTTTTATATTGTGATCAATAATCTATTGCACTATCCATACAACATTCGCAACAAACTAGAACTTCTCTGGATCTTCAATTCCTATGCCTTTGAAGATCGGCATTTTCATTGCATTCGCCATGTTGAAAGGTGGTGGTGGAGGTGTAGGTGTGGGCGAAGGTGTATGCGGTGGAGGTGGAGGCGGAGGTGGGGTGGATGGATGATTTGTTTTAGGAATCCCTTGAGTGATTAGCTGAACATCGCTTCGTGGTGTAGTCTGCCCCGCCCCTTCGTCGTGACTTGAAGGAGGTCCAATCAAGGGACTCTACTCTGGTCCTGCTCCTTCGTGATTTCTAAAAATCTTCCACTTTGTGTAGCTCTGAACATCAAGGTAATGGTATCACCCGTTCTTCACATAACAACATTTTAATCCAAGTATTTAATGATGTTAAATACTTACCTCGCGGTCCCTTGAAGAATCTTCGCTCTGCTTTTCTATAGATGAGTGAGGTATCAACTGCAAATTTTGTAACAAATCCTCCTAAAATTCGATCGAGCCAATGATTGACAACCCATACGATCTTGTTTTTAGAGGCTTCTAGTCGTCACACTAATTCTGGAGTTCGCATTATAGGACTATCGAGCTTCCACCTTCCTTCATTGTCGGTCAACTTGGCTAACCACTCGTACAGTTCAATTGGGAAGGTGCAAAGGAAGATTTCGTTTATCTCTATATACATATATCTGTCCAACCAATCTTCCTTTGACAGGCGTGGATTCCTATTTTCTTGTGCTGCGAACTTGTGAATCTTGCGATCCAACCACATTTCAATTTCTTTCTTGGTTGGGTTCCAATGATGCGACATCACACATCTGTTTCAAGAAGATCCTGGTCCTGGCAATGAAACCATTTGTTGGCTTAGGGTGTCTTGACTTAGGTTCAGAGTTAGTTGCGCCAACTAACAAAACCCTACACTACTGGCCCTTTCGGCAACAAACTACATAGTGCAGGTTCTAGTCTCACCCAAAGTAGTATGGGGGGATGCAAGAACCAAGTTTCTACGTCTAGAGACTAGTGTGATGTCTTCCAATGCCTTAGATATTCCTTCACACAGATCGATAAACCCCTAGGGCCCGTCACTATAATTATGTTAAAATAGCCTCCAGACCTTTGCGAAGTTCCACAGTCAATCCTTGCAGACCTTTAACTGTCAATTTAACTAGTTACGTGCATCAAAAATCAATCCTAAATTGGCGTTGATGCAGATCTACTTAATTCGTCAGAAAACGTAAGAGAAATTACTAGAAACTTCGTGGAAGTGTTTAAATATGCATTACATACATTATTAAGAAATATTCAAGGTAATCGCGTAGCATTCAACAAGTATTTCATAAAACAAGTCATTTATTAACAACATATAACATTAATAGATATAACAAAAAAAATCAGTAATTCTTTGGAAACTTGTCTTTTATTGATCTTCAATTCATAGATTACAGACTCAAACTACCCTGCGCACATAGCTGCAGGGGTCCGCACACTCAGCTCCAAACTCTACCTAGGCCTTTGTGCACTCAGCTGTGGAGCCTTTATTTCTTTATCTAAGCATAGGAAGCAAAGCCTTCTTACCCGAGCTCCTACCCAAGACTCTTCAATCAACCCAATCCTCTATCTTAGTTTTGTCTACTTACTTCTTCCTTCAACTAATAATCACTATTTATAGACTTTTTTCATATAATGCCATCGTCCGTGGACCATGGGTGAATCTCAAAAACATACTCAAAACTTATCCTGAACAAGGGGCTAAGCCACTTTGACTTTTATTCAACTACACGCTCTGCATCCACAAATCATGAAGACTCTACATCATTTACAAAATTGTGCGAAAATTTGGGTTATCTTGACCCCAAACTAACCTAGGGGACCTCGTCCCAACACTTTGTAGTGGGGTACTTGTGCTAAATTGGCACCCCATTACTGTGGCCCTTTCCAAGTCTTGGGAAGGGTAGGACTTGTAGCTTATTAGCTTTCTTTTCCTCATCACATAAAAGTACATAATATGTTTCACGCATCACTATTAAAGAAATATGTGTATGCCCCAGGAACATTATTAATTGGCAAGATGTGCAAGCAAGTATGTAGAAATTTGAGTTATGTTATAACTGAGCTAAAATGTATAACTAATGGTGATAATGGTGTTTTGGGAGGTCGAACCAGGTGGGGAATTTTTGGTAGAACCCTTTCGTATTCTCGATTGGAAAGAAACAATGCCGCGGAAGCGAGTTATCACCCAAGCTAAAGTGTAATGGAAGCACCTTAGCCTAGAGGAAGCTACTTGGGAAGAATAAAGATTACTGAGAAAAACTTATCCCACTCTGTTTCATGGGATACAATAGACACTGAGGATAGTGTTTTGCCTAGGGGGGAAGATCTAACACCTCCCGGATAGCAATTAGAACTATTTTATTTTTGTTGGTAAACGAGACTCTGGAAAGTCTAATACATTTTAGATGGACATTTAACTAGTAAGAATATTGTTTTTCTTTTTATATACATAATATGAAATTTTAGAATTCAATAAGAGAGATTGGAAAGGAATTCCAACCTCGAGGTAGTTAGGAATAGTTAAAACAATTACACCTTTCTTTCCTGGAGATAAAAGGAGATCTCAGTGGAAAGGATGGGGTTTCAATCTATTTTGGAAAAGAAGGGGAAGTGGAGTAATAGAAGGAACATCCAGAGTTGGACTTGATCTAGTGGCTAACCTCGTTACAAAAAGGAATCAAAGGCTAGAAGATTGGACTACAGTCCCAAGGTCTATTCCCTGATTCAAGAATAAAGAATATTGTTACCTGTTGTTCTGGAGTGGAGCTCGGGGGGAGTAGTGGACGTTATTTCCCTTCTCAAGGTTGGGCAGAGAAGCTCTCACCCTGTGAATTTGTGGACTGACTTAGACAAATAAGTATATAAGTTTTATTTATGTCTGAGTTTAAATTTGTAGAGGGTGATGTACAAATCATAAATTTCTTCTGGATTTATCTGAATACATAAGTATGGTTATGTTATTTTTCTGAACCTGAGAACTTGTAATAGGTGATAAGTCTGTGTTTTTCTTTCACCAAGAAAAAGGTATAAATGTTGTAATAAGAAAACAAAGTAGGAATATTATCAAGATAATCGAAAGATGTAGATAGGGACTGCTTCTGAGTCGTGTATGAACTCTACTGAATATCTATTAACTGTAAAATTTTCACTTTGCATAGACATAGTCAATAGAATCTAAACGGTTATATTTTGTTTTGAGAAAATCGGCTTATGACAGAAGTAATTTCCAGATTAATAAACAGTGATTATATTCTATAAAATGAAAAGAGTACATGCATAAGTAAAATTTAAACTTACATTTTCTTTTGATTAAGAGAAAACCCCACTGAATGGGAAATAATTACAGTGAACCAAAATTACATAAACTGAAGCCGCATTACTTTCAGTAATTATCGAAACAAGTAAATCCTCTCATGACACTGAGGAAACAACTGAAAGATAGTCCATGTCAAGAATTAAGTTTCATTAACAAAGTATTAACACTTGTACAATTATAACCTTAGAAAAGTTAGTAAATAGGGCATGTTGCCGTCTGAGATAATTCTAGGTTAATTAATTATGCGAGAGCATCTAAAATCTTTTGTTGTTTTAAAATTTTTTGGATGACCAATGTTATGAGCATATTAAGGCATGTGCTTAAAGCTTCTTAATACTAAATATTAAGATAAGGCTAATTCTTTACCTATGAACAATAATTTGATTTAAAAGTTTATGGAAAGGAATAAATGTAAGAGAGTATGATTTGCTAAATATTCAGACTGAATTTTTAGTTAATAATAAGAAAGCATGCAAGTAAACAATGTTTACAACCCAGCAAAATATATTTAATCTTATGAATATGGTTGACAATTTATAAATGTAGAGGAGATTATAAAGACAAATAGTCCAATAAACTAATCTCTAAAATAGATTATAACTTCAGAGGGAGTTTAAGATAGACTGATGTTTAGTTTCCTCTTACCCAATTTTCTTCATAAAAACTTAAATACAAGTAGAGTAACAAAATGAAGTGAAAACGTGAGACTAACAAACAAAGTGACAAGATGTTTCAAGCATATCTAGAAACCTTTCATTAATGTGAAACAATTTCAGTCTTATACAATTCATGTTTAGAAAACTCATCCAAGGGTTCAACCATTAATACATCGAATTGCAACTTATTTATACAAAAATATTGGATTCTAGAAACATCTAACTAATTACAAAAATAGTACAAAAATGTAGGAGTGCTTAAACTGCTGAGGTTGTTGGAACTATCTTTGAGGAAATAGTTGATGACTACACCCCCAAAAAGTTATCTTGATGTCTGTCTGTAGGAGATTAAAAAAGTTACTCAATAGTGTCACACAACTCATCCCACCTTTCATCATTTGGTATAGAAAGATTTATTAGCTTTCTATTAACTTCATCTACTTCAATATATTTCTCGAAAGTTGGCTTGTTGATGAAATTGTGCTTGATTTCATGTTTGATAGTTAAATCTGTTGGAAATAATACTGAGAGGGGGGGAGGGGGGGTGAATCAGTATTAACACTATTTCATTTCTATAAACAGATTTCTATACGCTACTTCTGTTAATGAAACCCGCGTGTATATGCAACTGTGTTTAAATCAACCAGCGTATACCTTGCAAAATTATAATTTAGTTAGTTGATGTTTAATCTGTGTATCAGAACCATATAAATAGTAATCAGATGCAGTAAATAGAACATGCAATCACACACATTAACACACGATATAAGGTGGAAACCCAATGTGGGTGAAAAACCACCTGCTGCAATCATCTCTATCTTTCTTTAATTAGAAACTTCTTTTACAAATTTTGTACTGGTGCAAGCTTATACCAGTATGCAGGCTTCTACCTGCAGAAGGCTACAATCTTCTCTTTTTCTCCAGCTTTTCCTAGAAGGGAGCTACAACCCCCTTATCTCTTGTACTAGTTGATGTGTTTACTAGTACGTAGGTGCTGACCTACAGAAGGCTACAACCTTCTCCTTTCTTCCAGGAACCACGTTTCATAAATTTTCAGACTGGATCCATCAGTAACATCAATCAAACTTCAAACATATCTGCATCAACCAATCTCCTTTGCACCGACCAAAATGGAATCAAACAATCAATTTTATGAATGTTGTAACCAGAACACAGTAACAGTAACTAGAACCCAATCCAGAACCCAAAAACAACAACAGTAAACAGAAGTAGCTAGAACATATTTTATGAGGTGTATGCTATTTCAATGTGTCGAACCTACGTGCATACACACTTTTCTCAAGGCCGACCTACGTATATGCAGTTTTGAAATGCCTTACGACCGTGTATGCACTCCTTTGCTATACTGAACCTGCGTACATATATGTAAAAGATGATTTAACATTTACCACTATTCATACATCAGTTATACCCAGATCATTAGATTTATAGATTACGACATGTGCCAATTATACAAATAAAAGCTCAAAAACCACACAAATATACTTCTCTTCAAGCCTTAAGATCCTGAACCATCAACAGAACTTATCCTTCTTCAAGCGCTCAGGTTCCTCCTTGATTTAGATCCAGCTATGCATCATAACCCAATGACTAGTATTCTAGATCTTTCTCTTCATTAGATATTCAATACTTGAGTGCCCTTGCCTAATGATCTCCTCCTCCTTTTATAGTCTTAGGCCTTACTCAATACCATGGTCCAAAACCACTTAGAATCAATACCTTAGACCAAATACCTAGGGTCAACACTTCAAACAAGATACCTTGGACCAATACCATGGGTTAAAATACCAAGGACCAAATACCACGGACCAAAACAAAGTTTTCCACCATGTACGCACTTTTCCTTGCGTGAAAGTGTGTGTATACGCATACGTGCCTTTTGGTCTGCGAACCTGCGTGTATACACGGTTTGGTCAAGGGGAACCTGCGTATACCTCTTTTTATTTCATTCTGTGATCCTGAACTATGATCTGTCATTTGAGTGAGTTGCCATCAATGACAACACCTATGTCATAGCGTCAAAACTGTGTCATAATGCCAAGAATCCCCCCCTTTGGACTTGATGACAACCCCAAGTCACTCTCCCCCTTTGTCATCAAGGGCAAAGGGTTATGATACCCCTGAGTACATGCTGAATTCTCTAAAATGCTGAAGTGTGATATTCATGCTCCCCTTGACTGTAAGCAAGGTCTGCAAAAAGATGTTCTACAAGAAGAACATGAATCTATACATCATAAATGACCTTCCTATCACCAAAGTGTTATAGACATATTTGGGCACTGCAACCCCAATCACATATGTTCATAAACCAAGGGATTTTAAGTCCATAAAATTGTTGTTTGATACGCTAAAGGAGCAAGGTCAGCTGATTGCATAATCTCCCAGAAGTTCTCCATGAAAAGCTACTCAGAACTGGTCAAAGCAGGACCATACAGACTGCCAAATGCTAAAGGTGTGATGCATCTCACCTGCCACATGAAAAAAGTGTGATGCATACTGGAAAGCCCTTTCATAGGGTATGATGAGCAAGAGCAGACAAATGGAACAAGCAGTTTGCAAGGTGGAAACCCAGAGAATCTTCTAGAAACTGCTCATTTGAAACTTGCCTCTCTGAGTTTGCCCAGGAATGAGTAAGAGATCTAAAATCTCCATGTGGAACTAGGAACTATCAGAGAGATGACACTAATAAAAATCCCAGAAGCCGACTCACCCCCCTGCAAATATCTATAAATGGATCCCTCATCCAAGAGATCCAAAGGTTGGAATTTGGTAATTTGCAAAGAGGTGTTGCTGGTTTCTCTTTGAAGACATTGTTGGGTGATCTTGCTTTGTGTGAGGTGAAGAGGGCTTTCAAGCTGAGAGGATGGCGCTGGGTCAGACCAAGTGGTTGTAATCCTCTCTTATATGACTTTTACTAATAAAGCTATTTGAGTTTTCCTCCATATTCTTGTGTATCTCTGAATACTATATTTGTTATATGCATTTGTATGGTTGATATATATCTAATCCTATATTGTTTACAATGAAAGATCTCTATGCTTTGATGGTATTATGCTGCTATGAATCTACAGTTGCTCTTTGAAGCTGGACAAGTAAGGAAGCAGTGGTGAGATTCTGTGAAAGGGGAAAGGAAACAAGCAAGGAGCCAAGCGGAAGACTGAGGTTGGTACTCTCTGCTTCTTTCCCATCTCTCTCTCGTAAATGAAAAACAAGTAACTTTAATCTGTTTGTTTCTAAGATAGCTACCCGTCTTAGTGGGACTAGTAGCTCTGAATAGACACTAGATTTCCCGATATCAAAATGGCGACTCTACTGGGGAGCGATTAGTTTGATTTCTTGTCTCTATTTGTTTGATTCATAAACCATAGACGGAGCCTGAAGTCAAGCCAGCTAGCCTTCGCACTGCATTTGCTATGCAAGTGCAAAGTAGATCAATGCTGCTTCAGTCAATCTTTGGGTTTGTTTATGAAATGAAAAATTGACTTGAAAACATCCTAAGTTCCCTAGAGTTATCTTGAGTAACCTCATTAGATCAGCCCTATACTTTGTAGTTACTGACTATCATTTGCTTGGCCTAAATCCCTGGACTAAACTAAAAACTGTGACCAAAAACCAAGTTAAAGTCTCGTTCCTTGACCATTGCACCCTCTCCTTTAGGAAATCTGGATGCATCGCATCTCCCGTGTACAGTATGTGGGATGCATCCCTGTTTCCCTGTGTTGCAGGTGCGATGATCAGACAAGACTAGATCCGCCTCCAGATTTTGGTTTTTCTTCACTGTCTTCAGTTTTATTCAGTATTTTTCATTTTCTGTGATCAGTAGACCATTGTTGAAACCCCCTTCTTTGCATCATCCAACCTCTATTGTACAAAGAATTGTGAATGTTTTTATGTATTGTGTGCCATTTACAGTTCTCTTTTACAAAGAAGTAGCTTAATCGAACTGTCATCTTTTCATTTGGAAGTGTCGCAAGTGTTTTTCAGTCAAAGAAAAGAATCCCATTGTTCTTGATAGTCGATTATACTGTTGCTCTTGTATTTGATCTGAATTAGTAGTATTTCAAGTGTCGAAAGCAGTTTTCAATTAAAAATCGTTAGTACTGTCGCTTTGAAAGAAGAAATAATTCAGATTTGTATTTAGCATTCTTTTTGTCATTCACACATTAAGAAAGCGGAAAACAAATACATGCACGTGCATTTTCATTTAGACTGCTTGTTGATTTTGATTTAGTACAGTGCATCTAGTGTGTGCTCCATGCTCTATGTTGAAAGGATTTCATTTCTCTTTCCTTAGTATCTAGGTTTTTCATTGCACAAAGAAGATTAAATGACTGTTTATCATCTTAGATTGCATTTTAGGAATTGAATATCTACATCATGCGGTGAACCTGAAAGGAAAATCTCTTAAGAAAGATCATCTGTAAAATAAATTTAATGAACATAAAAACGCTTTGGAACCTAATGTACAACATCTAGAAGTCTAGTCTAGAGACGTATTCCAACGTCGTAAAGCCTGGTAATTGTCGCTTTCATCGTAGGTTGGGTGATTCCTCCTCTTTGAGACGATAAGTGCCAGTACGGACTTGTGCTCCCACGTACCATCGAGTATATATTGGGAGACTACAATAGGCTATATCCTTTATCCTTAGGAAGTCGTGTCTGTTGCCCTATCGATCGCAATGCACTGAACACAACATTCGGGAAGATTGACTGCCGTACCATAAAAATTATTCTGCAGTTTTGCGATTGGTTTGGTAATCCCTCTGTCTAGATTTCCAGAGCAGTCTCTTTCATTCCTTTTCAGAATCCTTAAAGGAAAAGGTCCAGCTGAGGACTTGTCACTTCAGGCTCATTAAAAATCGAAGGCAACTAGAGTCATCTTTAGCTTTTTCTCGACTCTTAAAAAGTGAAAAAGCAAGTTGTGTCAAAGCATCTAAAATTTATTTTAATCGAAATAATGTCACTGTTCCCTCGTTGGTCTTAGGTTGAGAAAATGGAGTCCACCAACCAAGGATTTTCCCTTGGTAGAAGTCCTAGTCCTTTCTCCTCATGGGGAGATGTTGATGCACCTCATATGGCCACATTATCCCTTCCAGGACTAACAATTGGCCTGCCGGTATGGCTTTTCTCGACCTCTGTCGTTCAAAGTACCATGGTTCCTAAACAATCGAATCAGCAAATAGATGATACTAGAGTTTCCCCCCAACCTTCTACTTCGTTTGTCTCTCCCTCTCCTTCTTCCTCTTCGCTTGGTAAAGATAGTAAAAATAAAAACCAAGTAAATGAGAAGAAGAAGAAGAAGAAGGGGAAGGAGAAGAAGAAGAAGGAGCCAATGGCAAAAAGGGGGCAACCGTGCATCTTCTAGCAAAAATCCACACACTGCACCGTCCAAACCTAAATCTCCATGTGTCATCTGCAAAGGAGACCACTATCACCGAGATTATCCTTGCATCCCACAGATCCTAAGGGACTGGTCTCCCCGCTTGCACAATCCAGTGTCATCAACCTCTAACGATCATGTTGAAAGTACACCATCAACTAGTGAAAGCGAAGTGACCGGACAAAAAGGAAAATCTAAATTTCCCTGCAGACTATGTGAAGGTGACCATGCCCTCCACCATTTTCCCTTCTTGGACGAAGCTAAAAGAGTCTTGAATAATCGTCCTGTATCACCATAGCGACTCCCTCCTAGGTAGAAGAAACTTTTGCCGAATCCATTGCTAGTTGAAAATCTGACTGACCCACCATTGGAGTCGGTCGAAGCACCTATGATTGAAGATAAACCCTCTGAGTCCACATTGGACCAAAGTCAACAGGTTGAGACAGTAGTCAACCCCATCTTGACTTCAGAAGATTTACCTTCAGATGATACAGTCACCGAAGAGAATGAGAATGACACTGTTCAAATTATTTTCGTAAACACAGACTCTGATGAACATGGGGGAAATCTGCCCATTCCTTTACTGCAAGAAGGAAATTTGTCGGATTTGTATCTGACCGTTTATTCGGTCCCACCTCCAAGTAACCTAGTTGTTTCCTTCGATTGGAATCTACTAGGTAGACCCCATTTACCATCTAATGTACCATTTCAAATCATAGTGCAAACTTACAAAATGGTCATGGTTGGTACCATCATAGATGAAGGGGCTTCTGTGAGTATCCTTTCCTCAACTGCTTGGAAAATGCTTGGTTCGCCATCACTTTTGCCTGAGATGTGATATTTGATAGGCTTCGATAAAGGAACCAGTCGGCCGTTAGGGATCCTTCCAAATTTTCCTATAACTTTGAGAAGGAAAACCGTTTATCTGAATGTAATGGTAGTCCAAGGACCTTTAGATTACAATCTACTCCTTGGGCGTGACTACATTTATAGCATGGGAGCCATCGTCTCCTCACTCTTTCGAGTAATGTGTTTTCCGCATGAAGGCAGAGTGGTCCAGCTCGTAGACCAACTTTCATTCCCCGGTTCACACATAGCTAATAGTCAAATTCCATCCCTAACAGGTCTTTTGCACAAGGAATGTCTCATCAATCTCCAGTCTGTCCACCTGATGAGCGCGAGTGATTCGGTGGTCAAGACTGAAACCCAGGGGGCATGCACCCTGGCCTGCTTTGGCAGGAAAACTTCAGGTATAGGGTAGGTTTCCGCAGAGGATATATGACTGGTCTGACACACCCATCCATTTAGGAAAATGGGATTAGACCGGAATAAGATACCTATGTTAGAAGGTAGGCCTTTCCCGATAGAACAAATGTTTTGTCTGCAAATTGAAGGGTAACCTGAAAAGGTAGGCCTTTCCTGATAGAACAAGTGTTTTGTCTGCAAATTGAGGGGTAACCTAGGAAACTCTACTTCGCTATACCTAGGGGCATGCAAACTTTTTGCCTGAAAGTGAAAAGCGACCATTTATTCTCTTAGTTTGTAGGTTCTTAACCCTTTAAACTCGTAGGATTGGTCGTTCCTAGCTGACATAATGAAAGGAGTCAGAGCATAATTTCGAATGGTGCAAGCTCCCTAAAAAATGAACCTATCGATAAGACATCCTTATTATACGACTAGCATGAGCAGTTTTACGCGAAGTTTAAGCTCATTAAAAATTAAACCTAGCAATGAGCATATGTTCCACTAGAGTTTAAGCTCATTAAAAAATGAACCCATCTCTGGTAAATAACCATTGTGAATGCATTATCATCAGCTTTGGAGCCTTGGTCATGTTCTTACAATCACCTCCACTCTGTTCTTGCCGATCATTCACCTCCATTTGATTGTTTACCCCTTTTGAGGAACAGCTAGAACGAGTGATCCTATTAGCCACCTTTTCACACTGCCATGATTGGAAAGTTCCAAACCTTACCTGGAACCAGCCGCTATCTGAAAACATCATTCGTTCCTCAAAAAACGAGTCTCCTTTAAGCTCTTTTCATCTGACTCGTAAAATATGAAAAGATTACCGAGCGATTGGCCTCTCCAGCTCGTTAAAGTGATTGGAAGTGCTATCCCTCCTCTAGATTTTAATCTTTTTGGACCTGAGGGTTTATTACACAAAAATATCAAGCGTTTGTCTTGTTCGACTCGTTAAAACTATCGAAAAGTGATCCCTTTCACATTGTTTTATACTTTTTTGGACTTAAGGGATTCTGTTACGAAAAAGGAATATTAGAGTCTTCTTTCGGTCTCTTTTCAGACTCTCTAAAATTGAAAAGGACCGAGTTATCCTTGTCATTAAACTTGTTAAAACAATAACGACAAACTTGTCCATTCAGACAAGAACGAGTTTCACTGTCGCTAGGCTCGTTAAAACATAGTGACGGGTTTGCCTGAAGGGAAAATTATAGAACAAGCATATATTATCCTCCTCAAGCTTGACAAAAATAAAGAGGTACTGGTCAGAAATGACTGGGGAAAATTGGGAAGAAAACTTGAAGAAACTTTATTGGTAGCAGGTCGCTCTTGAACATGACACTTTCACTCCATCACCATGATTGAGTTGGGTTGGGTTATTCCGTTCGTCGGTCATATCACCATTGGTCCACCATACCATCCACTTTTGGGGTTAACGCTACCAATCCATTTCCGTGTTGCTGATATGTTCAAGAAAAGTCACTCAGAGAATTCACCTACCCAGCTTGTGTCTCATCCGCTACAATACCTTCACGCTTCATTCTTTCATGACCGCCATCCTGAACCTTGTATCATCAGATCGTTTTCACCTCTACAAAATCATTTGCTCCATTCCATGTCGTAGATGTGGGATCCATTAATGCCCTCCTATGACGGGTCACTTCTTGTCGACATCAGCTCATTATCCAAGGCGCTGACCTAGGGACAACCCTTCCCGTAATTTGAAGCTTGAATGCCTCAATGGCAAGCTTCTCGCTTCCGGCGACAAGTTTACACTAATGGCCTTCAACCAAAAGATTTTGCGTGGTGTTCAACATTAACTCATGTATTCACACCACACGAATTATACTGCAATACCTTGAGGGTCATCATCATCATCAATGATTCCTCTCACGTCTGTTAACAGCTTACATCATTGGCTGGTAATCAGGCGATGTCCTTCCATGTTCGACATCAGAACATCTTTTCACATGGATCGACTTGTACTTTCGGGTGAAGATTGAACGAGTTTTGAAGACCCCAGATCTAGTTTCATCCATCCGGGCTGCAATATAATCAGGAAAATAAAGACATCAAATGTACATCATTGCTGCACAGATAATCATCCAAACTAAGGGATGATGGCTCTACCAGAATCATCAGTCTGCACACAAACGGTTGTCTGTCCTATGTACATGAAAATGAAATTATCAAGCTGAGCATGGGAATGCCCGCCTCAGCTAGATCATGAAAATATTATGAAGATAATGTATCGTATTGTTTCTTATTACAGGTCACCTTCCAGTGCAAAAAACCTTGGATCCTCATTATAAAGCATTTCACCCAACATCAAAAGATTTATGACCTCATGCTTTAGGGGGAAACTGTTATAGGCATATTTGGGCATTGCAACCCCAATCACATATGTCCATAAACCAAGGGCGTCTAAGTCCCTAAAAGTGTTGTTTCATACCATAAAAGAGCAAGGTCAGCTGATTACATCATCTCCCAGAAGTTCTCCATGAAAAGCTACTCAGAACTGGTCAAAGCAGGACCATACAGACTGCCCAGTGCTAAAGGTGCGATGCATCTCACCTGCCACATGCAAAAATTGCGATGCATACTGGAAAGCCCTTTCATAGGGTGCGATGAGCGAGAGTAGACATATGGCACAAGCAGTTTGCTAGGTGGAAACCCAGAGAATCTTCTAGAAACTACTCATTTAACACTTGCCTCTCTGAGTTCACCCAGGGATGAGTAAGAGATCTAAAATCTCCATGTGGAACCAGGAACTATCAGAGAGATGACACTAATCAAAATCCCAAAAGCTGACTCACCCCCCTGCAAATATCTATAAATGGATCCCTCATCCAAGAGATCCAAAGGTTGGAATTTGGTAATTTGCAAAGAGGTGCTGCTGGTTTCTCTTTGAAGACATTGTTGGGTGATATTGCTTTGTGTGAGGTGAAGAGGGCTTTCAAGCTGGGAGGATGGCGTTGGGTCAGATCAAGTGGTTGTAATCCTCTCTTCTATGACTTTTACTAATAAAGCTATTTGAGTTTTTCTCCATATTCTTGTGTATCTCTGAATACTGTATTTGTTGTATGCATTTGTATGGTTGACATATATCTGATCCTATATTGTTTACAGTGAAAGATCTCTATGCTTTGATGGTATTATGCTGCTGTGAATCTACAGGTGCTCTTTGAAGCTGGACAAGTAAGGAAGCAGTGGCGAGATTCTGTCAAAGGGGAAAGGAAACAGGCAAGGAGCCAAGTGGAAGACTGAGGTTGGTACTCCCTGCTTCTTTCCCATATCTCTCTCGTAAAGGAAAAACAAGTAACTTTAATATGTTTGTTTCTAAGATAGCTACCCGTCTTAGTGGGACTAGCAACTCTGAATAGACACTATATTTCAAAATAACACAAAGACTCATACATACATCCATCTCCCAGCCACGTGGGGATATACCAAGATTGACTCATCCACCCAACCAAGTGGGGATATACCAATAGTTTATACATGATAAAACAAGAACATTACATCATCCATCCCAAGCATAGTGGGGAAACAAAATGGGTCATTACATGACCTTGATAATAAAAGATATACATGACATAGAGACAAAATATCTAAAAAAAGACTATGATAGTCATCAGTAACTATCATCAGCAACATCTGTCTAGACCAGCAACCATGATCTTCCTCTGCACCTGTTCCACCTGAATCAAAAACAGCTGTGAAATTGTACCAAGATCTTTTAAGGTAATGCCAACAATGCATTATTAGAAGTATATGCTCCCCCTGAACCTGTGCTAGATGATCACTGTCAGACCCATATCAGACTCTTTTCATCCTGAGTCTGGCCCACTGATATTCTTCAAACCAGCATATACACGGCTGTATCCATAGAAACCGGTGTATGTATGCGGATACGCTTCATGAAACTCACATACAACCACTGTTCTCTGAAACAGATAAGTGTCAACAACAAGATGATGCATCAAATACTCCCAGCTTATGTCTGAGGTATTCAAATGTCTCCTTGGGTAGTGGTTTGGTGAATATATCAGCAACCTGTTCCTTGGAGGGAACATACTCCAATTTGACCTTTTTTTCAAGCACTTGTTCCCAGAGAAAATGATATTTGATAGGTATGTGCTTGGTCTTGGAATGCATGACTGGATTCTTTGAAATACTGATTGCACTTGTATTATCACATAGAATGGAGATGGGTGGAGTACATTTAATTTGAATGTCTTGAAATGTTTGCATCATCCAAAGGAGTTGTGTGCAACAAGATGTAGCAGCCACATATTCTACTTCAGCTGTAGATAATGAAATTGAAATTTGTTTCTTGCTAAACCAAGACACTAATCTAGAACCCATATAGAATGCACCACCACTAGTTCTTTTTCTATCATCCACGCTTCTTGCCCAATCTGCATCTGTGTATGCATGAAGTTTAAGATCTGTGTCCCTAGAATACCATAAGCCAAAATTCTGAGTTCCTTGAAGATATTTGAAGATCCTTTTGACTGCCTGCAGGTGTGATTCCTTTGGATTTTCTTGGAATCTTCCAACTATTCCCACTCCATGCATGACGTCTGGTCGGATACCTGTTAGATAGAGCAGACTACCAATCATGGATCTGTAGGTTGGTTTATGTACTGCTGCTGATTCATCATTTGCACTGAGGCTGCATCCTGTTACCATAGGGGTACATACTGGTTTAGAATCTTCCATGCCATGTTTCTTCAAGATCTGCTTGAGGTACTTGGTTTGTGATTAAAAAAAATACCATCTTTATTTTGTTGAACTTGTAAGCCAAGGAAATATGTGAGCTCACCAAGAAGAGACATTTCAAATTCTTTCTGCATTACCAAGGCAAAGTTTTGACTCATGGCTTCATCATTGCTACCAAAAATGATATCATCAACATACACAACAAGTCAGTTTTTATATATAGATTGCTATCAGCTAATCCTTTTGAAAAACCTTGTTGATGAAGGTATTTGTCAAGACGATAATACCAAGCCCTTGGAGCTTGCTTTAGACCATAGAGAGCCTTTCTAAGTCTGCATACAAGTTTTGGATCATTTCCAAGGATGAATCCCTCTGGTTGCTAAATATACACTTCTTCTTCTAGGTCTCCATTAATAAAGGCAGATTTCACATCCATTTGATATACTTTGAACTTCTGAAAACTAGAAAGAGAAAGGAACATTCTTGTGGCTTCAAGTCTAGAAACAGGTGCAAAAGTTTCTTCAAAGTCTATACCTTCTGGTTGAGCATACCCTTTACAAACAAGTCTGGCCTTGTTTCTAATAACTTCTCCATTTTCATTCAACTTGTTTTTGAATATCCATTTGGTTCCTATGGCATTCTTATCATTAGGTCTAGGAACCAATTTCCAAGTATTATTATTTTCAATCTGCTCAAGTTCTTCATTCATGGCCTTGACCCAACATTCATCTTTGCATGCTTCATTTACATTTGGTGGTTCAATGGAGGAAAGCAATGCTAGATAGCTTGAAGCTTATGTAATAGTTCTTCCTGTCTGCACTCCTGCCTCTTTCTGCCCCAAAATTTGAGTCTCTGGATGATTCTTCTGAACATACCTGGATGGAGTCTTTTCTTCTACTCTTATATGTTCTTTTGGTGCCTCATTGGTTTCTTCTTTAGAATTTGTCTGATTTGATGTGGAAGGATAGTCCTCATTTTCTTCATAATCTTTAGTTTTTACCTGCTTTGGATTTTTTCCTGCTTCATCAACCACAACAATTTTTCCAAGTCTTTTATTATAACACTTGTATCCTTTACTTCGGGAAGAGTAACCAAGGAGAATGCCTTCATCTGCTCTAGTTTCAAACTTGCCAAGTTTTTCATCAGTCCTTTTGATGTAACATTTTCTTCCAAAAACTTTGAAGTATTTTACAGTAGGAGTCTTACCATACCAAAGTTCATGTGGAGTTTGAGTGTTTTTTACCCAGTCTTTTGTTTTGTTGAATATAGTGATAGCAGCAAATGCAACTTCTCCCCAGAAGGTTACAAGAGTTCCAGACTCATCTAGCATAGCACGAGCTAGTTGTTGAACAGTTCTGTTCATCCTTTCTACCACTCCATTTTGCTGAGGAGTTCTTGCTGTAGAGAATTCCCTTCTTATTCCATGTTCTTCATAGAAGTCGAAGAATTCATCCGAGGTAAATTCCCCTCCTTGATCAGACCTAAGGCATTTGATTTTGCGATCTGATTAATTTTCAACCAAAGCTTTGAAGGCTTTGAACTTTTCGAAAGCTTCATCTTTATGATTTAGAAGTCCTATCCAACACTTTCTGGAAAAGTCGTCAATGAACAATATGAAGTATTCTTCTCCACGAGGTGAATTTTTCCTAGATGGACCACATAAATCAGTGTGAACAAGTTCAAAAGGCTTACTAGCTGATCCTTCCTTCTCAGGGAAATGTGCTCTGGTTTTCTTACCAAATTGACATGATTTTCATATTGTATTTTTTGGAATTCTGATATCTGTAAGATCACGAACAACCTTGTATCTGCATGCTTTTCTTATTTGAGGGAAGCTTAGATGCCCCAATCTTTAGTGCAATAGCCAGTGTTCATCGTTTTTTCTTAGGTAGCACAGTTGTTGTCCCCCCTTGAGTATGTACAGGTTGTTTGGAGTTATTACATCTTTGATCACTGTTTCTCTTGTATCAAGTTCATGAAAAACACATCCATTTGATCGAAATACTACCCCATTTCCTTGATCACACATTTGACTGAAACTCAATAGATTATGCTTTAGACCATCTACATACACAACATTCCCAGCTTTAACTTTTTCTTTTAAGAGAACAGAGCCTTTACCTTTTATGACTGCAGGAGTGTCATTACCAAATGAGACCTTCTTTTCCTTTTCTAAGGCATTATATGACTGAAGTTTTTCTTTATCATCTATCATGTGTTTCAAGCATCCACTCTCAATGTACCACTGATTTTCTTATCCTTCTACATATAAGGCTATACCACATCTTTTTGTTTGTGATTATTTCTTTCTCTATGTTTTGGGACCCAATGAAGCTTGCTCCTTCTGAGATGTTTGCCAAAATTTACACCTGCATTCAAAATCTTCATGACTGAAATTGTTACAGATAGAGCATTCTATTTCATTTTCAAAAGCAGAAAAGTTATTGTAGGTCCTTTTCATGATCCCAGTCACATTCCTTTGATTTGGTGCTTCTCTAGTCATGATGGTCTTGTAAGAAACACATTGAGTAGCTTTGTGTCCAAAGGTATGACATGAAAAACATTGGCCATTAAAGAAATTCCTGCAATTATCTAATCTACTGACCCGATGATTGTAGTTTCCATTGAAATTCATTCTTGAAGCAGAATGATTTACCTGAGGTAGGTTGTAGCTTCTGTACATCCTTGAAGTAGATTGAATCCAATTTACCTGGTGATCTACTTTATGCCTTTGCTGACAATTGTCAACCCGTTCACTTCTCCTTGCTGCATCAAGATAGCTTTTGGAGGTTGATGGCTTCTGTGCTTGAGATGCTTCTTTTGTATATGAAAGACCTGTCTTTATCAGAGGAGAACGTTGCACTTTGATAATTTCATCTAAAGTTTCTGATCCTTTAGCAAATCTAAGATTGAGAGCTTTTGTTTTCTCAATATCTTTTCTTAGACCCACAATTTCACATTCTAACTTTTCATTGTGTTTTTCCCTTTCAGCAAGTTGGAATGTTAGAGTATCTATAATCATACTCTTTTCTTCTAAATAGATTTTAAGTTTAGAAATTTCTTCATAGAGACCATCTTCATCTAAAGAATCCAAGAAATCATCATCTTCAAAAGCCATCAAAAGTCTATAATCATTACCATGTTCATCTTCATCACTATTTGATAAACCATCGATATCTTCATGTGTATAATAGCTCTTCTTACTTACATTCTGTTTTCTATTCCATTTTTTTGGTTCCTTACCTTTATCCAGCTTATCTTTATGAGGACATTTGGTTGCATAATGACTGACTCTTCCACAAGCAAATCATTTGAAAGGTAGTTTACCTCTGAATCTTCCAGAACCCCGTTGAAGGTTCTTAACAAAGTTTTCTTCTTCCTCTCCTTCTGAAATGTGTCCCGATTCATTGAGATCTCCTTTTCCAGAAGCCTTGAATGTGGCTTCTATCATATCTAATGGACCCCCTTTTCTCATTTCAAAAGCAGTTAGGATTCTATGCAGCTGTGTCATAGTAATACTCTCAAAGATTCTGCTTTTCTTCTATGGAAGAAACTTTTGATTCAAACTTAGAAGACATGGATCTCAAAACCATTTCAACTACAGTAACTTATTTTATCTCTTCACCCAAGTTTTTCATGTGATTAACAATCTCATCTATACATAAGAAGTAATTAGCTATACTTTCATCATTGTGCATTTTGAGAGTTTCATATTGAATTATGAGAGATTGTAGTTTTTGCACGTTTTACTTGATCATCTCCTTCATAGCTTAGAACAATCTTGTCCCATATTTCTTTGGCAGTTTTGAGCTACATAACCTTGACAAATTTTGATTGTGACAGACTCCCCAATAATGTGTTGACAGCCATGGCATTTGTTTCATACTACTTTTTACCTACAGTATCTGTAGGAATTGTTGATGGAAATGTGTATCCTCCTTCCACGATTTCCCAAACTTTTGTTCCAAGAGATTGAAGATAGACTATGGTTCTTACCTTCTAATAGAAGAAGTTGCTCCCATCGAAGATTGGTGGTCTAATGGATCCCTCTCTTTCGTAGGTACTCATGATGATAGATCTTCCTTCAAGCGATCAAGCTTTTTCTGAAGGACCTGCTCTAATACCAATTGTTGGAAATAATACTTGAGTGGGGGGGTGAATCAGTATTAGCAATATTTCATTTCTATAAACAGATTTATATACACTACTTCTGTTAATGAAACCCGCGTGTATACGCAACTGTGTTTAAAGCAACCAGCGTATACCTTGCAAACTTATGATTTAGCTAGTTGATCTTTAATATGTGTATCAGAACGATATAACCAGTAATCAGATGTAGTAAACAGAATAGGCAATCACACACATGAACACAAGATATAAGGTGGAAACCCAATGTGGGTGAAAAACCACCTGCTACAATCATCTCTATCTTTCTTTAATAAGAAACTTCTTTCACAAATTTTGTATTGGTGTAGCCTTATACCAGTACATAGGCTTCTACCTACAGAAGGCTACAACCTTCTCTCGTTCTCCAGCTTTTCTTGGAAGGGAGCTACAACCCCCTTAGCTCGTGTACTAGCTGATGTGTTTACTAGTACGTAGATGCTGACCTACAGAAGGCTACAACCTTCTCTTTTCTTCTAGGGACAACGTTTCATAAATTTTCAGACTGGATCCATCAATAACATCAATCAAACATCAAATGTATCTACATCAACCAATCTCCTTTGCACCAACCAAAACTAAATCAAACAATCACTTTTTTGAATTCTGTAACCACAACACAGTAACAGTAACCAGAACCCAATCCAGAACCCAGAACATTGCAACAGTAAACAGAAGTAGCTAGAACATATTTTATGAGGTGTACGCTACTTCAATGTGTCAAACCTGCGTGCATACACACTTTTATAAAGGCGGACCTGCGTATACACAGTTTTGAAATGCCTTACTAGCATGTATGTGCTCCTTTGCTATACTGAACCTGTGTACAAATCTATAGAAGATGATTTAACCTTTACCACTATTCAGACATCAATGATACCCAGATCATCAGATTTACAGATTACGACATGTGCCAATTATTCAGATAAAAGAACAAAAACCACACAAGGATACTTATCTTCAAGCCTTAAGATCTTAACCCATCAATAGAACTTATCCTCCTTCAAGCACTCAGGTTCCTCCTTGATTCAGATCTAGCTATGAATCATAACACAATGAAAAATATTCTAGATCTTGCTCTTCACTAGATATTCAATACTTGAGTGCCCTTGCCTAATGATCTCCTCCTCCTTTTATAGTCTTAGGCCTTACTCAATACCATGGTCCAAAACCACTTAGAATCAATACCTTGGACCAAATACCTAGGGTCAACACTTCGAACAAGATACCTTGGACCAATACCATGGGTCAAAATACCAAGGACCAAATACCATGGACCAAAACAAAGTTTTCCACCATGTACGCACTTTTCCTTGCATGAAAGTGCGTGTATACGCATACACGCCTTTTGGTCTGTGAACCTACGCGTATACGTGGTTTGGTCAAGGGGAACCTGCATATACCTCTTTTTCTTTCATTCTGTGATCCTGAACTGTGATCTGTCATTTGAATGAGTTGCCATCAAGGACAACACCTGTGTCATAGCACCAAAACTGTGTCATAATGCCAACAAAATCAAACTTGAATTCTTCAATGAAATCTTTTCGTATGACATGTCCTTTGATACCTGCAAACTTGGATGTATCTGTTGCAATAGTGTAAAGCTTCTCACAATAATATTCCAAGCTAATTAATCTATTATTGGGTGCTACTAACCCTGGCAATCCTCTTTGATTGAGAAAATTGAAATTGGTATGAAATCTCCTGACAACATTTTCCAGACCTTGACACGTAGTCTCCAATTGAGTCATTAAGTTCTTTTTTTGCAATACCTTCTTGATCTGTAGGATTGTCTTCATCCTATCAACAATCTAAATCTACTCCAACTCTGCTCTAGTCTTTGAGTTCAACACTTTGATCATAGATGCAACCTCAAATGGTTTTTGTCCCAATTTTGTTTTGACTTTTCCAATTGTTGTCTGGCACATATCACTTAACTCTTCTTGTCCAAAAATAATTAGAATTGATGGTCAAACCTCAGTTATGGCATGATTGATATCCACCCAAATTCTTTCCTTGGCTTGAGCCAAGGTTTGAGCGATCGGTGACTGATTTTTTAACTGATCTATATTCTTGGAAATTTGGTGAGATTTATGCATCTCTTCGACCAAGAGGGTATCATTTTTTATTTTTTGTGATTCTAGGTTCTTTAGCTTATGCTGGAGCTTATCATTTTCTTGTCTCTAAAGAGATAGGTCCTGCACAACTTTATTCAAATCATCTGGTGCTGATGTAGACTCCCCTGCTGTCCATGCAACTATAATTGATATGGTTGTTACTAGAGCTATAGTCAATTGTGAAGCATCTTATTTTTCCTTAAATAGCTTCTCTATCTGTTTCTTCATCTCCTTTATCTATATATTTTTCTCAATGATCAATTTGAGCATGTCTTCTTTATGTTGCTCACTTTCTTCAATCTCGTTTGTTTGTTGATCTTCTATAGAAGGTAGCTTTAGTTGTTTCCTGACTGCTACTATGTCTCCATTCTTTTTCTCGATGATCTCCTCCACTTCTTTGACATCACTGGGATCATAACCCAACTTGATCACCAAATCTTCCAATGTTTTGATTTGGTGTCCTTTGTTAATGAAGAAATTTTCTCTAGTTTTAATTATGTCTAGACATTTGTGAGAGACATCCTTAACTTTGAAAGTTCTATAGCAGTATTTGTCAAAGTGGAGAAAATCATTTCTCCAGATTGTCTATGAATATCCATTTGATCAATGGGATGTATTTGCTTTGCATCAAATGAGAAGATACTCTTCTTATGATCTGCATGAGTTTTGGGAGATAGTACTTGAGCCTATAAGAATTCCATTTGCATCCATCCTTTCTCACCATCAAATGTTGTTAACAACCTATGCTAGGAGATAGAAATCTGCTTCCCAAACTAAGCATAGGTGTTATTTTTTAGTGTTTCATTTTTCTTCTTAATCTGCAAAAACTTACTGTAAATATTGGGATCATCATGTTCACCCAATTTTGTTGACTGTGATTTTTTTAAAGAATTTTGTGAGGCTGAAGAGGATGGGGTGTTAGGAAGGTGTTTCTCTGACCCTATGGAAAACTATAGACCACTCATAATAATAGTTTGATATTTTTCCTTTATCTAAATGGTCACATCTTTGATATGTGTCCTCTACTTTTTCTGTTGAATAATGAATTCTTGTGCAGTTATTTCTATATAGGGTGGAGATGAAGTTTGTTATCTTTGCCTTTTACCCTGTTTATCTTGAGGTACTAGAGTGTGGAGGGTAGTTGTAGACAAAATATGCTCTTCTACTTCTTGTAGTGTATTTTCCTCCCACCGGCCTCGATTCATAAAATTCTCAATCTCTGGTTTTGGGGGTATGATTATAAGCTGTTGATTTGAATTCCACCCTTAAATTATAAATAATGTGGAATGTATCATATGACCAAGTGAAACTAGGTAGAAAGTTGAATTGCTTGATGATTGAATCTGCCTCATCTCCTACTGTTCTAGTATTACATATGAATGGTCCTACTTGAGTCTTGATCTTGAATTGTGATTTTCTTTTACCTAATACAAAATAGATTTCATTCATACTGATCATTTTCCTTATATATTCCAGAGAGAAATTCTCATTGGAACATATTTCGACAACTTGTAGGGAGCCAACTTACATCCATATACCCTTATCTCTGTATAATTCTAGTATAAATACTAGTCTCCAGTCTTTGTCTACTCACTCAAGTGAAAAACTCTTTTAATATCTGAACTAATCCTTGGCTCACTCTGATTGCTAAGAATCCCTCCAATTGTGTGAAAAAAACTATCTATGAAGTTTGCAAACTTAAACTCTGTTGAGTTTTTCTTGACTAATGAAGTCCACTGTATCACTAATTGGTTGATTCCCTGATCATCTTGCTTACGTAGAGTTATGGGAAACTTATATCCCTGCTGAAAAAGAAACATATAGACTAATACATATGCATAATTAAACATGCCTTCTGTAGTAATCTTCATCATTTGTTCATGCATATTATCAGCCAAAAATTGTCTAAAATTGAACATGAATGTTGGCTTGTTCTCATTGGAGAAAATAGATAGAAATCCTAGAATAGGCTCATCTACCCACTCGTCTAATGAATACCCTAAAAGGAAAGAAACTAAGGAAATTATCTATTTGGCTTTTTCTAGGAACATAAAAGCTGGATAAGGGGGATTTTTCTTAGGAAGTTGAGAGTCTTCTGGAAGGAAAATCTCAAAAATCTGGGCTCTCTGAGGAAAGGTGAGCTTATGATACAAGTGCATAAGAACTGCTACAGAAAAATGGCTAAGGGAGTCATTTTGAGGAATCAACAACATCTAGTTTATGGTGTCAGGTGTAATTGAGATCATAATGTCTCTATTCTAGGCCATAATGGTTCTTTGCAATGGATTGTATATGGCTTGACACCACATGAATAGATCACAGAAATAATATGTCTGTGGAAAGATAAACATAGGTAACAGGAATTCCCAAAGGTTAATGTCATCTTGCTAGTCTAGGTAAGTTTTCTTCAACCAGTAATGTAATTTGAACAATTCCAATTCACACTCGACATCGGCAATCTTGAAATATTGGTCTCCTAATGGCATGTCATCTAGGTCTAGGGTAGCAAAGGTCTTAGGGTTATCCTCACTCTTTGATTTACTGCTAAAGGGTTGGCCCTTTCCCTCTGTTGCCATGACTAAAGGGTTTGAGAAGGAAATTGATATCAGAGGACAGATCTTTGGCTTGAATAGATACCTAGATAAGAAATGAATCTTTGTCAAGGGTATCTAGTCTCTGAATAGCTGAAATTGACTGGTGCTGGAAATAGAGGTTACGAAAGCTTAAAACAGTACCTGCGATTTAAAAATAGTAACAAAGTATGTAGGAGAGTCACGTGAGATGAGTTAAGGTGATTTTATAGACTTTGATTGATTAGCGTTACGATTGGAATGATTATTGAACATGACTTAGGTGTATTAATGGGTAATGAGAATATCGTAATGGATAACCGTATAATAGGAAAATGGTAATGGGAATAGGATGTGAGAGAGTACTAGATTGACAAGTGGCATGATGTGATTAGGAGAAGGAAATGTGCAGGAGGTGACGTAGTGATCGTTAGTGGGATCGGAGGAGCGATAGGCGGATTTCGGGGCGAAGGGAGGCACAATGGTAAGTGGTTTTGGATGAGGGTGGTGCGAAGTCATGTGGGAGAGCCATGTTGCATGGGTTATAGGAAAAGAAATACCACTTTTCAGACCCCCCCGACATTAATAGGAAATGGGATGAGGGGGTGCGAATTGGTTTCCCTGTCGTTGATCTTGGTGGAGAAAATCATGGTCTTTGGAAATTGCTCTTCTGATATTACAAGCCGTCAAAACATCAAATTGTCTCCTGACATTATAATAAAACTCAAGTTTAATGCTTATTACATCTCACTAATCATGTTTAAATGACATAATTAGTTCATAATTTAACCAAAATAAATTTATCAAAGCATAATTTAAATCCGTAGGGGTTCTTTTGATCTAACATGCCCCCTTTTATTTCCTAAAGTAACTCGTAACCCTATTATAGTGCAGAATGCAATTGACCAAGTTTAAAATATTTCGTCACCTTTTTCTCTAATTTATCTTATGTTCTAATTTCAACTAAGATTAAACAGTTTGGTTGAATTATTTTGTAATCTAAGAACATAAATTTAGACATGTTTGATGATGATTATACTATATGATTCAAACATGAATTATTTCATGTGGCATTTGAGCTTACTCACTTGTACATTTGTTTTTATTTTCATGGGGTTCTTTTAATATTTTTTTTCAACAATTTTCATATTTTCATTCTATTTTTATACCCTCTTTTATTTATATCTAACTTACCAAAACTCTTTATGTTACAAAATCGAATCCAACTAGGGAATGCTTCCTCCTTCAGGATGCAAAGGACCTGCAGATCCATGTACGTTCTCCTCGAGCTAATGGGGTCTCTGTTGAAAACAATCACACACTTCTTTAAAAAAAATAAAATCCGGTGATGTAAAAATGATGAATGAATGAAGGAATCTCAATATTGGATATAATGCTTCAAATATTTCCCATTGACAAGCAATGAGGAATATTGTCCTTCCAAGTTATGCAAGATAGAGTTGTTGTTTCCTTTTACCTCTACAATGCTAAAAGGTCCAAACCAGATATTATCAAACTTTCCATGTTTTCCTTTATCTTCCCTTCTTGCATCCCATATTAATACTAAATCTCCTTCTTTAAAACCTCTTTCTCTAGCCTTTCTGTCAAACAAACTTTTCATTTTGTTCTAATATTTCCAAAGCTTATAATCAACTTCATCTTTGTTTTCATTAAGTTTTATAATCTCATTGATTCTCCTAGAAAAATCATCAACTTCTTCATTTGCTTCTTATAAAAATCTCATGATAGGAAAAGTTAGATGTGTAGGAAATATGGTTTCCTTACCATAAACAAGCTGAAATGAAGATTTACCTATTGACCTCTTTGGAGATATATTTTTTGCCCAAACTACATATATGACATCACTGTCCCAACTCCTTTTGTGGTCTTCCAGTGTTTTTTTAATGACTTTAACCAGGCTCTAGTTTGAAGAATCTATTAGTCCATTTCCTTGTGGATAGTAGGGGGTTGAATGATGCAACAAAATTTTGTGTTTCTGGAAAAATTCAAACATTTTCACACTATTGAATGATGTTGCATTGACTGTAACTTTATGTTGGGGGCATCCAAACCTAGATAGTATATTCTCTTCAATAAATTTAATAACTACAGTGTTAGTCTTATTTGTAATTGGAATTGCCTCTACCCATTTAGTAAAGTAATGTGTGGCAGTTAATATCCATGTATGATGGTTTCTTGATGGTGGATGAATTTCCCCAATGAAATCCAATCCCCATTGCAGGAAAGGTGCTTGAACTAGTACTGGAACTAGAGGAAGTGTTGTTAATATTTTCGTTCTAGCAAACATTTGACATTGGGTACAACTTCTAACATGTGCTCCTACTTGTGAAAAAAATGTGGGCCAATAAAATCCTACTATCAAAATATAATATGTTGTAGCTCTCCAAGCATAGTGTCCTCCACAAATACCTGCATGAAATTGATCAATAATTCCTTCTATCTCACTTTTTGTCAAGCAAAGAAAAAGGATGTTGTGTAGGTCTTTCGAACACAAATTTGCATTGATGATACCGTATTTTATGGCCTTAAACTTTACTGTCTTGCATTGATTCTTTATAAACTTAGATGGACACTCAAAATCTCAAAGAAAATGTACAATATCAGTGTACCATTCAGATAACAAAAAATTCTCATCAATATGAATAGGAGTTGATTGAATTGAAGATGAAGGTTCTTTTGGATTCTTCTCTATTGAATATTGAGAAGGTTCTTGTGGATTCTTCTCTGTTGAAGTGTGAGGAGTTTTCTATGGATTCTTCTCTGCTGAAATTTCAAAAATAGAATTTATTCTCAAAAATTTACAATTTGACTCAGCTAGGAGTTTAGCCAAGCCTTGACCTTTCACACACTTTGTAGTTTTGATAATGAGATCAAATTCTAATATCTTAGTGATCCATCTTCCTCTTCTTCCATTGGTATCAGGTTGAGTTAATACAATTTTAACAACACTATTGGGAGCATAGGAAATAATGGAAGAATGAAGGACATAAACTCTAAAAGATTTTAGGGCTTGAACTAAGGAATAGGCCTGTTTTTCAATAATATCATATTTGAGTTTAGCATCTCTCATAGATTTACTAAAAAATGCAATAGACTGGTCATCTCCATTCTCATTCTTTTGCAAAAGAACAACAACTAAGGTGGTTTCAGAGGCAAAGGAAAATATGCTAAATGGTTCAGAATAGTTTGGACTGGCCAATATTGGGGCTTCTGAAATAGATTTTTTAATCTGGTCAAAAGAAAATCTTTATGGAATTGTCCATTTAACTTCATGGTCTTCCATAAACATATTGGTGTTATCCTTAACTATTTCAGCATAATTAGGTATAAATCTCCTTAAAAAGTTGACTTTTCCAAGAAAACCCTGAATTTCCTTTTTATTCCTTGGTAAGAAAAGTGCTTGGATAAATGGAACTCTTCTGGGATTAATGAACACTCCTTCCTTAGAAATGATATGGCCAAGCAATTTTCCTTATTTGATTGCAAACAGAGACATTTTGGGATTGAGTGATATCCCAAACTTCCTACACATGTCAAAAACTTTCCTCAAGTTCTTTAAATGTTTTTTATCAGAATTAGAAAATACAGGCAGATCATTGAATATTTTCCAATGTTTAAGATTATCAGGAATTGAAGGCCTATATTTAACTTTAATTTTATATTGCACAAGCATTTGATTAGGAATTTTAAAAGAACTAGCTGAAACAGCTAAAGAGTCTCCATGAATATTTTCATCGCTTGGAATAGAAGTGATGTTAAATTCTTGGAAGAAATTATCCACTGAGTCCCATACCTCACTTCTATAATATCTAAGTCTAGGATGTTTTGCTTGACAAAGATTTCTTATTTGTTTAACAATGAGTTCTGAGTCATTGAATACACTAAGACTTTTCACTTTAAGACTTTTAGCTAATTCCAATCATAAAAGGATGGCTTCATATTCTGCTACATTATTTGTATCATCAAATTCAAGATTACAGGATTGAGTTATATTTTGTTTGTTTGGTGAAACTAGTACAACACCAACTCCAACTATCAGCCTTAATGGTCTTTGGTTTTTCTACAATGTTATCAATTCTAAGCTGAGTGTTTTGTACGTTATTTGATGATAATTCAAAACATCCAAAATCTTGATCTACTGCATAAATGGGATGATTTTTTTTCTTGATTTGATTTTGAAACAGTATTCATGAATCCTAGCTCTTTGTATAGCCTGAGATGTTCACCCCCATATACAGTTATAGTAGCATAAGACATGTCCATTTGAAGACTTCCTCCTAATTTGGCACAACATGATCTTGATAATAACATGTCAAATTTAAGAGGAATATCAGTGAATACAATGTCTAATACCACACTCTTAATAGGGATTTGAGCTAAAGTGACCACTATATCTTTTATAAGTCCAAGACATGGTATTTTCGTGGAATCAAAAGTATATAGATCATGATAAGAATGGGTGACCTCTAATTAAAGTTGATCTATTATTACCTTTGGCATCAGATTATGGGAGGCCCCAGAATCTAACATGGAGTTGTATAATAAGAAATCATGAATTTTAAAAGTAACAAAAAAGGGTGGTACATTTTCAGCAATCATCAATAAGCGAGGACGAAAAACTACTGAAGTCTTTTCATCTTGTAGACTTATTACATCTCCTTCAGCATCAACACTTGATGACTAGATCCATTTGGAAACTTGATTTTTATAACCTAGATTCTTTGAAAGTTTAGACAAAGGAATGAGTATTTTGACTCTTTCTAATTCCTTTTCCATACTTAAAGTGGTGAGAACAATTTTATCAATTGAATTTGTTTCATTTGTTTGATTCACTGGCTGGATTGTTGTTGTTTGAGATTCAATAGATTTAATTTGTGGTTCATTTACAATGGGATTTTTTGAAGGTATATCAGGCCCTGACCTTGGTCTTAAATCATATCTCCTATTTAATTAAACAATTAAAAACTCAGAGAAGGCCTAATATTTTGAAACTTGTGAGTCTTCTTGATCTTGCTGAGAAGACCGTTTTAGAGGAAAAGAGACAATAACATTTTGGACATATGAATTATCAATATTATTGATATCCTCATTAATCAAAGGGCTAGTGTCTTCAGGTTGTTGATCATCAATCATTAATAGAGGTTGAATTTGTTCATAAAAATTTAGTCTTTGTAAGATTTGGGGTTGGGGAGCTCTCCTAAATTGACTTTGATATCTAGCAACAATTTGTTGAATTGTTCTAAGATGAGCTTCTATTTTTGAAATTCTATTTCAAAGGTTGCTAAGCAATGAAGTGATTTCATCTATCTTTTGATCTTTAGTTTTAGTTTTTTAGGAAGAACCTTCTTCCTTGGATTTTATTTTCCTTTAAGCTTTTTCTGCCTTAGCTTTAAGTTTAGTTGATGCTACCTTATTGGCTTCAACTTCTATGGAATTTGTTTTCATGTCTTATAAGGTATGAGTTGTTCTTCCCCTAAGCATAACTGCAAAATCATCTTCAAATGCTTTAGAAAATCTAACTTTGGCTGCTGCTACTGGTGGTTTGCAATCAGGTGGCATTTTATGATAAAGTTTATTAAATCTCTTTATGAAATCAGCCACTGGCTCACCAGGGTTTCTTTTTAGTTCTTCAAATTCTGTGAGAAAATAAACAGGATCCTTCTTAATCCCCCATTGATTCTTAAATATGGTAGTTAATTCATTCCAAGATCAGATAGAATTTGGTCTAAGTTTTCTAAACCAAATTCTGACATTCCCTTCTAGTGATTGAAAAACCAATCTCATATACACATTTTCATATTCAATATTCATGTTATCAGCAAAATCCAAGAAGGCAGCTAAATGGCCTTAAGTAGACAAACCAGTTTCTCCATTAAACCTAGGTAATTGTTTCAAATACCCATCAAGAAAATTATTGAGTATATTAGGAATTTGTGAAACAAGATACCTATCTTGAACAATAGGTTGAAAAGAAACCATACTTGAAGATGAAGATGAATCAGTCGAAGATGTGGTAGAATATGAGGTAGAGGATGATGAAGTTGTAGGTGAATATGGAGGTGCAAAAGTAGGTGGAGGAGGAAAAGAGGGTGGAGGATTTATTAAAGTTTTTAAAGGTGTTTTGATGACTAACTTCTAGACCTCAATTTCAACTTCTTTGTTTTCAAACAAAGGATTTGAATATATAGAAAAATCTTCCTCAGGTTGGGCAGAAGTAGATGAAAAAGTATAAACAGTGGGAGAGATAAATTCAGAAGGTTTGAACTCAAGTAAATGTACATACAATTCTCCTCCTGACTTAGGTGAGTCTGAAGGTATTTCAAGAATTTTATATGATTCCAGTGAATGGACTAAAAGAGCTGACTGTAGAAGAACTCTTTTGGATAGTATTTCTAAAACACTAGGTGTTAAGTCAGCCAAATCTAAAGGAGATGGAACAGACATAAAGGGATTAGAGGCTGAAATATCCTCAGGTTGTAGTGGTAAAGAAAAAGAGGAAGAAGCTTCAAGTCTTCTTCTTAAAGAGGCTTCTCTTACCAGTCTCTTTGAATGAGATAATGGAGAACTAATTTCAGAAACAGAATTACACCTAGTATGTCTTGAAGGAGGCAGTTTGGGTTTTTGAAGTCACCAGGTGAAAGATTTTAACCTACTAGTCCTTTATTCACCTGAACAGAAAATTTGTGTCATGCCCCTAGGGAAAATAATTCAATTTTTGTTCCTCAGCAACAACACCAATTTGATGTTTTCCTCTGAGATAATTATAGGTTAATTAATTATTCAAGAGCATCTAATATGTTTTGTTTTTTTAAGTTTTTGGAAGACGAATTATATGAGCATATTAAGGTAGGTGCTTATACCTTCTTAATACTAAATATTAACATGGCTGATTCTTTACCTTTGATTGGTAATTTGATTTAAAAGTGTATGGAAAGGAAGAAATGTAAGAGAGTATGATTTGCTAAATATTCAGACTGAATTTGTAGTTAATCATAAGAAAGGATGCAAGTAAACAATGTTTATAGCCCAACAAAATATATTTAATCTTATGAAGATGGTTAACAATTTATAAATGTAGAGGAGTTTATAAAGACTAATAATCCAATAAAGTAATATGTAAAATAGATTATAACTTCAGAGGAGGTTTAAGATAGACTGATATTCAGTTTTCTCTTACCCAATTTTCTTCATAAAACTTAAATACATGTAGAGTAACAAAATGAAGTGAAAACATAAGACAAACTCACAGAGTGACAAGCTGTTTGAAGCAAATCCAGAATCATTTCATTAATGTGAAGCAATTTCAGTATGCTACAATTCTTCTTTAGAAAACTCATCCAAGGGTTCAACCCTTAATGCATCGAATTGTTACTTATTTATACAAAAATATTGGATTCTAAAAACATCTAACTAATTACAAAATTAGTACAAAAATGTTGTAGTGTTTAAACTACTGAGATTGTTGGCACTATCTTTGAGGAAATGGTTGATGACTAGACCCCCAAAATGTTGTCTTGTTGTCTGTCTGTTGGAGATAAAACTTTTTACTCGATAGTATCACACAACTCATCCCACCTTTCATCATTCAGTATAGAAATATTTATTAGCTTTCTATAAACTTCATCTACTTCAGTATATTTCTCAAAAGTTGGCTTATTGATGAAAATGTGCTTGATTTCAATCCGATTACTTTTTATTGGGCGAGCCGAGAGCGGAAGAACGGAAGACCGTGGTTGAGGATTTCTGCGCACAATTTTCTCCATGGACGGTGGTAGAGGAGGGAGCTCCACTCCCTCCTTCAGAGAGGTAGTGGTTAACAAGGGCAAGACTCCCCCAGAACCAGGCAAAGGTAACAAGATGGAAGGGGGGGAAATTAGGGAAGAGGAAACAGAAAGTAACAAGAAGAAGGAGAATCGTGGCACAAAATACGAGGAAAATGACAAAACACAGGGAACAAAAGACAGGAAACAAAAGGGACCGTGCAAACCCAAAGCTGAAATCACTCCCAGAGTAATCTTAAATAATCTAGAGCTGCAGGCCCACAGGGAGCACATGCAGACTTATGCAATCATATGCAAATTCATGGGACTATGGCCCACCGAAAAGGCTTTACAAGCATGGATCAGATACCACTAGAAGCCTAAAGGAAGCATCGATCTTCATCTAGGATCCAAGGGTTTTTTCACTGTGGTGTTTGCAAACATTGAGGACAAAGACAGAGTGTTTGAAGGTGGACCCTACTTCTATGCAGCAGCAGGGCTCTATATGCAGCCGTGGATGATGAACTTTGTGCCAGAGCACGAAACCTTTACCTCAGTCCCGGTTTGGGTAAGACTCTATTTGCTACCTCTGGATTATTGGCAAATAGAATCACTAACAGCTAGAGGCAATAAATTAGGGAGGTATGTCAAAACTTTAGAAGCCACAAGAACGGGTAAATATACCTACTTTTCCAGGATTTGTGTAGAGATGGACCTATCTGGAGCACTTCCGGACGAGGTCATACTGGAGGTTCATGATGAGGAATGGGTGCAGATTTTCGACTACAAGAATATTCCATTTAGATGCCGAAAATTTCATGAACATGGGCACCTTCTTAGAGACTGCCCACTCAACAAGGTAGAGAAAAAAAGTAAACCTAACACAATTCAAGAAATAGATGGATTTCAAAAGGTAGCTTAGAAAGGAAAAAATGGCAAAAATGGGCCAAATCAACACCCAAGAGAAGACCAAAAAGGGAGGCCGAATCAGTTCCATGTTCTGGAAGAGGAGGAAGATTCAACAGTTGAAAATCAAGTAATGAAGGATGGATATGATAAGCAGGAAAAGGAGGAAGAACAGGATCAAGAGCAGGTAAAGGAAAAACAGAAAGGGATCATGATGAGTGAATCAGAGATGGATATGGATCAGGAAATGACCTAGAGCGAGATGGAAATGGAAGACAATGAGTTACAAGAGATTCTTGACAGAGAAAACCTAGATCTAGAAGGGTTTTTGAGTAAGGGAACAACGGGTGGGGTAGAATCTCTACCACAAGAAGAATGCAACCGAATAAAGTAGTTATTCTTATGGAAAACATAGGCAAAGAGCTTGGTAGAAGATAACAACATTGAAAGACCGGGCAATGATGGAATGAAAGCAGTAAAATCAACTCCAGAATTAGCTCCAAGAAACCCAAGGAAAAAAAGGGGTAGAAAAAAGAAGAACAAGCTTTTAATGGAATGTGGAAATCTCATGATAGACTCATTGGAACGTAAGAGGTATAGGAAGAAAAAGAAAACAAAGAATGCTAAATAATAGAATGAAACAGGTAGCTTTGGATATAATTTTCGTCCAAGAGACGAAATGCTTTGTTCAAAAGATAAGACAAATCCATAGCAGGTGGCTCAACCGATATTAGTTTATATAAGTCAAAGCAGAAAATACTGCAGGGGGTATCCTCATCCTCTGGAATCCCCAAAAAACAGGTATTATTGATGCGGAGGCATCAAGGAATTATTTATCACTTGTTATAGAACCTGTAGGAGACAGGGACACATATCTTGTAACGAATGTGTATGGCCCTCAAAGGTTAGATGACAAAATCAAGTTTATCGATTCCTTAGTGGACCTTCGGAGAAGATTTGCAGGGTTACCGTGGGTTATAGGAGGAGATTTCAACATGATCAGGTCTCTCTCGGAGAAAAAAGGGGGTACAAGAGCTCTAAACAAAGATTCCTCAGCTTTCCAATGTTTTTCAGAAAACATGAAGCTGGTGGACATTGAGACAAACAATGGTCTTTGCACATGGAACAACAAATGAGGAGGGGATTCCTAGGTAGCTTCCAAGCTAGACAGATTCACGACCTCTGAAGAGCTCATGTTTCTAGACAAGGAAATAATAGCAGACATTCTTCCTTTTGGAGGCTCAGATCACTGGTTGATTTAAATGGAGATCAAGGGCATTGGTACCCCAAGAAACAAATCGTTCAGATTTGAAAATATGTGGCTTTCCCACCTGGATTTCATCAGCAACATTGGAAAATTGTGGGCAGAAGACCTGCAGATCCAAGGATCATCTATGTTCCTGCTACATGAAATATTAAAACACATCAAGAAGAAGCTAAAGGAATGGAACCACAAGGAATTTGGCAACATTTTCACAAGTAAAAAAATTGTGGAAATCAAAATCATAGAGATCAATCAAGCTTTGATCAAGAATGGCTTTGACAAAGACAAAAATGATCAAGCAGAGAAATATCACCAAGAATGGGAAAGGTTGTGTAAACAAGAAGAAATTTTTTGGAAACAAAAATCTAGAGTTCTATGGCTAAAGGAAGGAGAACACAATACTAAATTTTTCCACAGATCTACCATTGTGAACAAAACTCACAATAGAATCTCTTTGATCAAGGACGAGAATGGCTAAATTCATCAAGCCCATGAGGAGATAGAAGCAGTGTTAGTAAATCATTTTCGGGACATAGCCAAGGAATACTTTCCAGGAAGGGAACCTTTCATCAAGAATTTAATTAAACGCATACCTAAACTAGTATCCAGAGAGGATAATTGTAATCTCAACAGACCTGTAACTGAAAAGGAGATCAGTGAGGTCCTTAAGGAAATGCAAAATGGCAAGGCACTAGGTCCGGATGGATTTAATGTGGATTTCTTCAAAGCCTGCTGGAATATTGTTAAAAGGGATATTGTAGAGATAGTAGAATACTCCAAGCGGAACAAGACCATTTTGAAAGCTCTCATTACATCCTTTATTGTCCTTATTCCAAAACAGGATAATGCTCAAACACCTGAGAGATATAGGCCCATCACCTTATGCAATGTTGTCTACAAAATAATCTCCAAGGTGGTGGTCAACAGACTCAAACCCCTGTTGCCCATGCTTATCTCCGAGGAACAAATAGGGTATGTAGAAGGAAGACAAATTTTGGACAACATAATTCAAGCTCACGAGGTGGTTCACTCGTTAACTTGCAACAAGAGAGTGGGAATGATCATGCAACTGGACATAGCCAAAGCATATGACAAAGTGAATTGGACATACATCAAAAATGTGCGCACGCTGTTTGGTTTGATCATAATTGGGTTAGATGGGTCATGGCCCTTGTAACTTCATCCAACTTTTCAATTTTAGTGAACGGCTCTCCTTCTGAGATTTTTCTCCCTTCCAGGGGTCTAAGACAGGGAGATCCACTCTCTCCTTTTCTCTTCATCCTCATTATGGAAGGGTTAGGGCGGCCCATCAAGCATGCAAGAGTAACGAGAAGAATTCAAGGACTCCAACTTACGGAGAATGGGAAAGTTCTGACTCATCAACAGTTTGTAGATGATACCATGTTACAGGGAATTCCCACAGTCAAAGAAGCACTTGCTTACAAACAGATTTTGGATGACTTCGCGAAGGCCACAGGTATGGAAGTTAACCTTACCAAATCAAAAGTCTTTTTCTTTAACACTCATATTGCCATCCAGAGAAATGTCTCCAGAATTTTAGGCTTTCAAAGAGAATCTCTTCCCTCTAAGTATTTGGGAGTTCCACTTACAGCTAAACCCCGACACAAGAGTATATGGGATCCATTAATAACTAAAATGCAAGACAAGGTCAGGAAATGGACAAACAAATCTTTAAATTTAGCTGGTAGACTGGTTCTTACTAAAGCAGTTCTCCAAGCTATCCCAATCTTCATGCTATCAGCCCTCCCTGCTCTAATAGGAGTCTTGTAGCAATTTTGGAGTATTCAACGAGATTTTCTGTGGGGCAAAGAGGAAAGAAGGAAAAAATGGGCTTTAGTCTCATGGGAAAAGATTTGCAAACCCAAGAACCAAGGAGGCCTGGGTTTGGACAACCTAGAGATTCTCAACAAGGCTCTAGGAGCCAAACTTTGGGGGAGGTGGGTTAAGGATCCTAAAGCTCAATGGGCAAGCATCTGGAAGGTAAAATATGCCAATGCCTGGCTGGATTCTGATATCATATGTATGACAGGAAGAGTGAAAGGCTCCCCCATATGGAGCAAGGCTTGGGAGAACAGAGAAGTGGTTCAAAAAATAGTTTCTGGGAAATCAGAGAGGGAGATCTGGCACTTTTCTGGGAGGAAAAATGGCAACAGGAACCTAATCTACTGAAGGAAGAATTTTTAGGCCTCAAGCAAGAGACTGACAATCAAGGACTAGTAAAGGTGAAAGACTTTTGGGAGAACCCACATAATGTAGGAAAGTGGAGAATCTGGAGAAAAATTGAGGGCAGAGAGGATAGAACCCTCAACAGTAAAGCAGAGTCCCTTAAGAGACTGCTGGATCAGAGAATAATTTTAGTAATGGAAGGGCAGGACCAACTGAGATGGGGTAACAACAAAGAGGGCAACTTTAATATCAAGGAAGTTAAAGGTTTTCTCCTTCATCTGGAACCCCAAGCTCCTAATAAAAGTTGGCAGAATCTTTGGAGGCACAAAGGCTGGATGAAAATTAAACTTTTCATGTGGTTAGTTCACCACAGGAAAATTTTAACATGGGATAACCTTAAAAAAAGGGGCATGCTGGGACCCTCTAGATGTCATCACTGTGAGACCCAAGAGGAGACTACAGAGAATCTTCTCAATAGCTGTATTTTCACCGACAAGATATGGGAATTTTTTACCAACATCTTTAAATAGTCTGATAGAGACAAAGAAAGTATTTCCAACACTCTAAACAACTGGAGGAATAATTTTTCAGATAATGGAATTCTCAACTCTCCCTGGGATCTCCTACCGAGTTTCATTATTTGGAATGTGTGGAAAGAAAGGAACAAAAGAATATTCAAAGAGGTTAAGTCTGCCTCACTTAGCCTGGTGGAGTTGATCGTAAAACAACTTAAGGAGACAGTGGGCACCACAGTTAGGAATCTCCCCAAAAATCCTCCCTCAGTAGAAGAGTTAAAAATCCTCCAGCTGTTAGACATGCAGGGGCTTACTCCTCAAGGTCTAGACAGGAAAGCAAGCATGAGAGATAAGGTGGAGGAATTCTGGCATCCCCCCCCTGAAGGTTTTTTAAAGTACAACATTGATGGAGCTTCCAAAGGCAACCCAGGGGAGGTTGGTTTTGGGGGAGTTCTAAGGGATGATATAGGTAGCATAATCTCCCTCTTCCATGGTCACTTAGGAAAAGCCACTAACAACATGGCAGAACTAATGGCTTTGGAACAATGCTTAGAATTTTTGATACAGAGCAATTGCCAAAATGCTATAATAGAAGCAGATTCAGAGTTAGCCATAAATGCAGCCAAAAGAATCAGTAATGGAACAGGACCGGAAAAGGTCACAAAACACTGGAGGTTAACTAGGGTTCTTCAGAGAATTCAAGTGCATCTACAGGAACTTCGTACTCTCAAATTCATTCATGTGAGGAGAAAGGCCAACAAATTGGCAGATATTCTAGCCAACCAAGGTGTCAGCTGCAAGGATAGCACAATCTTAAGGAGATGGAATACAATGGCGCAAAGCAACCTGAAAAAACTCTGCCATAACCAGGCAAAGGAGGACAAAGAAGAGTACAGAAGCAGAATGATAGAACCCAACCAGTAATGGTCAGCGGTCAGAGGGCTACTCAAAGTGGGACAAAAAGGTGCACAATGGAAGGTAAGCCAAGGTTAGAGGTAAAGTGGACCACGATCAGGACTATTCTCAGTGACGGGCGACAGAGTTTCCCAGACCGAAGAAAGCAACAACTAAAACTTCTGCATCATCCTAATTTTTCAGTGACGGAAGTCAAAACCGCCTTTGAGCGGTTTCGAGGCGATCGCACAACTTTCATGTTAAAAGTGGTTTTAGATTTTTGGCAACGATGCCATAGAAAACATGACATGTGGTGAAGGGCAGGTCCAAAAACCACTCTCCCCGCGCCCTAAAGGTCGATGACTTCAGGCACGCGATTTTCTGCTCAGCCGTCCGATGGCGCAAGGTAAATCAACGCTCTGGATTCATCGAGCAGTTTGGTGGGGCCCAAGGGTTTGGTCACTCTTTGAGCTCCACGTGGCGGTGGGGCTGGAGGGATTTCCGCCCTCATCGCATGCTATCACCCGTGCATGTGGGCAGGTGTGATTTCAATCTCCACCGTCGGATGGCACATGGAGATTCAACGGATCAGATTGCTCGAAGAAAGCAGCATCTAAAACTTCTGCATTATCCTAATTTTTCAATGATGGAAGTCAAAACCACCTTTGGGCAGTTTCAAAGCAATCACACAACTTTCATGTTAAAAGTCATTTTAGATTTTCGACAACGATGCCATTGAAAGCATGACACGTGGTGGAGGGCCCGGTCCAAAAACCACTCTCCCCATGCCCTAAGGGTCGATGACTTCGAGCGCGCAATGTTTTGCTCAGCCATCCGATGGTGCAAGGTAAATCAACGCTCTGGATACATCAAGCAGTTCGATGGGGCCCAAGGGTTTGGTCACTCTTTGAGCTCCACATGGCGGTGGGGCCGGAGGGATTTCTGCCCTCATCGGATGCTATCTCTTGTGCATGTCAGTATGCGCGATTTCAATCTCCACCATGAGATGGCACGTGGAGATTCTACGGATCAGTTTGCTCGTGCGAACAGTCGAGGTAATTGGTGAGCTGCTCTTCAGTCCGACTTGATCTACAGCTGGTGGATCAAATGGTAAGGCTCAAGGGTCGAGTTTAATGAGGAAGGCTAGGTTTGGCGGGAAAAGTTCTTTCCAAGGGACTGTCCCGAAGTTTGTGAATCTGGGCGATCGTGCTACCTTTATTTGCAGACAACCATGTGTCCTGTTCTTTTTGGATCAGTCCAATCTTATGTTTTTTTCTTTTTAGATGGGTAAAGTTTAGAGGTAGGGGATTAGGAATAGTTTTGTTGGGACATCTCCATAGTCAACGACCATGAAATTATTGATGTAATATGTGTACTTTATTTTATGATTAATGAATTGAAAGGTCCGACTCTTGCATTAGCAAAAAAAGAAAATGTGCTTGATTTCATGTTTGATAGTTAAATCAAACTCCAATGCTTCAATGAAAGCTTTACCTATGACAGGTACTTTGGTACCTGCAAACTTGGATGTATTTGTTGCAATAGTGTAAATCTTCTCACAGTAATATTTCAAGGTAACTAAGCTGTTATTGGGTGCTACTAACCCTGTCAATCCTCTTTCATTCAACAAATTGATTTTAGTATGAAATATCTAGACAACATTTTCCAAAGCTTAACACTTAGTATCGAATTGAGTCATCAAGTTCCTTTTCTGCAATACCTTCTTGATCTCTAGGATTGTTTCTTTCCTATCAGTAATATGAATATGCTCCAAATTTTCTCTAGTCTTTGAGTCTAGTGCTTTGATCATAAATGTATCCTCAGCTAGTTTTTGTCCCAATGTTGTTCTGACTTGTTCAATTGATGTCTAGCACCTATCAATTAACTCTTCTTGTTCAAAAATAATCTGAATGGATGACCATACCTCAGTTATGGCATGATTGATATCCACCCAAATTCTTTCCTTGGGTTGAGCCAAGGTTTGAGACTTTAGTGATTGATTTTCTAATTGATCTATCTTCTTGGAAAGTTGGTGAGATTTCTACATCTCTTCGACCAAGAGGGTATCAATTTTTATTTTTTGTGTTTCTAGGTTCTTTAGCTTATGTTGGAGCTTATCATTTTCTTGTCTCTGAAGAGACAAGTCCTGCACAACTTTATTCAAATCATATAGTTCTGATGAGACTCCCCGGCTACCCTTGCAACTATAATTGGTATGGATGTTACTGGAGATATAATCAATTGTGAAACCTCTTCTTTTTCCTTAAGTAGCTTCTCTATCTATTCCTCCATCTCCTTTATCTATATATTTTTCTTAATGATCAATTTGAGCATGTGTCCTTTATGTTGCTCACTTTCTTCAATCTCTTTTGTTCGTGGATCTTCTATAGAAGGTAAATTTAGCTGTTTCCTGAGTGCTGCTACGTCTGCCTTCTTTTTCTTGATGATCTCCTCCACTACTTTGACATCATTGGGGTCATAACCTAGCTTGATCACCAAATCTTCCAATGTTATGATTTTGGTGTCCTTTGCTAATGAAGAAATTTTCTCCAGTTTTAATTATGTCTGGACATTTGTGAGAGATGTCCTTAACTTTGAAAGTTCTATAGAAGTATTTGTCATAGTGGACAAAATCATTTCTCCAGACTTTCTATGCATACCCATTTGATCAATGGTATGTATTTACTTCGCATCAAATGATAATATAGTCTTCTTATAATTTGCAGGAGTTTTGGGAGATGTTACTTGAGCCTGTAAGAATTCCATTTGCATCCTTCCTTTCTCACTATCAAATGATGTTAAAAACCTGTGCTGGGAGGTAGAAGTCTGCTTCCAAAACTGAGCATAGGTGCTAGCTTTGAGTGTTTCATTTTTTTCTTAATCTGCAAAAAATTACTAAAGATATTGGGATCATCATGTGCACCCAATTCTGTTGAGTGTGATTTTTTTGAAGGATTCTATGAGGCTGAAGAGGATGGGGTATGAGGGAGGTGTTCCTCTAACCCTGTGGAAAATTGTAAACCAGTAATAATAATAGTTTGTTGTTCTTCCTCATTCTGAATGGTGACATATTTGAAATGTGTTTGATTTTTCTGTTGAATAATGAACTCCTGTGCACTTATTTCTGTATAGGTCGGAGATGAAGTTTCTTCTCTTTTCCGTTTTTGCTGTTTATCTTGAATTACTAAAGTGTGGAGGGTAGCTGTAGACGGAATCTGCTCTTTTGTTTGTTGTAGTGTATTTTCCTCCCACTCATCTTGATTTATAAACTTCTCAATCTTTGGTCTTGGGGTATGATTATAAGGTGTGGTTTTGAGTTCCACCCTTAAATTAGAAATAATGTTGAATGGATCATATGACCAGGTGAAACTAGGCTGAAAGTTGAATTGCTTGAGGATTGAATCTGCCTCATCTCCTTCTGTTCTAGTATTACATATGAATGGTCCTACTTGAGTCTTGATCTTGAATTGTGATTTTCTTTTACGTGAGACAAAATGAATTTCATCCATATTGGTCATCTACCTTATATATTCTAGAGAGAAAATCCTCATTGGAACATATTTAGGCAACTTGTAGGAATCCAACTCACATCCATATAAACTTATCTCTATATAATTTTGGTATAAATATGAGTCTCTAGTATTTGTCTACTCACTCAAGTGAAAAACCAATTTAATCTTTGAACTGATCCTTGGCTCACTTTGACTGTTAAAAAGTCGTGCAAATGTATGAACAAAACTATCTAGGAAGTTTGCAATCTTAAACTCTGTTGAGTTTTTCTTGACTAATGAAGTCCACTATATCACTGATTTGTTGACGCCTTGATCATCTTGTTTATGTAGAGTTATGGGAAACTTATCTCCCTGCTGAAAAAGAAACATATAGACTAATACAAATGCATAATTAAACATGCATTATGTAGTAATCTTCCTCATCTGTGCATGCATATTATCAACCAGAAATTGGTTAAAATTGAACATGAATGTTGACTTGTGCTCATTGGAGAAAATAGATAGAAGGCCTAGAATAGGCTCATCTACCCACCGATCTAATGGATAGCCTAAAAGGCAAGAAACTAAGGCAATTATCTGTTTGGCTTCCTCTAGGAGCATAGGAGTTGGATAAGGGGGATTTTTTCTTAGGAAGATGAGAGTCTTCTGGAAGGAAAATCTCAAAAATCTGGGTTGTCTGAGGAAAGCTGAGCTTATGATACAAGTCCATAAGAAATACTGCAGAAAAATGGCTAAGGGAGTCATTTTGAGGAATCAACAACATCTAGTTTATGGTTTCAGGTGTAATTGAGATCAACATGTCTCCATTCTGGGCCACAATGGTTCTTTGCAATGGATTGTATCTGACTTGACACCACATGACAAAATCAAGGAAATAATGTGTCTCTGGGAAGATAAACATAGGTAACAAGGATTCTCAAATATTAATGTCATCTTATTGGTCTAGGTAATTTTGCTTCAACCAGTGATGTAATTCGAACAGGTCAAATTCACACTTGATGTCGACAATATTGAAATATTGGTATGGTAATGGCATGTGATCTTGGTCTAGGGTAGTAGAGGTCTTAGGGTTATTCTCACTCTTTGATTTACTGCTAAAGGATTGGCCCTTTCCCTTTGGTGCCATGACTAAGGGGTTTGAGAAGGAAAATGACATTAGAGGAAAGATCTTTGGCTTGAGTAAGTACCTAGATATGAAATGAATCTCTGACAAGGGTATCTGGTCTCTGAATTGTTGAAATTGGCAGGTGCTGGAAATAGAGGTTACGAAAGCTTAAAACAATACTTGTTTTTAAAAACGGTAACATAGTAGGTAGGAGAGTCACACAAGATGACTTAAGGTGATTTTATAGACTTTGATTGATTACTGTTACGATTGGAATTGTTATCGAACAGGATTTAGGTGTATTAATGGGAAACAGGAATATGGTAATGACAATAGGATGTGAGCAAATGATAGATTGACAAGTGGAATGATGTGATTAGCGGAAGGAAATGTGTGGGAGGTGACATGGTGACCATTGGTGGGAGTGGAGGAGCGATGGGCGGATTTGAGAGGAGGCGGGAAAGCGATGGTAAGTGGTTTTAGAGGATAGGGGTGTGAAGTCATGAGGGAGTTCCATGTTGCATGGGGCTTGGCAAAAGAAATACTACTTTTCAGAACCCCCTCCACCTAGCATTGACGAGAAATGGGATGAGTGGGTGCGAATTGGTTTCCCCAACTTTGATGTCGGCGGGGAAAATCATGGCCATTGAAAAGTGATCTTTTGATATCACAAGCCGACAAAACATTAAATCCTCTCCCGATGTTATAATAAAACTCAAGTTTAATGCTTATTACATCTTGTTAATCATGTTTAAATGACATGATTAGTTCATAATTTAACCAAAATAAATCTATCAAAGCATAATTTAAATCCCTAGGGGCGCATTTGATCTAGCACGGCCTCTTTTATTTCCTAAAGTAAATCTTAACCCTATTATAATGCATAATGCAATTGACCAAGTTTAAAAGCTTTGGTCACATTTTTGTCTAATATATCCTATGTTCTAATTTTAACCAAGATTAAACAGTTTGGTTGAATTATTTCGTAATCTAAGAACATAAATTTAAACATATTTGATCATGATTATACTATATGATTCAAACATGAGTTATTTCAAGTGGCATTTGAGCTTGCTCACTTGTACATTTCTTTTACTTTTCATGGGGTTCTTTTCATATTTTTTTCAACAATTTTCATATTTTCATTATTTTTTTTTTGTTTTTCTATTTTTATACCTTATTTTATTTATATCTAACTTATCAAAACCCTAAGGTGCGGAAGGGGTTTAGTCCCTATAGACAAAACTAAAAGTTTAAACTCTCTTAAAACAAAAAGACTATATCACGAATTAACGGTAAGATAATGGAGCTGCAGCTGAACATAGGATATCGGAAGGAGGCCATCACCATGGCCAGAAACCTCGCATATAGAGGCCTGCAAATGGAAAGCAACCTAGGAACTTAAACCCTAAGAAGCATCTAGAAAGATGAACAATAACCTTTTACTTTAACAGTTGGAGGAGGGGCAACAACAACTAATAACTTTGGCAGGAGAACCGACCCTATGTAAGCCTGAGGGTACGCATGCAAATTTCGAGAGAGATTTCTACCTGCGTGGTACTCGAACCCACTAGAGAACTCACACCTACACAATGATTCAATTACAAAACATAATTAACTAGGATTTAAGAGTAGAAAATGATTAGCTACAAAGAAGGCATGAAATCAAAGGTGATAAGCTTCATCTACCTATAGACAATTTCCAAAGAATTGACTCGAGGTTGCCGTATCCATGTCGAGTAAAACCCCTTGGGTAGCAGGGTAACCTGCACGATAACGAATGATGTCATAACGGTCCTCAATGATGAAGTTCCTAAATCCCAGAATAAACACAACAACGACACTGAATTGACGATATAATACCAGGGTAATGCCAATACAAACCTCAGATGGGGATGACAGACCCATGGAGTTGTAGAGAGTGGCATCGCAAAGCGGCGTGGGAAAGCATAGAACGGAGGCGCCAAGGGTTGGGGTCCAAACCCTAATGAACTACAAAGGAACCTCCACTGTTGGATTATTTCCAAACAAATCCACGGTTATGAATCCTCCACTTGTTGACTACATGGATTATAGCTATAATGCACCTTACATTCTCGAAACTTCGCAACCCGACTCTAAGTTGGGTTAAGGTTTAGGGGTAGGTTCATTGTCACTGTAACATACAGGGACTATATATATCAGTGCGTTCAATTAATAAAAGACAAAAACTTATGCATATGTGTATAGTCAGCTTTGCATTGATTAATAATACCCATACTGTGATAAGGAGGGGTCATTATCACGTTGAACCATAATATATACATAAACCAAATGAAAACTCAAATGTATAGCAATCGACTCAATCGAGATTATAAGGTATTAAAGAATTTACGTGGTATGTTTGATAGGCGAGTCATGTACTTGGCAAGATTTATTTTTGTTTTAAGAAAAATATGTGTAGTTTTTTTTAACCTTTTTAGTATGTAATTTCTGTATATTGAATATAGTTTTATTAACATGTTACACCTAACAAAAAGAAGTTTGGATGTAAATATCTATTTATTTAGAAAGATAATATGTTTGTATTGTATAAAACAAATGAAAAGAAAAATTGTAGTTAAAACATTTTATAAGTCGGTGGTTTATGATGAAGGTTATGTATAATTTCTTTCATATTTAGCATGGAATTTAACATGGCATATATATCACACACATTTATTCATAAATATTATACAAATATATACGTGGATTGAAAACAACTAAATTCTAAAGATGAATAGGGCAGTTGAGAAACTCTAAATTTACCATGTAATTATTACCTCCAAGTCCCCCTTTAATGCTTACATTACATCATTACAAAGATTAATACACAAATAACAAATTACAATTCACATGTCACATCTGTGTGACTCGTCTTCCTCAACACTTATTCCCACTCTAAATTCTCCAGACAAGCTCTTTTCACCACCACAATATTCGAGCTTCCCATTCAACGCCTCACCATCTTTGATGAACTTTGTATAATTGATGTTTCTCAATCTCCCAAAGGACAATCTCCATAGTGGACTATATCCAACAAACACATGGATCTCATAAATGCAATGGGAATAGCCATGGAGTGCCCTCTCCACGCTCGCCCTCTCTCTCCACACGCTGTCACTCAGAGGGATGGCTATTCCCGCATGTTAGATAGCATTTATAATACTATAGGAGTGGAAATAGGAAAAGCCCACATATTACGGCCATGTCGGAACAAACAGTGACTGCAACTTCTGATGTAAAGGGACCATAGTGCTCCACATCATTACAAGGTTGTTTAAATGAGCCATCATTAACAAGCATTCCGGTGGAGCCATTTGGATGCCAGTTGATCTGATATTCAATCAGCGCGTTCCTTCTCAGCTAGCCTCTGAGCTATACTTCATTAAAAGCCCGTGCGTTAGTACAACAAAGAACTTTCCGATTCAAAACCCGCCTCGAACTATTCTATTCAGCGCATTCCAAGGGCACCATGAGGCCAGTCCGATCATCGTCTAGCACCAAAACGCGAAGAGGTGGAGTTGGCGGAGGACGATGTGCTGCTGTAGAACCAGAGCTTCGTCAAATCGCCACCATGAATTTAGGCTTTCGCTACTTTAAAGCGAAAGCCGAGAAAATACTATCAGCCATGGCCTCGAACAAATTGCTACTGAACATATTCCCCATTGCTAAATGACAAACACTCACGTCGCAGAAGAAGACTGTTGAAAAACTATACGTTTATGAAAGAAAAATCGCACATAATTAGCACACAATGTTTTGAGAAAATTGCTTAGGCTCTTTCCAATGCTTTGCCAGTGACCAATCAAAGATTGTTGTGATTCTGTAACTACATGAGATCACGTGGACCCTTTAACCAAAGAATTTGATCGCCCTCGAATTTTCCAAGAATTCGGCCACCGAACTTCCTCACTTTTAAAGAATCTCTGCATATTACACCAAACAATGGACACCTCTCCTCCCACGCCCATTCTGAATACACTAAACACACAATATCAATCCCTCTCCTGCACTCATTTTAATCTACAACATTCTAATCCAGAATAAGTTGTTTTTTTTACAGCTCTCTCATTCCCCTTGCCCCTCCCGTTAGGGAGTTAAACTTAAATCACGGGAGTTAAAATCCAAAAACGTTCAAAAGGGTTTTTTTTTTTGTTTTTTTTTGTTTTACAGCTCTCTCATTCCCCTGGCCCTCCCGTGAGGGAGTTAAATCTAAATCACCGGAGTTAAATCTAAAAAGGTTTTAAAAAGCCCGGATACCAAGGAAGAAATCAGTATATACCTCAAAAATTATTTTTTCATATATATTTATTTATAAATATTATACAAATATAATCACCATAGATTTATGTTAATCAAGATGTATAAAATACCAAAATGGATCAAATTTCTCAAGGTGAAAACGTTTTTTCAAATTTTACACTTAAAAGAGGTTCTCACCTCAATAAATCTCTAATGTGAAAACCTTTCTTCAAATTTTACACTTAAAAAAAGTTTGTACCTCAATAAATCTCTCAAGATAAAAACCTTTCTTCAAATTTTAGACTTAAAAGAGATTTACACCTCAATAAATTTGATCCCACTAATTATTAATAAAACTGAAGTTAAAATAAATCTATAATGAACTATAATATTTTAAGTAATTATTTTTTAAAATAATATTTAATAAAATAATTATAAATTTCACTCATTATCAAATTAATCATATCTCTATAAAATTGAAATAATTTTTTTTTATTTATTTTTACAAAACAATTACTACTTTCAATAGATAAGTGCTTTTCTCTATGCCTTCCAACTTCGATTTTGTAGATTTCTTCCCTTTCATAATTTTTAAGAGATACGGTTCTCTTGTAATCTATGAAAATAAATTTCTCCCCACCTTCCTATTTCTGTACATTACTTGCACAAAATGTAAGAAAATTTCATGCGTGAATTTTTTCCTTATAATTTATGAAAATGCTTTTCCTTCTTTTTTTTTTTAATATTTTGTATTACCAAATCTCAACTAAGTGACCCTCCTTGGATATTGATGGACTCAAATTGGTCTAGGGGTGTCAATGGTCATGATGAAATGTTGAGATCAATGGCTCGTGTTGAGTTTGGGGGCCTCCCTCTCTGACATCAACGGAGAGGGGTCCGCACTCCTAGTTCCTTTCTTAGTTCTGGTTCTGAAAATCAATGGCGGGGATCTTCCCATGTAAATCAACAATTTGCAAGTGGGGTACCCCATGACGTAAGAAAGAGGGGGGATAGGAGGGGAGGACGTCTTCACTTGTTGTTCACTCCCTCCTGGAACCTTCACCCTTCAACGGGAAAATTTTCAGTGAATTGACATGGACGAACTTATTGCTCTTAATGGAATTCCACCACCTCGTTTATCTTCGTAGTTGCACTCAGACAAGCCAAATTCCATTCTTCTTGTTATTATGGGTTTAGGCCTTTACCCTAGGTTTACACACTGGATTCCCAGACTTTCTCTATATAGTCTCTTTCGGTATATGTTGCCAAAACCTGGGCTTTAGAAAATTAACTGTTGCGATAACATGCTCGCTGTACATACCACCTTTAGGACTAGGATGTAAAACCAAGATCATGTCCATAATCAATTAGATTTAGTGTAGAGAAAATTTCCCCTTACAAAGGTCTCAATTCATGCTTCGATAGAGAATTGAACACAGTAACTGAATAAACTCAGATCTTATTATTATCTGATAACAAAATAATTACAGAGAAATGTCAATGGGCTCATTGCCCGAGCTCGTATGCTCTCTCACCCTCCTCCTAATTGAGCTCTATATATCTCGATGTTTTTTACTCTAAATCATCTAACCCTCTCCCTCAATTACGTCAGCTCACCTCCCTAAAAACTCTGGTTGTATACCCTTACATAGCCTTATATTGGCAAGGAGAAAAATCCCAATAGAAGAAATCAAATGTGAGATTTGTCCCAAACGTCTAACTCCTAAATATGGCACTTGTTATATTTTCCAAGGCCCACTTGGCTAAAACACTAGCTCATTAAACAAAGTAACAATCCATTAGTGCCTAATTATTCCAGAATTAGGACACATGGAACTGTCTCGACATCCTACTACTACTTCATACAATTTACAATTGAGGGGAATAAATTTCCCTTTGGATATTTTATGACTCCCTTTGGGCCTAAGAAAATGAGTTTCATAGGGTTGATGTTCCTTCCCATGACTTCTTGGTCATGTATTTTGATTATTTCCTTTTCTAGGATCTCAAACTTTATGTTGTTGTTGCTCATTGGTTGGCGTGCTTGGTTGTCCTACAATTATCTTCCACTTTCCTAGATCCCATGTCTTGTTTTGTTGTTGCCTTCGATTTTCTTTGCTAAGGAAACCTCTTATAGTCAACCATGTGGTGTAGCTTGCTACTTCCTCTCCTCCATTGTACCATTTCTTAGGTACCTCCTTCATCGAGATCTACAATTTCTTCACTCCAGTGGCACTTATTCTCTTGCTAGACCAAACTACTTACACTAATGACTTGCAGTAGTATCCCAAAAACTCTACAACTTCAATTGTGATCCTATAACATGTCTTCCATTCTTCATCTAGGGAATTCGACAACCTTTCACATGGTTGCTCCATGGAAGGTATATTTCCATCTTCTGCAAAATTAATGGGTATATTGCAGAAATTTGTTGGTTCTTTATTTGCTAAATCTCCTGTGTTTCTTCCATAAAAAAATACACAATTTCATTAATTGCATGTTGCTTGTTATTCTCCAAAATAGATTTATGCTCCGTGCTTTTGGGCTAAAAATGAGATAGAATTTCATCCTCATGAGATGAACTTGTCTGATGCTTCTCTTTCTCTCCTCTTCCTAACATCACTAGTTGTCCTTCTTTCATAACTCCGGAAGTATTTTGGTCAACAGAATGTTTTGATGTTTTTAGAATCTCATATTCCTCCTACTCCTTTGTTGCATTCTTTATGTAGTCTTCTTTGTCATGTTTTTCACTTTCTTGACTTTCTAGAAGAGACTGGATTCCTTCTATAGCACGCTAGAGATTGCATATGCTAAGGTTTTTTTCTTTCAAATATGATCCTCTCAATACAATATTGGAAGCTTGTATAGTCTTCTCCACATGAATAACTATGGGACTACACAACATACTTAAATGCTTCCTCAAATTCCACTTAACTACACAATTTGGATTTTTGTCTTGCTCTTCTGTCTCCTTCAAGGGAATTTTCTCATGCACTAGTGATGTGCATAGATGCCTAATTTATTTAGCCTATCCATCATAAGAATACTTCATTTTTTGTTGAAGATCCTTCAACACAACGTTCAATTCTTCTCTCTAAAATAAGATTCTATCCATAGGAGACAATTGTGTCTCATCCTTGTTCTTATCTTCTCCTATTGGTGACTCTCATTTTTCTTATCTTGCATACTTGTCCAAAATCTCAGTAGTCCTCCCATCAAATTATTTAGTTGGGTTTAGCATTCTATCCTCCTTATGTTCCCTGGCTCCATTCCTTTTGCAATCTCATTGTGGATTCTTTATACAACCTTTCATGGTTTTCAACAACATTATATTAGGATGTTGTTCATTTCCTTTTACGAGGTTTTCCACCTCATCTCCACTCTCTTTTATAACAAATTTCGAGATTTGTTATTCATCTTCATTATCATCTTCAACTAACATCTCCATGCTACTGATTCTCTTTCATGTGAAGTTTCTTTCCCATCAGGAGGCCTTCCTCACAAGTTCACAATCTAGCACAGACTTTGTGACTACTGTACAATCTTTTGCAATACCTTGAGTTGAGTTTTCATTCTCAATTCCAATTTTATTTCTTGGGGAATTAAGTTCTTCCTTGGCTCCATATTCTTGGCTTTTCCCTCCCTTAGATAAGTTTGCATCCTCTTCTTGTCTAGGGTCTTACTGATCTTCTTCCTCTACTTTGGCAGCTTATTTGTCCCTCTTAATGAAATGATCAAATGATTGTTCATCACTTGCAAGACATGCATTCACATGAAACTCATTAATTTCAAAAACACAAGTCTCTCATGCCTCATTTGATGCCTCCTTAGCTAGTTCCTCTTGCTAGTCTTCTATGAGACTTTCCCTCAGTGTATCATCAACATCTGCATCATCCTTTCCTTCTCCAAGGAGTGATTCTATAATGACCCATCCCACATTTACCTAATTTATAATCTCACCAGAGTAAACATGAGATGAAAAGTTACTGTGACATGACTTGAACTCCATGCTCTAGTTATGAAAGTGGGGCCTACACACTGACAACTCACAACATCCCTCAGGACTACAAGACACGCAGGGGCCAAAGGACCACCCCAGGTGACCAAAACCTACGCTTAGGCTCTTTTTCACTTCTATAATCCCACAAATGCATGCATTTATAGGCCTCAAACTACATGCACAACACTCCCTCCACGTGGTTATAGCAAAAAATCTCCAATTCAGAGGGTGTGGTCCCAAGATCTGAGCCACTTTTCGAGGTCAACCTCCAGACCACTACCTATTACTTCCTGTAACTTTTAAGAATGATAAATGACATAGTGACAAATATTTTCATACAAAACTTGAAGAAGAACTGACCCGGGACATGCCTAGTCCATAACAGGCATTTCGTCAAACACATGGGAAACATGTAAGATACAAGTCATGAATGCATATATGATCATAATAGTTTGAGATTCATCTGAGAATCACCAAGAAAGCCCTATGCCCTCTCCACATAGTTGAAACAACATTTACATTCATCAATTAATCAATAAATAAACAATTCAAGACAAGAGCCATAGATAATACACATTAGATAACCAACATATAACCATAAATTAACCAACATAAAAGCCATGGCAACTCAACCATATTATTTCTAACATAATCACTACAAATGCTCATAGATAAAAATAAGGAAATGTATCATATTAACATGAGACAATACCAACCAAGTCAGGGACTTCCATGTACCACCCGACCATAGATTGGGCTGAACCAAATCTCCCTTTTAGTTAATCACCCCCGCACCATATTCTAAGCATGAATGTGGTATCTCATAAATTAAACCAAAAAAAAACAAACCAAAGCTTACAGAGGCCAGACCACCTCAACCATGGTGATTCGATCTCCACGTTTGGACATCACTAACACCAACTAGATCAGTCTCTACCCAAGTTGTTCAGGGTTCCAGGAACTAGTAATTCAACCCACAACCTTCCATGTCCCTAGAGTGTTTTTCCAGCCTGGATCCAGGGACTAGTAACTCAACCCACCAAGGACTCAAGAGCATTTGTCCCAACATAGGATTTAAGACTAGCAACTCAACCCAAGTTGTTCCAAGGCTTCTAGAGCATTTATTCCAACCCATAGCCACAAGGAACATGAACACAAATTAGAAAAACAATCAAGTGGAACCATGGCTATTCAAAAAATGGAAAGGCAATGCTAAAAGCACTGCCACTCCAAGAAAATATCCATGCCAATAACAACACATAACCATAAAATCACATGCATATACTATGCATCCAAAAATTAGCAAGGAAATCATACCTTCAATCTATTACCTGTAAAACAATCAAACTGTAGTTATTGATCCAATTGTTTCCTTGTGCTCCTTACTTTCCTTTGCCTTCTTTCTCCAAATCCAGTGTATGCAAAAGTGCTCCAAGAATTCTCCAAGATTTGTGTAAGTGTGCAAGAGTATGAGAGAATGAGAGAATGAAAGAGAGCTCCAAAATTGAAGTGACAAAAGCTATCAATTGATTGTCTGAAGTTGTTTTATCATTGATGCCTCTATTTTCTTCATTTTCATTCATTTTCCCTCTAGTTTCCTCGAATGCAAATCTTTGTCTCTTCACCTTCCTTTTCTCCTATTTTTGTTTCTTTTCATAAATAAATGCCAATTATTGCCACTTTTCCTTTGCCAAATCCTTTGTGAATTTCCTTAGCCATTAATAAACAGAAATTGATCCCCACTATAATATATGCCCACCATTCAGCTTGGAATACGTGTCTAATTTTACCTTGGTTTTATATTTTTTACATGGAAAATCAACCAGGGGCTGTTGCAAAACACTACCGCTTGGGAAACACTGTCCTCAGTGTTTTGTGACACCTATCACCAGCAAACCATTGAAAACGATACATAATCCCTCTGGATATTTATATCCTAGCTCGTTGCAATATCTGCAATGACCACTGATGAAAAAATGATAATCATACCATTTACTGGAGCTTTATAACACAACTCATTACGATATTTAAAATAACAACCACATATACTCATACACATTTGCTTTAAAACTAGAAAATAATCATATTGTCTATGGAGCTTTAAAACCACCTCTTGCTATTACTGCGATGGTCAAACCTACATCAAATCTCCATTTCTATGATCCTTGTGCTACTGGTTCTCTCAGTGAATAGTTACCAACTCATTGTTATAGGGAACACTCCCAATGTGCTTCTGATTCCATATTGCAATGAAAATGACTAGAACAAATGTATTCCCCGACCTTCCCTTCTCTACTAAATAGTCCCTTAAGAAAATCGATCACCCCCTTTCGTGCGGTCACTCACCTTCAAAGTTCTGCTGGCATCCCCTTCTCTGCTACATAGTCCCTCAGGTGATCCATCCTTTCGCAAGGTTTCCTTGCATTGAAAGGTCCAAAAGCCAAGGCATATCCCTACCTCAAAACCATCATACTGGTCATAGCGTGCTCATGGCAATTAGTGGACACTATTGGGTGCCAGTGTCCCATAATTATAACCATGCTCCTGAATGCTTTACCATCACACTATTTCATGTCCCATTTCCTTTCACTATTGCTACTAACATTCTCCTGCAGCCAATTCCAACCACCTAAACCAGACATTTTCAACCACCCAAACCTGGTCATTTTCCATGCTTTCCTATGAAAAGCACATAGTTTCCATTAGATTCAAAAGGAGTTGAAATAAATTTAAAACATACCTCATTGGTTGCCCGTCAATAAGGTACACTTGCAATTCTATTTACTTCTTGTCATAACAAGTCAAACTAGCCCTTCGATCAAATCATCATTTACAAACATGTCACATCCGTTTAGCTCAAATCTCAAACGTCACAAATCAAAATCATGAATCACATGAAACCATCATAAATCAGAATCATAAATCATATGCATAATTAAAACTTAAATAAAATAATGATACTCATCCTTCCATCGGTTCTTTTCTTCTCCCATCGTTCTTGTCCTTTCTGCACACACCAGATCAATTTCCAATCCCGACAGCACCCAATGCCTTCTCTTCTCTTCAATCATGTAAACATACATATAGTGTACATCACACACATACACCCACACACAATTTACCACACAATAGATACACCTACACCCAGCGTGCAACACAACAAATACACCTACACTTGGTGTATAACACAATACCTATATGATGATGGTGTTGGACCCGCCAACATTTAGGGGATCTCCCCGATATGAAGTCCCAACTAGACTTCACACTACTTGGAGTAGGAGTCCCATCAGTGTGTGGTAATGTTATGCCTTGACTTCGAGAATGCACAGAGTGAAGTACAATAGCTTTGGTGAAAGCAAGTGTGCGACCCCGCGGAAATTCAAGTGTGTTGCATGAAGGTTCCAACACACGAAGGAAAAAGGAAGTTTGACCCTTGGAATTCTATAACAGTACATAGCTTGAAAGGAACACATGAGTGTAATGACATCACGAGCTAAGATGCAGAATAGTCCACAAGTTAAAGTGATGAATTAATACAACAATATGTATTCAACAATATTCATACAAATGCAAATGAAATAGTTCATAAGAATAAGTGTAAGTTAAATAACATACATTACAAATACAACAAGAATAGTTCTATTATATTCACAACATATGCATGAAAGCATGTTGGCTCTAATTTTATTATAAGTGAAAGTTACTAAAGAGTTTAGACTTCTGTGATCCACACTTTGATTGTGAGAATGATTTCAGAAAAATCACATAGAGAATCATTTGTCGATGCGTTTCGAACCAACTAGTGTGGTTCTTCAACTTGTCCTGATGATGAACTGCACTAGTTGGTTCGAAACGCGTCGAAAAATGATTCTCTATGTGATTTTGCTTAAATCATTCTCACAAGTGAAAGTTACGTTCATACATATACCATTGACAAACCACTAGCCCCAATAATGGAACATTAAAGTCAAGAACACATGTTCCTTCAAAGAAGTATACTCGCTCTGGGCTATGGAGAAGCCAAGGCTCTTCATAATACTCCCAAGCTCCTTCTAAGCCTAAGCTTAGCCAAAATCTTGGCTCCCAAAATAATTTTACATGAATTATGAGGTTCTATTTATAACAAGAGGGGGTGAGTCATCAACTCCCCTTTGTGACCTTCGGACTACCCTCTTGACTCTTCAACTTCTTTACAAAATGACTCATTACATTACATAATGATTATTCATATTCCAATATTGACACTTGGAACATCACTTACAACACAATTACAAATAATAATACAATTTACACTTGTACCCATATAAGACAAAATAGGGTAAAGACAACATGACCGCCTAACAAGACAAAACACTATGATGCTTGAGTTTGGGGAAACTCTAGCTCAACAACTTCGACATGATGCTTCTTGGTGACATATTGGTGCCAAGATTGGTAATGTGAGATGACATACCCAAACTGCATGATGGCTTCTAGCTGTAAGAGGATTCTTGCCTCCATGGCATCCGTGTACAATGATTTGGAACCAATTTCAACTTCCTTCTGAAGCATGAGCAATATTGTTCTAATTTGGATAGAACCACCGATGTAGTTCATCATGTTCTATCTATTTAGCTCCAAATATTCCTTGGCGGTAATCTGTATCAACTGCTCCAAGTACTCTTCAATATCCTACTTGACCTCATTCCTGAGTCTAGCTTCGATGAGCAAACCAACTGATGGGATATTGTGTGCATTCACCAAAACATCCAAACTATTGTATAACCGTACATATGAGTTTTGAATACTACCAATGAAAGATGAAAGACTCATGTTGTTCTGAATCAACATTCAAAGCTTCACTTTGTCCAGCTCTATATGTGGCTTCATTTTGTTTCCCAAGTTAAGCAGTTCCCCTTTGTATCGCATTGTCCATTCATGCACAGATGTGATGACAGCTTGTATATTCCTGAGAGTTTTTACAAAGTATTTTCTCGGTTGCTGCAAGCCATGCAAGTGGAAAAATTCCTTGTGTATGAAAATTAGCTCCTCATAGAGGTCCCGCATGGTCTCTTCAACTGTTGATACTTCAACAAGTATCATTTTTCTGATCTCCTCCAAGTGGGTATGTGTGGAAGCTACAATCTATGCTGTTGCACAGAGCTATTCTACCTCCTACCTGGAATCCTGTAAATCCTATGCCAATTGCTTATTCTCGGCCATAAAATACTGAGTGTTTGATCTTACCGTACTTGTGAAGGCCAAGTTGGCTTCGACAATGGCATTTGGATTCTTCCTAGTGTTTGTCACTATCACCCTTTCTCTAATGAATGCAGGTGATGTGAGGCCATCTGGAGAATTCTCTTCGTGTTTGAACTATCTTATTTTGTATTTCATCATACGATAGATTGTACATTCCAATTACCATATCATCATCAAGAGGAATAATTTCCCCTTCCTTATTTGGAGCTAACTCTGTTGTTGGAGGTGGTGGAGATTGAACTGTGACCTGCAGTGCGGTTGGCATCAGGTTGACATCTTCATTTTGTGGCTCCAATTCTACCTCCATGCCATCGACCTCAATTAGTTCTTCGATCTGATGAGAAAGATCATTGTCCTACATCTATTCACTCTTCTCCTCTACTGTTGGTTGGTTCTATTCCTGCTCTTCAACTTGCTTCTGTGTTGTTTCTACTGCTATTGCACATTGCCTTTCTTCTTCTACCTGCTTCTGCTTCTCTTCCTCTATTTTTCTCTGTTGTGCTTCTCTCTTCCTCCATTCTTCTCTTTATAATATTTGTTTCCTCTTTGCATCACTTTCTAAATCTTCTTTCATAACAATAGGATCCGCTTTCATCTTGCGGCTTCTTTCCTTCCCTGGACTATAACCTGATGACATTTGCAGATGGGAAGGTTGGATACGTGCATTCAATCCTATGTAATCCTGACTGCTGAACATTGATATTAAACCTACTGGTCCTCTAGATCTTATTTGAAGATCCTTGCTAAAAATTTTCCTTAACCTTGTACCATGTTAGATTCGAATCATTTTCTACAAACAGTTGAGTGTCCACATACACTCACAAATCCACTGGTGGTATCTTTTGAAGAAACTCTCTTCGGTTTCATGGTAATAATGAATTCTAGAGAGAAGTGCTCAACAACTATGGTACGGATGGGATAGAAAAGATACTCATGGCAAGCAACATTAGCTTTTGCAAATCTAAATTCAAAGCATGATCAAGCAGCGAACCGAGAAACTAGTGAGAGTGATTGCGCAGTTTCCATGAACAAGTGAAGGGAACTGGCTATGGGCACTCTGCATTACATAGTCCCAGCAGCCAAGGGTGTAGTGTGAGGCTTGAGATTTCACAATGTGCAGTTCAACCTGGGCAGAGACTTGAAGAGATTGTGCATTGCGCAGTCTCAGTGGCCAAGGGTGGTAGATTGAGCCTTCGAACTACACAGTGCACAATTGGGCTAGCCTGTATTGTGCACTGTGCAGCCTCAAAGGCCAAGCTCTCAACTTGAACCTTAGGATTGCGTAGTTCCCAACTGTGCAACGTAAAATTTAGCCAAGAAAAGTGCAGATCTACCCGGTGGAAGTGTGAAAAAATAGCAGAAGTGAGTAATGATGTGAGATTGAGTGCAAAATTGACTAAGTATGAGTAAATCAATGTATATCAAGTGAAAAAACTGATCAAATGGAAGGGAAATCAACTATGTGAGGAGATTCATCGCAACGACGATCATCGGTCAAAAAACAGGAAAATCGATGTGACACTTGTGAATGGAAAATGAAAAATTAGAAAAACACTCCTACAAGTTCAAATAAGTTGAAACACTAGCAACCATGAAGAGAAATAAGTAAAACAACACTCAGAGAAGTGAAACGATAAAAGGTGACAGAAAAAACGATAAAAGACCATAAAAATGAAACTCACCCGGAAAAGAAATGACGAATGCACCGAAGGTTCATTGATGTCCTTAGGAATGCTAGGGCTCCAATATCAAATGTGAAAATGATCTCTAGAGGTGTTGATTAACTAGATTTGAGCAAATTAAGGTTTATGAGGCGCATGCCTAAAATCAAGCAAAATGTGACACTTGGTGGAAAATTCTAAAAATGGCGAGTGTGCCAACTTCAGTATACTAATAATAAACCCCTATTTTTAGGGATGCTTTTTTTCCTTTTAGTTTTTTTTTTTTTTACGGAAACATGCCATCCACACTACAGGGAAAGGTTGCAAAATTCTAGGGAACTGGGAAACTTTTCGGCTTAGTGCACTCCACAGTTTCTAAGCTTAGTGAGGGATTGTGAAGTTTTTGGGCTTAGTGTTGGGTTGCCTTCCATGACTACACAGTTTTTGAGCTCAAGGCTAACTTCCAGTCTGAATTGCACAATTCCCATCATCAAGGTTGCTTACCTTCAAGGATTGCACAGTTTCTGGAGGCAAGCCCAAAACTACTGTAAGACCAAGTCAGGAGATCAACTTGTGAGTTAGAAAGATTGGTTAAGTGTGGAAATAATCAAACACAAGCAGAAATGAAAAATATAAGTCTCAATCGAGGCATGAATACCTAAATCAATGCAATATAGGCTCCTATGGATAGAAAGGAAGGCTCTAAAATCGAAGCATATGAAAATTTTGGAGGGTGGTTGTAGCCGATACAAAATTATACATATACAGAGTACAAGATAATGAATACACATGTCATGGTACAACGACTACATAATATAAATAACATAGTACCACATGTACAAAACACAACAAGTACGACATGCACACAATACCACATGCACAACATGTACATAGCACGACATGTACAACATGTACACAACACCACATGTACAACATTTACACAGAACGACATGTACACAACACTACATCTACACAGCACCACATGTACAACATGTACACAACACTGCATGTACAACATGTACACAACACTGCATGTACAACATGTACACAACACCACATGTACACATGTACACATCACCACATGTACACAACACCACATGTACAACATGTGCACAATACCACATTTACAACATGTACAGAACACCAAATTTACATAACACCACCTACACAATATGTACACATCACCACATGTATGCAGCACTGCATGTACAACATGCACACAACACCACCTGTACAACATGTGCACAACACCACATGCATAACATGTACACAACAACAATACTGCACATCCAGAGACAACACTATCTCTACCAAGGAACCTTTCTTCTATTATCTTTCACATGCCCTACTATGTGCAACCCCAATCCAAATTCTGGGTATCTAGTTCTTTCCACTTATCCATGCATGTCCCAACATGCCGCATATCACACTGCTTTCATTCAATTGATGTATCCCTCAACATAGCTTATCCATAACATAAATATAAGCATAGTATAAACACATAATATCAATTCATATCCACATGATATTGACCTCATAGATATGTCATGGATACTCTTCCCATTTGATTCGTCATAAAACTAGGAACCTCGTCATGGCATTCACCTGCAATACTAATCATTCCTCCATACAAATGATCCCTGATGACGTTGTCACACACACACACATATATAAACATTACCATAATCATGATCACAACATAATTACTAGATATAATAAGGTCAATGTTAAGAGAACTCCCTTTATCTGTGCACAACATTGAGAACAACAGTTCCCAACATAGCCAAGGCATCTGACACCTCAAATCCATTTACCTTACCTTTCTTGTTACCTTTCTCATGATTGTCCTATCACTGCCCATTTGCACCAATGGGCCCAACCAATCCAACTGACTATCATATTCTTCCCTTCACCTTCCCTTATACATGCACCGAGCTTCATTTGATTCTTACATTACATGTTGGATTCCATTCAACTCTCCCCAAGACCCATTAAATTTTATCTTTCTCCAACCAACTCCAAAGACCATCAAAACATAAAAGGCAAGAACAAGAAGCAAACAAGAGGAAAACCATCAAAACCAATAGCAATATGAAACCACCAAAAAAGTGGCATGGACATGCATCACACATAAAAAAAAAAATTGCAAGTCGAACACAAACAAATCACAAAATAACAAAAGCACAAAACTAGAAACAAAAACCATGACTCAACCCCATGGTTTCCAGTGCTTCCAAGGGAAAGCTAAACCCGAGCCTTCTTTAGAATTTCATAGCAGTATCTTCTGCCATGAAATCCCCTACATCATACTTCCATGAACACACACTGTTAGTGCATAAATAAACATAACAATATATCAGTTACCTTACCTTGTTGTTTTCATCACACTGCCTTGCAACTGAGCACCTGTGCATATACAATCTCTTTAGGGACTCCAATTCCTCGATGAATCCATGTACAAATAAAAACAAACTATTGTACTGGTTAAATACATGTTCATGAGTATAGTACATATCCACATATTGTCAGAAAAAATCAAGGTTAAGAAGACTTTACGTATTCATTTAAAGGACTCATTCGTTTGGAATTGCGATTTCCAAAAATATACAAAGGAATTCTCACCCATTTCCTTTCTTTTATTTTTTAGCTTGCTGCAATTGAGTCTTATTATTTGTTATCACATCACCCAGTTGTTAGTTATATAAAAAAATCAATTGTTACCTTGTCATGCTAATACCAAGCATGTTTCCCTGCAATTGTTCACACATGTCAGTCACATGTTCCAAATATCAAGACATCGTGTCTATTAATTTGAAATCATCCTTTACCAAGACTAACAAACATGTCATAATCAACTCATAGTGATAATTCTACAACTAGAACCCACTTGCACTCAAGTGCATATCAGCTGTCTCAACACATATTGTGTTAGTACAACCGTATTAAAACAAGATCATTCCTTCATGAAATCTTATAGACACATACCTCATATCATGAAATTAACCAAACATTCAAACAACCTATAAACATAACCCCTTACTATCCATGGTCTACACTAAGGTAGAAGAAAGAAGCTATTATAATGGCCTGATCTCTAATGTCCAATTATGGAAATCGAATCTCCAAAGCTCTACTAAATTTAACCACACTTTTTAAAACTTGATTTTTATTTCTCATGCATTTTGTCCTTTAAAGCATGCCACATAATCATGTCACTTTTCCATTCCATAGATTTCATGTCAGACCTCTAAGGGGACTCATGTGAACCACAATCTACTACTCTTCTCTTCATCCCCAATCTTCTATTTCCTGTAATCATACCATGTTAATAAAACCAAATAAATGACATAATCAAACTCATATCTAAATGTATATCTGGGGAGGCTATCTTGTCTACACAAGTTAGTCCAGATTAGTATGCCAGAATACCACAAGTATATCAACTCATATTTGAATATCATAACCATAAGCATCTGCACAGGCTAATCCATATTAACACGATATATATAAAATCAAGATATTAAATGAAATGACCATACTCATCATGTGTACGATTGCAATGCATAAAAGAACAAGTTAACTACCATGCATGACTAACCGATGGACGTACATATGACCCAGCTGATTAATTAGCATCTGTCATGCATGTAATCACAACAAAAATAGAATGACATGCATGTATATAACCATAATTCATATAAAAACCATGAACCATCATAACTGCATCCCAAGCATACAAACTTGTATAATGATCTTCTCTTACCCCGAGGCCCAGTACTATAACCTCGCTCTGATAATCTACATATCCTGCTCCACCTCAGCCAACATATCAACATTATAACATACCAACAGCACCATGATGACACAAATTGCTTAATGATCACCACGATGCATGTAGGACCTACTATTGAAGCATAACCATATCCATTTATCACATCCAGTCCAAGTGTTTGAACCTAGAAGCTCTAATACCTGTCTATAATGACCCCTTACACATTTACCCAATTTACAATCTTGCTAGGGTAAACATGAAACAAAGAGTTACTGTGACATGACCTAACCTCCAAGATCTAGTTATGGAAGTGGGGCCTAACATTGAGAACTCACAACATCCCTTAGGGCTACAAGACACTTAGGGGCCAAACGACTACCCCAAGTGACCAAAACCTAAGTTGTGGCTCTTTTTCACTACCTTAATTCCACAACCACATGCATGACAAGGCTAGGGTGCGGTTATAGGCCTCCAAAAACATGAAAATCATTTCCTCCATGTGGTTATATCCCAAAATCTCCAGTTCATAGGGTGTGGTCTCGAGATATGAGCCACTTTTCTAGGAAAACATCCATACCACTACCCAAAACTGCCTGTAACTTCTCAGAATGATAAATGACATAATGAAAAAGAGTTTCATGTAAAATGTGAACAATAACTAACCCAAGACATGCCTAATCCATAACAAACATTTCATTAAACACATGGAAAACATGTAAGCTATAAGTCATGAATTCATATCCGTTCATAATAGTCTTAGATGCATCTAAGAATCACCAAGAAGGAACTATGACCTCTCCACATAGTTGCAACAACACTTATTATTCCATACATTCATCCACTTATCAATAACTAAACGCTTCATGAGCCATAGATAATGCACATTATATAACCAACATATAACCATAAAGTAACCAGCATAGAAGCGATAGAAACTCATCTGTACTATCGTCAACATAATCACTAAAAATTATCATAGATCACAATAATGAAATGTATCATATTAACATATGAAAATACCAACCAAGTGAGGGACTTCCACTTACCACCTGACCATAGACTAGGCTACACCAAATCTCTCTTTCATCCTGTCACCGCTACGCCATATTTCAAGTATGAATGTGGGATCTCATAGAATTCATAAAAAAAAACCCAACCTTCCAGACACCAAACCACCTCAACCCTCAAACCATAGTGATTCCACCTCCATGGTTGAACATCACTAACACCAACCAGATTGGTCTCTACCCAAGTTATTCAAGGCTCCACAAACTAATAACTCAACTAGTGGGCCTCTAAATTAGACATAAATTAAAGCCCATGCCTCTAATTTAAAACATAAATTAAAGCCTATGACCATACTTCAGCACATCAAAACCTCTCTTTTTGCATTAGATAATTTATTTTTAACTTTAATATATTCATTAAGAAGGTTTATGAATAATTGAATATTTGTGCCTAATATTATTTTTTTTTGTGGAATATTATGAGAATATTGGGAAGATTATGAAGAGTTGGAGGAAGAGATAATTTAGGGACTTGTTCCCTACTACTGGAGGATCAATAATAAATAATAAGACAACAATATATTATGGAATTATGGCACAAAATTTGGAACTCCAGTGATTGGGAAAATCTAGGAATGTGTTCCACTAACCAAGGGAGAAAATCCGCCAATCAAAGGAGCAGATCAACTAATCAAGGGATTCTGGTGGGGAAAGCTTCCTCCATCCATGGGGAATGATTCTTAATCATTTTGTATAAGTACCAAGTCGAATTTTCCTCTAGGGAATGATTGAGAAAATCTAGCAATGTGTTCCTTGCCATTTAATGCAAATTCCTAGTATTGGGGACTAGATCAACTAACCAAGGGATTTTGGTGGGGAAAGCTTCCTCCATTCATGGGGAATGATTCCTAATCATTTTTTATAAGTACCAAGTCGAATTTTCCTCTAGAGAGATATTTTTCATTAGTGTTATTGTGGAGAGAGCTGGTATTTTTGTAGCTCCATTGTATTTTCTTGCAAGGATGTAATTCTATTGATGAAAATAATGAATATTGGTGTCATGTTAAGCTTCTAAATATTGTTCTCATCCATAGGTCTCTGATTTTCCTTGTGCTTGACCATCACAGTAACCTCAGATCCCTTTTGTATCATCTTCCTTCCTTCTTTTCATTGCTTATTCACATGCATCTCTTGTTTTTATTTCTTTCTATTTCTGCATTTAGAATTAATGATTTCTTGTTGTAGGATTGAGTTAAATGGTTGATGTAAGTTCTTTTTCAGGATAAAAGGAATTATTTCATCCTTGGAAAAGCTTTGGAAGTTCATAGTAATCATTGAGCTGCTTGGATTAGTCTTCTTATTCCCAAATTTAGATTGTTGGACCTCCTTTTCAGCAAAGAACAATTAATTTCGGCTATTTTTTAGAGCATCCTAATGAGCTTCAATTGAATTTATTCCACTTGCACTAGATCAAAAAAGGATTCTAGTTCATAATAAAAATTACCCTATTGAATTTTCACTTGATTTGCTTAGGCATTTCTTATATTTAATAGCTCACTAGTTCTCAAATTTCTAGATTTTCGACTAGTAATGTTTTTTTTTTTTTTGCAAGGGTTAAAATAGGTATTTTTAAGTGATTCCACTATTAATAGGGACCTAAGAATCCTAGTTAATAAAAAAAATTATCCCATCCAATTTGGATTTGATTTTCTTGGCCATTAAACCCTCACCAATTTCATCACTTCACAAGGAAACTTCTCCAAGCTTTTTGAGTGAATCCATCTATCTCCCAACTTTGGTTTTGAGTTCTAAGTGATCCCAGGAATTTTCCCACTCCATTCCACCCATCACACACCTTTCCTTAGCCTCCCACCACCTCCAACACCTCACATTTTTCTCTCGGCTGTATCATGTAGGTTTCCTGTAATTCCTACAGGATCATCCTATAGGTTTCTAGTACATCCTGTAGGTTTTCCTGAAACGACCTGTTTTGAGGCCGAAATGGTGGAAAACCTCTAGGAAGTCACCAAAAACCCTGCAAGGGTATCCCACACTATCCAACCATCTCCTAACCCTTCCATCCAACCTTCGACATCCTTAAATTCACTTGCCACATCACCAAAGGAAATTAGTTTGCATACTTGATTTTCCATGAAAAGACAAAAAGACAAAAACAAATTTATTTCAGTCCCTTTACTTGCACATTAGTGATGTTTGATGCTTCTTGCTTCCATGCTTAGATAGTAGCATTTGGTTCATGATAATTTAGCATTTTTTCAAAGCATAAGTTCGTGATAGTTAGTTAGAAAATGGTGTGTTTAAGCACTTGATTTCAATTTCTTTCCTTGTACTTTATTTGTTGCAATAGGTTAAGGTTACATTTCAAACATTTCCTTTTCTGCAATTAGTTTAGGAATTGACTTCTGTACATGCACTTAATTACATCATGACAACAAAGGAAGGACACATTGTATGCCGCACATATAGTGTCGATACCTCTTAAGTTTGTACGAACCCTCGGGTTGATAATTAAAGTCGGTAGCCTCGAGAGTTGCAACATTCTTGTTGCAATACCGAGGCTCGTCACTTTTTGGTGTTGTTGCCGAGGAGGTGTCAAAGTATGCATTGTTTTCTTCCTTAGTTGATTAATTTATTTTTAATTTTTTCAAAAATAAAAAAATAATTCCATTAGGCATATTTCATTTCAAAAGTAGAAAATTGCATTGCATTATAGTTTTCATTCAATCATGAAAACAAAAGCAAAATTTCTCCAACACCAACCCACCCCACCATTTGATCACGTGGTGCAGTAAGAGCCATGTCACCATTCACTTTTGCAAGTAGAAGAAGAAGATGACAAAGAATGTAGAATAGATGGATGGAGATGTTGATAATGAGGAAGATCCTCTCAGATTTCCCATTCAGGATACTGATGGTAGTGTGCAAATGAAGAACATCCCTCCCTCTTTTCTTCCAAAATTTCATGGTCTAAGGTCAGGGGATTCAAAAACCTTTCTCTTTGAATTTGATATTATTTGTAGATCTTATGGTTACTTATTAAAAACTCAAAAACAGAGATTGTTTCCAACAACTTTGAAGGATAAAGCACTTAAATGCTTCATGAGTTTAGGGACTAATTCAATAAGATCATGGAATGATATGCAAAAGATATGTTTAGAAAAATATAAAAATCATGATATTAAGGAAGAAATATTTAGAATGAATCAAAGAGAAGATGAGAGCCTTGAGGATCTAGTAGAGAGGTTCATGTATAATGTTAAGAGGGAAAAGCTACATCATTTAGGATCCGACACACTAAAAAACCTCTTACATAGAACAATTAGGGATGAATGGATTGATCTCCTTAATCTCATGAGTAGAGGTGATGTATATCAATTATCATTTGAGGAAATTTGTGAAACATTCAAACAAATATCAAGAGGAAAAACAAGAGTAGGTAAATCAACATCAAGATCAGTAAGTCAAGCTAAACTTGGAAATTTGTTTGATGATTTTAAAATAGAGATTCCTGGCAATCTAACAAAACAAATAGAAATGTTAAGAATGCAAGGAGAAGGAAAAGAAAATTTTGATATTTGTTTTGCAGAATCACATGATGTGAAACATTATCCATGATTACCAAGGTTGAAGGAAGTTTACCAAGAGGACAATGAAGCATGTCAATTGCCAATGCAGCTATGTTATGTAGCTCCAAGAGGACCATGGCAACCTATTCAGCCTGATATGTTGCAAGAGCCTAATTCACAAATTCAAGGTTATGCATATCCACCTCAAAGTAATTGGAACACACCCTTTCCTTGGCAACATTGGCCATATCAACTCCAAAACCAATCTTGGCAAGGAACTTATGGGAGCCATCCAAAAATCCTCAATATTTTCCTTAATATCCTCCATAGCCAACTCCATGTTATCCCTACCATTCACCTCCATCACAACCACAATGCCATCCACATCCATATCAAATATACACTCCCACTCAACTACCTGTACCACCATTTCCAAACACACACATTGAAGTAGCTCAACCCACTTACAATGTTGAGGTACAACACTTCCAAACATCTCCTCTTGAGATCAATGATATTCACCATAGCTCAGGAAGAGTATTGCAAAAAAGAGATTATCTTAATATCATTGAAGGACCACATCCAGAAGAAGAAGATTCAAATGAGAAGACCATAGAACCATGGGTTGCACTTAATGAAGAGAAAACATCAAAATCAAAGATCGAGAGAGCTCTCTCATGGTTACCATAAAATACTCCATGTATTCAAGAGAAAAATCAACAAAAAGAGGAAGATTTGAAGGTCATGGTAGAAGAATACATGAAGAATGATCCAGATCAGCAAAAGGACCAGAGGCATCACAACTATATTGAAATATGGTTCCAGACAGACACTAAGTTGCAGGATCACTCTCTTCATCAACTATGCTTGATCCTTTCATAGTCAAATCATTTGGTCTCTGGAATCCAGGTACATGTCAAAGCATACATTTCAAGCCTCCACATCATTTTGTCTGTCATCTTGATGTGCACATTGCTCCATTGGAGGTATTCTTATACTTGAAAGTGATTTTGTTTTTCAAAAGTAGGGTAGGGTATAAGAAAAAAAAATGAAAAATAAGAGAAAAAAAATCTAAGGTGAAAACCTCCTTGGAGGCTCCTCAAATTGGCTCATTGATTGAAAACCTCCATGAGGCGGTCAATGGGTTGGAAAAAGGAATTAAAAAAAAAAAAGTAAAAAAAAAGATCCTAGGTGAAAACCTCCTTTAAGGCGCCTAGGCAGACCTACTAGTTGAAAACCTCATTGAGGCGGCTAGTAGGCCTAGAAAAAAAATGAAAAAATAAAAGAATCCTTGCTCCATGCATGCATGTACTCTCCAACATCTGCAAACAACAAGAACAAGTTGGTACCAAAAGGAAAATTGGTCAAGCCTAGTCAAAAGAAGTCAAATTTTGATTTTCTCCTACTTCACTCAAATGCTCTAATAAGGCCAAGGCCATGCCAATCCATCACCCTCATCTATTTTCACCATCCACCCATTATTCTCAAGCTTCTACCACTCATTTTACTTTTTGTTCTAAAAAACTATAGGATGCTCTATTTTAATACAAGATAGAAAAATACATAGAGCAGAAATTTGTTTTTGCCATAACTTGACAAAACATGCATCCATTTGCCAAGATGTTTTAGGGGGAAATACATATGGATGATGGTAACATGCTTAAGAAATTTCAACAAATTCCAGTACACTGTTTCCAAGAAATTGGCCTCCATCACCTTCAACCATTTTTGCATTTTCTCAATATTCGTGCATCCATTTAAAAATTTGTTTCATGGGGAGACTCATATGGATTATGGTAACATGCCCAAGCAATTTCAGCAAATTATAGTGCAAGGTTTGCAAGAAATTGACCTCCATCACCTTCAGCCATTTTTAGTTTTTCTCGAGCTCCATGCATCCATTGATCAAACTCTTTCTATGGGGAGGTGCATAATGATGATGGGAACATGCTCAAAAAGTTTCAGCTCAATCCCGTCTACCATTTGGGAGATATGGACAAAACAAGTTGTTGTCTTGTAAACCTACAGGATATAGAACAACAGCTACATGATTGGAAATGACCAGGTTTAAAGGAGATCCAGAGGTCAAAGAAGCTCCTCCAAAGCTTAGTAACAGCATTAGGATCATCAACATCACCTTCCAACACCTGCACATCAACATCAACTCAGCAGCAGCATGCATGTCTTTCCAACAACCATCAGGGAGGTACAGGTATGCAATATTCCCAACCTCTTCTCCTGAGCATATTATAGTTAGAAATTTTTTGTCAATGCATGAGAGATGAGGTTTTATAAGATAAGGATTGGTTAGCAATCTTAGTCGCCTTCATCTAATTAATTGCAACTCATTCCTTCACTCATGCAATGTTGAAAAGTCAAATTATGAAGGGTGATGATTTCAAGGAATGAGGACAATAGTTAAAAGAATAAATTTTTGCAAAGGCCAAGGTCATCACAGCACTCCAAGCCCTCCATCCACTTCATATTCACTATATATTCATCATTCATCCATCCCATTTCATTCTTGAAAAAAAAAACAAAGAGAGTATCGTCTCCATTTTCATGAAATTTCCATTTGCAGGTAGCAAGAAGGATAGTCAAATAGCAAAGGAGGACCACAAAGAGACCCCTGTCACTCACAATTTTATTTTACCACTCATTACCATTCATTCCTCCACCATTTCTGTCATTTTCCCACTCCCTTACTTTATTTTACAAAGGGACTGTGTTTTCTATGGGATGATCCTCCATGAATTACAGTGACTCAGAAATCCTACAGGAGGTGTCCAAATGGCAGAACAAGGTAGCAGAGGGTTTATAAGGATATGGAAGACCTTGCTAATATATATATATATATATATATATATATATATATTCAAAAGCTCATCTTCAATAAGGGCAAGAAAGCAAGCTAATGGTATCAAGAAACAATGATTTATCTCTGAACAAATATGTTTTTGGGCTTGTCCTTGCAGAGCTTACAGCCAAGATTCTTAATGCACAAGAGAGAGGCCATCAGGGCCATGGATGAGGCAGAATGAGGTCTCTAAGTTGCTCAGAGGATGAGCAACACTTTCAGCAGGGGGGTATGATGGGCCTCTAAATTAGACATAAATTAAGGCCCATGCCTCTAACTTAAGACATAAATTAAGGCCTACGACCATCCTTCAACACATTAAACCTCTATTTTTTCATTAGATAATTTATTTTTAACTTTAATATATTCATTAGGAAGGTTTATGAATAATTGAATATTTGTGCCTAATATTATTTAATTTTTGTGGAATATTATAAGAATATTGGGTAGATTATGAAGAGTTGGAGGAGGAGATAATTTAGGGACTTGTTCCCTACTACTGGAGGATCAATAATAAATAATAAGTCAACAATATATTATGGAATTATGGCACAAATTGTAGAACTCCAATGATTGAGAAAATCTAGGAATGTGTTCCACTAATCAAGGGAGCAGATCCACCAATCAAGGGAGCAGATCCACTAATCAAGGGATTTTGGTGGGGAAAGCTTCCTCCATCCATGGGGAATGATTCTTAATCATTTTGTATAAGTACTAAGTTGAATTTTCCTCTAGGGAATGATTGAGAAAATCTAGGAATGTGTTCCCTGCCATTTAATGCAAATTCTAGTATTGGGGACTAGATCCAATAATCAAGGGATTTTTGTGGGGAAAGCTTCCTCCGTTCATGGAAAATTATTCCTAATAATTTTTTATAACTACCAAGTCGAATTTTCCTCTAGAGAGAAATTTTTCATTAGTGTTATTGTGGAGAGATCTGGTATTTTTGCAGCTCCATTATATTTTCTTGCAGGGATGTAATTCTATTGATGAAAATAATGAAGATTGGTGTCATGTTCAGCTTCTAAATCTTGTTCTCCTCCATAGGTATCTGATTTTCCTTGGGCTTGGCCATCCCAGGAACCTCAGATCCCTTTTGTATCATCTTCTTTCCTTCTTTTCATTACTTATTCAGATGCATCTCTTGTTTTTATTTCTTTCTATTTCTGCATTTAGAATTAATGATTTCTTGTTGTAGGATTGAGTTAAATGGTTGATGTAAGTTCTTTTTCAGGATCACAATCATATTTCATCCTTGGAAAAGCTTTGGAAGTTCATAGCAGTCATTGAGCTGCTTCGATTAGTCTTTTTATTCCCAAATCTAGATTGTTGGACCTCCTTTTTAGCAAATAACAGTAAATTTTTGCTATTTTTTAGAGAATTCTAATGAGCTTCAATTGAATTGATTCCACTTGAATTATATCAAAAGAAAACTCTAGTTCATAACAAAAAATACCCCATTGCATTTTCACTTGATTTGGTTAGGCATTTCTTAGATTTACTAGCTCACTAGTTCTTAGATTTTCTAGATTTTCGAGTAGTAATGTTTTTTTTTTTTTTTGCATGGGTTAACATAGGTATTTTTGAGTGATTCCACTTGGAATAGCGACCTAAGACATCCTAGTTAATAAAAAAAATTGTCCCATCCAATTTGGATTTGATTTGCTTGGTCATTAAACCCTCACCAATTTCATCATTTCACAAGGAAACTTCTCCAAGCTTTTTGAGTGACTCCATCCATCTCCCAACTTTGGTTTTGAGTTTTGAGTGATCCTAGGAATTTTCCCACTCCATTCCACCCATCACACACATTTCTTAATTCTCCCATTACCTCCAACACCTCACATTTTTCTCTTGGCTGTATCATGTAGGTTTCTTCTAATTCATACAGGATCATCATGTAGGTTTCTAGTAGATCCTATAGGTTTTCCTTAAACGGCCTGTTTTGAAGTCAAATTGATAGAGAACCTCTAGGAAGTCACCAAAATCATCCTAAGGGTCTCCCACACCATCCAACCATCTCCTAACCCTTCCATCCAACCTTCAACATCCTTAAATTCACTTGCCACATCACCAAAGGAAATTAGTTTGCATACTTGATTTTGCATGAAAAGACAAGAAGACAAAAGAAAATTTATTTCAGTCCCTTTACTTACACATTAGTGATGTTTTATACTTCTTACTTCCATGCTTCGATAGTAACATTTGTTTCATGATAATTTAGCATTATTGCAAAGCATAATTTCTTGACAGCTAGTTAGAAAATGGTGTGTTTTAGCATTTGATTTCAATTTCTTTCCTTGTACTTTCTTTCTTGCAATAGGTTAAGGTTACATTTTGAACATTTCCTTTTCTACAATTAGTTTAGGATTTGACTTCAGTACATGCACTCAATTACATCATGATAACAAATGAAGGACACATTGTATGCCGCACATATAGTGTCGATACCTCTTAAGTTTGTACGAACCCCCAGGTTGATAATTAAATTCGGTAGCCTCAGGAGTTGCAACATTATTGTTGCAATACGGAGGCTTATCATCAACCCATAGCCTTACAGGGCTCCAAAGAATTTGTCCAACCTAGCTCTAGGGACTAGTAAATCAACCCACCAAGGGCTCCAGAGCATTTTCCCCAGCCTATGCTTAAGGACTAGTAACTCAATCCAATTTTTTTAAGGGCTTCCAAAGCATTTTTTCCAACCCATAACCATAAGGAACATGAGCACCAATGAGAAAAAAAATCATGTGGAAAAACCCACAAAACCATGGTTATAAAGGAAATTGCAAGGCAAGGCTAAAACCATGTTCACTCCAATAAAACATCCATGACAATGACAACACATAACTAGAAAAACACTTGCATATACCATCCATCTGGAAATCAACAAGGAAATCACACTTGCAACTTGCTACTTGCAAAGAAATCCAACTATAGCTACTAATCCAACTATTTCCTTGCACTCTGTGCTTTCCTCTTCCTTTTTTCTCCAATCCAATGTAGCCAAATTGCTCCAAGAATGCTCCAAGATTATCTAAATGTGGAAAAGTATGAGAGAATGAGAGAATGGAGAGCTCCAAAACTGAACTGTCAAAAGGTTTAACTAAAAAAATCTAGCAACAAATTCTCTGAAGCCATTTTATCATTGATGCCTCTATTTTATTCATTTTCCTTCATTTTTCCTCTAATTTATTGCATGCAAATCTATGTCTCTTCACCTTCCTTTTCTCCTATTTTCCTTTATTTTCATAAATAAATGCCAATTATTTCCTCCTTTCCTTTGCTAATTTCCCTGGCCATTAATAAATTGAAAGTGATCCCCACTATAATATCTTCCCACCATTCAACTTGGAATATGTGTTCCATGACCTTGGTCTTATATTTTTTACATGAAAAATCAACCAGGGGATGTTATAGATCCCTTCTTTGGTTCAAAATAGTGAACTACTTCATCCTTAGATGAGTTTCTTTGAGTTCTTCTTCCTCCAACTGGGTTCTTATCAAAGGCATAATTATCTTCCCTAGCTCTCTAGCTTTAGGGAGCTTCTTCTTAAAAAAATTGTGTCCGATAGGAAATTATACCTTCTTCCTCACACCATATCTCCATCTCTGATCTTCACTCTCGAGTGGCATATTGATTTTTTTGAGCCTCTCCTTCAATTCGGTTATCTCCCTTTCAATCTCCTCTTGATTCATGCCATTTTCCTTGGAATTCTTCTTCCTTCTTCCCTTGTGATATTTCTCTCACTCATTGTGAACTATAGTGAAGACGTTATAACGAGTCATCTCCATCACTTGTTACCTTATACCTCACCTGCTACTCCTCTGCCTAGGATTTTGGTATCCCTCTAGTTCCCTCCTCTGGAACATTTTTATTTTAACACTCCTTTATCTTCTAGATTATGTGATTTTCTCACCTTTTGAGTATGTCACACGTTCTCTTCTCTTAAAGTACTTCCAACCTCAACTTGTAAACTTCCCTACTTTTCTAGCCTTTCTATTGCAAGATTTATTTGCCACGCTATTTGAGAATATCACTTATTTTGTTCTATATATCTCATTGTTGTAGTCAACAACACCATATATTCTTCCACTACTACTACCTATACAATGGTTAGCTCCTTACTAAGTTATAATTAAAATTTAAAGACTAGTGACCTAACAATTTATTCACTTGCACCTTTAACAAACTTTCCAACTCTACTATTTGGTTGCAATTTCTTCTATCTGTTTCAACTTTAGAAATCCTTCTAGCTTCACCCCTTATATGGAGTTTATTCTTCTATTCTTCCCTAAGTCTTGAGCCCTCCTTATGTCCTTGCTTAGTCTTCTCTCATCTAAAGTTCTTCTTAGGCTTCTCTTCCACTTTATTATTCCTCTTTCACTAGTCACACTTTGTCTTTTATCCATCTCTTTGTCTTTTCTTATTCACGAGTAGTTTTCTTAATATTTTCACCTTTACTTACTCTCTCCTTCATGAGTAGTCTTCTTTCCAACATCTTACTTTGTGTTTCTTCACTTGTTTGTTTTGTGTAACTTCCTTTGCATGCTTCAGGGTTCTTGTGCTTGCTCGTTCCTCCACAATTATTTTTCTTGGCTCTTCACTACCTACAACTATTTCTAATGAACTTACTGTTGCTCTGTTAGATTCCTCTAGATATGTTCCTGCTATGATACCACTTCGACTTCTTGACTTGTTACGGGCAAAACCAGGTTTCACAATTGACTCTTTCTTTTCAAATATCATGCCCCAATCCTCTAGCCCATTCTAGTAGAGACCCTAACTAATCTTGACCAGGAGATCAAAATAGAGGGCTATTAGGCACACACAAAATTGAAAGCGTTACTGACCTTTTGGAGTTTGATGGAGTCTTTCAAGTGGGGCCATGTAGTGTTATTGGGTGAAAACCAAATCGTAGTTGACTGGCCTTCCTTGGAGTCATATGTGATTTGATTGGTTGAGGGCTCTCAATAGTTGCGATAAAATGTTGGCATCAATGACTCATTTTGAGTTTGGGGGGCCTCCCCTTATGACATTAGTAGAGAGGAGGGGTTCACACTCTTGGTAACCTTGTCGATTCTGGATCTAAAAATAAATGGTAGGGATCTTCCCACGTCAACCGAAAGTTCATAGGGGTGGGGGGTTGGGGAATGTACCCTCGTGATGTAAGAAAATACGTAGGGGGCTTTGCACTTGCATTTCCCTCACTCCTAGAACCTTGACCTTAGATAGGAAAATTATCAGTGAATTGACGGGGACCAACTAACTGCACTTAACAAAATTCTACCTCCTCATTTCTCTTCGTAGTCACACTCAGGAAATCCAAATTCTATTCTTGCCATTATCATGAGTTCAGGCCTTTACTCTGGGTTTACATAATGGATTCCCATATTCTTTCTATAGCCCCTTCTGTACTAGTTTCCAAATATCGGGCCTTAGAAACTTCATTGTTGTGAGAACATGCTCAATGTACACTAATTTGAGGACTGGGACATAAAACCAATATCATGCCCACAATTAATTAGATTTAACATGATAGATATGTTTTCCCCTTACACAAGATTCAATTCATGCTCTAACAAAGAATTGAACACCGAGTAGTTGAATGAAATAAAATCTTATTGTTATTTAATAATATAATATTTACAGATGAATATCAATAGGCTCACTCCTCGATCTTGTATGCTCTCTATCGAGCTCTCTCAACCTCCTCCTATATGAGCTCTATAACTCTCAAATTTCATGGATTCAAAGAATATAAATTAAGTTTCAAATCATCACACGGTCACATGAGTAGGAGTATTTTTCATTGTGCACTATGGACTGAAATCAAGACATTAGCAAGGGTTGAGATTAAACTCTAAAAGCCTTGAATATCATTGCTTCTCATTGATGCTACTAGTGTGGAGAATCATCTACTTAGAATTCTTTGAAAATCATTGGTTTGAATTAATATTGTTGTCGTTTTCCTATTAGAACACCATAGAGTTGTAAACAAACATATATTGTGCTGGATATGCAATCACTTGCACATAAGCTCTAGTTTGAAAATCAATATGCATGGAAATCAATTATGATAGGTTTCTTGTTTCGAATCCTATCAAAGTGAGCAAATTTTAGTTAGAAAATAGACTTATTATAAATGCAAGTTTTGAAATTTCCTCCAAAACATCAAAATTTCATTAAAATTTGCGTAATGAATAAAAAGGTCCATAAAAATGCATGGTTTGACAGACATTGCATATGTGTATGGTTTTACCTTCCTCTACATTTCCTCAGTAAAAATTCAATGTTGTGAGATATGAAATAATTTTGTTGGTATTCTTATTTGCAACTCCAACTAAGATAGGTCAGGAACATTTATTTTCAGGCAAGAAAAAACAACATGTTTATATTATGTAAACTAATTTACATGATTAAATAGTTCATAGATGAAACTATTATGAGCTATATGTTTGGTTCAAAATATAATACATATCTAGAAAACAAAAAGTATCCCAAAGACAAATTTCTAGTATATAGACCTAGAAAAATAAAAAAAAATGGCCAATGTAAACATAACTAAGGAAAACATAACCAAAACTTGTAGCAAGATCAGAAACATTCAAAATATAAACATGTAAGAAGAATTAGTTGTATTGTGTACAGAGATGTAGAGCCTTTCTCATTTCCCCCAGTGTGAGTCATTAATAGATCAAAAGAAAAAATAAACCAAAGTCAATGAAACCATGAGAAAAACAAAATAAAACATTCAAAACCATATCAAGTGTGGGGAATTTTCCTGTCACCAAAGATACTTTTGTTCAAATATACATGGAAATGTATCCAAATCCATGGATAACCCTTTCCATATTGATAAAGTTCTTCGACAAGATAAATTTGGACCCATATCCAAATGGTCCAAATTACATTAACTCTATTATTGCACATTTTTTATGGTCAGGTGCTAGTGTACCAGATAGGATACACCTTGTTCGATTGGAGCCACTCACCAGGAGAAAAGATGAAGGGGTTTGGGGCTTAAAACATCTGGAGTGGTTTGGATGGGAACTTAATGTCAAAATTTTTTGGAGAGCTATATTTGGTTCTGGTCTATGGGAGAGAATCATTTCTCAAAAATACTTGAAAGAAAAGTCCTTATAGGTGTGGATTAAGAATGGTGCTCCCTCTTTGAAAATTTGTTCTTATATCTAGAATGGCTTCATCAAACTCAAACATTGGTTCCTTTGTAATATTCATCAGTATATTGGGTTGGGTTCAGAGGTGGAGTTGGGTCTAGACCCCATCAGGGGTTTTGGTCGAAATCATATATTAGCTAGGGAGATCATTCTCCATATCCATGAGTTGGGGATCTATAACATTCATCAGCTACGAATTTATGATCATTCTTTGGGTTTATATCCAATCTATATTAGATCTTAGGCACCGAGTTTTGATGGTCAGATGGAAGCTATTTTGGATGTTTACATTCAAAATCTATATGAGGAAGGAATCGTCTTCAATAACACAACTGAAAGACATATTTGGAATGGTAGATTCTCCCAAAATATATTTGGAAAAGAAATTTATCCATATCCAAATGGTGGTAGCTCTAGGAAATTTGAAGAATAAGTGGATATGGTCCACAATATCCTATAGACACATATATCATCTTCCTAGGACATGAAAACTCCGCTTACCTAGGTTATCCCAAGTGAGGATTTTGTTGTGTCCCACCAACCATCCAAATAATTTCAACTTGAGGGGCCTGTGCCATGTCCAAATTATCTTATCTCATTAATTACATTAACTCTATTATTGCACATTTTTTATGGTCCAACTCCATGGATAACTTGCAATTAATTCTTCGATAAGATAATTTGGACATGCCACAAGCCCCTCAAGTTGAAATTCTTTGGATGGTTGGTGGGACACAACAAAATCCTCAATTGGGAAAACCTAGGTAAGCAGGGTTTTCATAGCCCAGGCATATGATATATATGTCTATAGGATATTGAGGACCATAACCACTTATTCTCCAAATTCCCTAGAGTTATCACCATTTGGATATGGATAAATTTCTTCGACAAATATATTTTGGGAGAATCTACCATTCCAAATAAGTCTTTCAGCTATGTTACAAAAGATGATTCCTACCTCATATAGATTTTGAATGTAAAAATCCAAAATCTCTTCCATCTAACCATCAAAACCCGGTGCCTTAAATCTAATATATATTGGATATATACCCAAAGAATGATCATAAAATCGTAGCTGATGAATTTTATAGATCCCCAACTCGTGGATATGGAGAATGATCTCCCTGGCTAATATATGATTTCCACCAAAACCCCTGATGGGGTCTAGGGCCACCTCCACCTCTGAACCCAACCCAATATCCCAACAAATATTACAAAGGAGCCAATGTTTTAGTTTCATGAAGCCATTCCAGATATAAGAACAATTTTTCAAAGAGGGAGCACCATTCTTAATCCACACCTGTAAGGACATTTCTTTTAATTATTTTTCAGAAATTATTCTCTTCCATAGACCAGAACCAAATATAGCTCTCCAAATACTTTTGACATTAAGTTTCCATCCAAACCACTCCACATGTTTTAAGCCCCAATCCCCTTCATATTTTCTCCTGGTGAGTGGCTCCAACCGAACAAGGTGTATCCTATCTGGTACACGAGAACCTAACCATAAAAAATGTACAATAATAGATTTAATGTAATTAATGAATTTGTTTTATGCAACCATATCACAAAACAAAGGAAACGATAGATCAATGACTTGAAAATTAGCCTCTTCGAGGGGGAAACCTCCTTTACATCATATAAGTGGAGAATTATTGGATGATACAAATGACAAGGCCTCCTTGGTATATATGGGAGTCTAAGGGGTAACAATATAATCAGATCCTACATAACAATAGTTATGTAAGGGCAGAACACTAACAATAGTGGGCTTCTATGGAGCACAAAATTAACAATATGGGGGATACATGGGCACAACAATAATAATAATGGGGGTACACTAGAGGTAACGATAAGGAGGATACACTAGTATTATAGGGACCTAACATGCCCATCTCCTTCAAAAAAAGTGTTGTCCTCAATGCTTGAGTAATTCGGGATGCTTTTGTATAAAATTCTCATCCTCCCATATCGAATGTTCATTACATAAGTTCTTCCACTTAATGATGTGCTCTAAAATTAATCGATTCTGTAGTTTTCATGTTGTTGTTTCCATGACTGCTTCAAGATCTAATATGATTTTTCCTTCTTCTTAAAGCTATAGCAATATTGTTTTAACTGGGATCCTATCACGGGTAACCTTGTTTCAGCATGGAACATGGAAAACTAGGTGTACTCGAGAAGATGCAAGCAACTCCAATTTGTATGCCATAGTACCACTCTTTTGCAACACCTTATAAGGACCATATTACTTGGGTGATTGTTTATTATCTTGTTGATGGTGCTAGACCTGCCAAAATTCAAGGAAGCTCCCCGTTATGAAGTCCCAACTAGACCTCACACTATTTGGTGTAGGAGTCCCAACAGTGGGTGTAGGTTTTAACCCCGTACAGAAATTACCTGCATACGAATTCTAAAACACAGAAAATAAACAATGCGATAGCATAACACATAAAACACATATACACAGAGATTTTCCCCTGCATCCCAAAACCGGGACTACTAGCTTGATTTTTCATTATGTTCCTTTCAATGTGCTCCAAGAATGCTCCAAGATTCCCTAAATATGGAAAAGTATGAGAGAATGAGAGAATGGGGAGCTCCAAAACTGAACTGTCAAAAGGTTTAACTGAAAAAATATAGCAACGGATTCTCTGAAGACTTTTTATCATTGATGCCTCTATTTTATTCATTTTCCTTCATTTTTCCTCTAATTTATTGCATGCAAATCTATGTCTCTTCACCTTCCTTTTCTCCTATTTTCCTTTATTTTCATAAATAAATGCCATTTATTTCCTCTTTTCCTTTGCCAATTTCCTTGGCCATTAATAAATTGAAAGTGATCCCCACTATAATATATTCCCACCATTCAACTTGGAATATGTGCTCCATGACCTTGGTCTTATATTTTTTACATGAAAAATCAACCAGGCGATGTTATATATCCCTTCTTTGGTTCAAAATAGTGAACTACTTCATCTTTATGATGAGTTTTTCTGAGTTCTTCTTCCTCCAACTGCGTTCTTATCAAAGGCCTCATTATCTTCCCTAGCTCTCTAGCTTTAGGGAGCTTCTTCTTAAAAAAATTATGTCCGACAGGAAATTATACCTTCTTCCTCAGACCATATCTCCATCTCTGATCTTCACTCTCTAGTGGCATATTGATTTTTTTGAGCCTCTCCTTCAATTTGGTTATCTCCCTATAAATCTACTCTTGATTCATGCCATTTTTCTTGGAATTCTTCTTCCTTCCTCCCTTGTGATATTTCTCTCACTCAATGTGAACTATAGTGAAGACATTATAACGAGTCGTCTCCATCACTTGTTACCTTATACCTCACCTGCTACTCCTTTGCCTACGATTTTGGCATCCCTCTAGTTCCCTCCTCTGGAACATTTTTATTTTAACACTCCTTTATCTTCTAGATTATGTGATTTTCTCACCTTTTGAGTATGCCACATGTTCTCTTCTCTTAGAGTACTTCCAACCTCAACTAGGAAACTTCCCTACTTTTCTAGCCTTTCTATTGCAAGATTTCTTTGCCATGCCATTTGAGAAAATCACTTATTTTGTTCTATATTTCTCATTGTTGTAGTCAACAACATCATATATTCTTCCACTACTACTTCCTATATAATGGTTAGCTCATTACTAAGTTATAATTAAAATTTAAAGACTAGTGACCTAACAATTTATTCACTTGCACCTTTAACAAACTTTCCAACTCTACTCTTTGGTTGGAGTTTCTTCTATCTGCTTCACCTTTAGAAATTCTTCTAGCCTCACCCCTTTTATGGAGGTTATTCTTCTATTCTTCCCTAAGTCTTGAGCCCTCCTTCTGTCCTTGCTTAGTCTTCTCTCCTCTAAAGTTCTTCTTAGGCTTCTCTTCCTCTTTATTATTCCTCTTTCACTAGTTACGCTTTGTCTTCTATCTATCTCTTTGTATTTTCTTATTCATGAGTAGTTTTCTTAATATTTTCACCTTTACTTACTCTCTCCTTCATGAGTAGTCTTCTTTCCAACATCTTACTTTGTGTTTCTTCACTTGTTTGTTTTGTGTAAATTCCTTTGCATGCTTCAGGGTTCTTGTGCTTGCTCGTTCCTCCACAACTATTTTTCTTGACTCTTCACTACCTATAACTATTTCTAATGAGCTTACTATTGCTCTGTTAGATTCCTCTAGATATGTTCCTGCTATGATACCACTTCGACTTCTTGACTTGTTACAGGCAAAACCAGGCTTCACAATTGACTTTTTATTTTGAAATATCATGCCCAAATCCTCTAGCCCATTCTAGTAGAGACCCTAACTAATCTTGACCAAGAGATCAAAATAGAGGGCTATAGGCACACACAAAATTGAAATCGTTACTGACCTTTTAGAGTTTGATGGAGTCTTTCAAGTGGGGCCATGTAGTGTTATTGGGTGAAAACCAAATCCTAGTTGACTGGCCTTCCTTGGAGTCAAATGTGATTTGATTGGTTGAGGGCTCTCAATAGTTGTGATAAAATGTTGGCATCAATGACTCATTTTGAGTGTGGAGGGCCTCCCCTTGTGACATTAGTAGAGAGGATGAGTTCACACTCTTGGTTTCCTTATCGATTCTACATCTAAAAATAAATGGCAGGGATCTTCCCAAGTCAATCGAAAGTTCATAGGGGTGGGGGTTTGGGGAAAGTACCCTCGTGATGTAAGAAAATATGTGGGGGGCTTTGCACTTGCATTTCCCTCACTCCTGGAACCTTGACCTTAGATAGGAAAATTATTAATGAATTGACGGGGAACAACTAACTGCACTTAACAAAATTCTACCTCCTCATTTCTCTTGGTAGTCACACTCAGGAAATCCAAATATTATTCTTGCCATTATCATGAGTTCAGGCCTTTACTCTGGGTTTACATAATGGATTCCGATACTCTCTCTATA